>VDFB02193867.1:728527151-728613930 GCA_007258455.2 Sequoia sempervirens | reverse complement strand
TAAGGAGTAAAGGATTAAAGATAATAGACTCTTTTTATTTTGTTTCCTCCATAAGCTACATGTAAAATCATCCCTTCAGGGCATGAGGTAAGCCCACCAAGAAGAACATGCCCACTTGAGCTAGGATTTTTATTTCCTATGAGTCAATTTTGACACACTGCTTGGTTTCAAAACAACTTAAACACACATCAACATGTTCATCAAATTTCAAACCCTTTGGATTAAGTGTGAATAAATTTAAAAAGTCCTATATTGGTACTTGTCCCTAAGGATTTTATCTTTTGAGGCTTCTAAATATTTGGATTTATATCTTAATTCAAACTTTCCAAAGTTAACATAGGGAACTATGGCCTTAGTTTCTTGATTTTCACATAATGGATTTTGTGGAATGAAGGTTGATTAGACATAGAAATTTCTAGTTTGAAATTAATTAAGACTTTCTTGATGTGGTAATAAAGAAATCTCACTAAATCAAAGATTAAAACCAAATGAACCCACCACACATTGTTCTTATGGTTGAAACATATTGATTCCCAAGAAACAAAGTGAGACAAGGAAAGCATTGCAAAACATTTGAGTACAAGTTCTATTATCAAAAAATTGAGTTCTTAAGGTCTTATCACTTTAGAGGTATAGCATGTTTCTCAAAATATTGGTCTTGAAAAACAAAGGTCCCCTTTAGGTTAATACATTTTGGGTCAAAACATTTCATCCACCTTCATCATATTTTACATCTCACTTCACAAACAACTTTAGAAACTTTTGGACACATCAACACTTTAGACTTAGACAATTATCAAACTGATCCCCTAACTTAACTAATTTTTGTGTGAAATGAATCATTTTCCATACATGTAGTTGAGTTAGTAATCACTCTTTTGAACTAGTCTATCTTAAAGGTCACAAGTCTACCTTAATATTTACAAGTTCATTAACACCCTTTATCCAAGATATCAAAACATCAAACCTTTAAGTCTAAAATTTTTATCCAAAAGTTTAGAAAGTTCATCCCCCATATCATTCACCCTTTTCATCATCCACTCATACCATTTGTCCTAAACAACTTAGAGGGTCTCATTTATCTAAATTTGAGTAAACTAGAGAGTTTTAACACTATAAATCTCAACACACCTCTCCCATAGTTGACCCACAATTTATGGTTACAACAAGATCACAACACAAGAGAAACATGGATCAAACCAAAAGTACATCTACCACAAGTGATACTATCCCACAAAAATTCAATCCAAGGAGCCATTCTACCCCCTCACAACAACCACTAAATCCATTAGACAAAGGGTATGAGGTAGAATATGTCACAAGCAACCCACTTGAGATCACTAAGGAAAAACTCCTTGATTATAAATAAGATCATCAAACCTTACATAATGTGGCTTCAATTCCCCCAAATTTCATTGCACAAACCTTGGCACAAGGCTTGAATCCATGTACAATTCAACCAACTTAATTCCTTGTACCAAGTCAAATATCAACTTCTATCCTCACAACTAGAATTGCCAACAACCTTGGTCACACTCTCCCTTTAGGAGGTAACACAATTTTTGGTACACAAGGCACCACCCTTCTACAAAACAAAACTTGGACACCAACATTTGGTGCCCCATCACATTCTTTCACCACCATTCTTGAACACCCTCTACATCCACACATATCACTTACATTCCATAACACCACAATGATCTTGAAATTTTGAGGGCAACCATCTTCATCCATCACCAAAAGTACCACAAGTGTGTAAGAGTTGTTGATGAACTCGAGCACCCAGGATCACCTGCAAAATTGAGATTAACCTTCTACACGAGAGCAACAAGAGTATGAAATGTTGGAATATGGTGCAATAACAAAATGATGCTATTATCACACTCAAAATGATACAATATGCATCAACACTCCATTGAATTGACCGAGCTGATATGAGATCATCTGGACTAGATAGGAGGGACAGGTGAGTGTTGAATAAATAGCTAAATATGGACATATAATTCCAAGATGGGAAATAACTCCCAAATAACCAAATTAGGTGGGAGTTATGCCTACTTGGAAAATTCCAAACATGTGGCATAACCTACTCAAAAGGATACAGGTGAGTGGTTTTGTGAGGTGGCATAAAAGGCCAAAAGAGGGTGTGAGACTCAACCACCCAAGTGTGGGTGAGAGCGACATGTAATTGATGGACTATGCCACATGTCCTCACATAAACTATGTATCCTATAACCTAAGGTATGCTTAATAATGTGTAGGAAAAATAAATATTAAAAAAACTACACTAACACCCCCCTTAAGCATAGCTTAGGTGGGTGAAAGGATGAAACAATGCAAAAATGGGTCCCGACTACAAGGCCATGTTAGGTACCCATGTAAAATGATGAAACCTCTCAAAAGATGAGAAAGAGAATACCCATAGGAAAAAAACTCCCCCCAAGAGAGATGAAGAAGAGAGACCATATAGTCCCCCAATGTAGAATCTTGTGCATTGTTGGTGAATGCTTGACACAAGAAGCTGAAGATGATCCAAGATTGTTGGACAATATTCCTCCCCTTAGGAAGAAAGAAAACTAAGGATGTATGCTAGATATCTTCCCATTCCTGAAAGGAATATGTAGGAAGAATAATGAAAATGTATGAAGTCTCTGAACTCTTCTCAGGTGTTCCCATGTTAATGCCAAAAGTTGTCACTGTCACATCAGGTGTTCTAGGACACACTACAAAAGATGAAAATCTAGAACCAAGTGGAGATGGATGTAGAACAAAACCCAAAGACAAAGATATCTCCTCTGAAGACAAAGGTGCCTCCTCCAAATTTTGCTCAATAGTGGCCACAGTCATGTCAAACTGTGAAGAATGATCATGTGGGTAAAGAACAAGAGGGTCAAAATATTCCCCCTTAACATCTGAAGAAGATGAAGAAAATTCATCAAAGAGAAGATGTAAGCACTCAATTGTGTCCTCCAAGTCTGCAAGATAGGACTCACAAAACAAACCTGCAATGTCTATCAAATACTCCTCCCAAGTAGCTATGTTTGGAAGACAATGAATGTCCTATTGCAATAGATCAATAGAAGCCATAGATGTAGAAATACTAGTATCATCAGAAACAACATGAGATGTAGGAGATGGAGTATCAACACATGTCTCTTGAACCTTAGTTGAAATAATACCAATATTCACTTGACCATACTGAATCTCCTCAAAACTATCCACACTAGATGTCTAAGTACATCAGCCGAAGGAACATCAGAGGAAAAATGTGAGAAGGTGTATACTTGAGAATGATGACCTGCCTCCCCAACTGTAATAATATATCTGCTATGCAAATCTTGAATAATCACAAAATCATTAAATCATAGAAAGGATATTTGTTGACAATCAAGGAACATAAAGGAAATCATTGAATGATCCTTTGTCTATGTCAATAGATACTTTCCCACAAACACACATATATGTGTTCTTAACCATCAGGATGTTTGGTGATGAACAAGTTTTAAATGAAGAGAACATACTATGTGATGAATCCATGTGATCTGAAGCTCTAGAATCAAGGATCCATCTCCCTAACCTAGAATTTGCAACTACAACAAGTGCTTTCCCCTTTTGTTTCTCTGACTTTCGTTTAGAAGAAGATGATGAATCCTTTGACATAGTTGAAGGAAAATTGATTTTATTCTTTGCTAAAAGATTCTTCAACTCATCAATTTGTTTTAAATAACATTGATGTTCATCATGCCTAAATTTCTTGCAATATGCACATGTGGGCTTCTCCTTCTTAGATGATTCCCCTTTTGAGGAAGAGGATTCAAATTCTTTGTGGATTGTTATTTTTATTCTTTTGTTTATGATTAGGATGCCCTAATTCTTTCTATACCTTAGGCTCACTAGCTACCAATGAGTGTGACTTGGAAACCTTGATGAGACCCATTTGAATCAGCTTCACTTCCTCTTAGATTAGAAGATCTAAAAATGCATCAAATGTAGGCACAACATATGCAGTTCCCATAGAAATCCTATTGGTGTGAAAGCCAGAAAAAATAACATAATACTTAGGACCAATCTTGGAAAACACATTCAGAATAAACTGTAAATCCTCCTTATCAATCTTGCAATCCTTTAGCTGTGTTCTTAGTTGCTTAATCTTGCAGATATAGTCTTGGATGTGGTCAAAAAAATTTAGATCAAGATTCATCAAATCATTATCAATTTGATAACCCCTAATCTTATTAGTTTTACCATAAAAGTTTTCAAGAGTCTCCCAAGCCTCCTTAGGTGTCTTGCATGATTCAAAATGAAATTGTAAATCAAAAGAGACTCATGAAAAAATGTAACCAAGATTTTTCTCATGATTGATCTCCCACAAAGCTTTTGCACCAACATTAGTAGGTTCAGGAATAGATGATTTTCTATAGCCTATGTATCCTTTTCCCCTTAGATAACTCCATACTGATTATTTCCATGATGCATAATTATATGGAGTTAGGAGTTCAATGTGATGTTTTCCCATTGTAAGAACACACAAAAAAGAAAAGAATGCAATCAATCAATACACCACAAGATCACCTCCCAAAATTCACTCAATCAATGATCCCCCCTAGAAAAATATAATGGTGGCACTTTATAATTAATTGCGAGTAAAATTTCCACTCACAACACAAGTGAAGTGGTCTTGATTTCAATTTTTATAGATGCCCAATATAGGCCATAGAAAAGGAAGTACAATTTTATTATAGAATGGCATAAATTTGATCACACCACTGTGAAGCACACAAAAAATTATGCACTTTCAAAACAAATTTCACCCAAAAATGTTACTGTATGTGCCCGAACGAAGCCTCAGAATGTCCAAAAATGAGGATTACTCAACAACACCTGTGAAAATCTAAAAATCCTAAAAAAACTAAGCACCAAAACTAGAAAATAATTGCACCACAACGAAGAGCTTGGAAATTATCCCAAACAAAAAAAAATGCTCGCAAAAAGGACGTCGTGAGAACAAGTTATGAGCCTTCAAAGATGAACTGCAAAATAAAAAAACTCAAATGGAGGGGGGTAGAAAATTTCTTAGGAACGCTGACATCAGGCTGATGTTATGCTGATGTCAACAAACTGTGAACATAAATTTGATGAACTATGGCCCATCAAGAGAAAATGCATCTCTTGCCAAAATATTCAATTTTCTGGATGGTATATTCTGCGTCGGCGATGAAATCTTTGTGGGATCTTATTAGAATATTCTTGAAGAATATTCACCGGATTTTCATTGTTTGTCCTCCAGTTCTCTTAAATTATTTTTGCTAGATTCTTCTTGATTTGATACCGAATTGATTTTATTGCCGACTAGATGATTTAAATGCGTCAAATTTTTTGTTTGACCGGCAGGGATGAGAGGGGCCGGTGGGTATGCCGGTACCCTACCCCCTGTAGCTGTTGTGTAGAAGGTACTTCTACGTACCTTCTCCAACACTTTTATTTTTCACTTTTTTTCAAATTTTGTTTTCTTTTTTTTTTGAATTTTCTTTTTTTATTTTTCAAATTTTTTGATAAAAAAACTTTTTCTTTAAAAAAATATTTACAGTGTCCCTTTTTTATAAAAAAAATTTCAAAAAATTTCAACTAAAAGGAATATAGATTTTGAAAAAATTATACCGTACGGAAGATTCTCTTACAAGATTCCTTGAGCCCTCCAAAATTGGTCAAAATTTTTCAAGAGCCAAAATATTAAGTGCTTTATATCAAAATTCGTCTATGAAGGCTTCTTGACTCAATGGTGATGTCCATTTTCATTGAAAAACAACCAAAAAAGGCCTAATGTTGATTTTCTCCCAATTCGAGAAGGGGCTTACAAATCTGAATGATCTGATAGCATGTAAGAGTTGTTGATGAACTCAAGCACCTAGGATCACCTGCAAAATTGAGATTAACCTTCTACATGAGAGTACCAAGAGGATGAAATGTTGGAATATGGTGCAATAATAGAATGATGATATTGTCACACACAAAATGATACAATGTGCATCAACACTCCCTTGAACTGACTGAGTTGATATGAGATCATCTGGACTAGATAGGAGGGAGAGGTGAGTGCTGAATAAATAGCTGAATATGGGCATATAATTCCAAGAGGGGCAATAACTCCCAAATAACCAAATTAGGTGGGAGTTATGCCTACTTGGAAAATTCATAACATGTGGCATAACCTACTCAAAAGGAGACAGGTGAGTGGTTTTGTGAGGTGGTATAAAAGGCCAAAAGAGGATGTGAGACTCAACCACCCAAGTGTGGGTGAGAGCGACATATGTAATCAATGGATTACATCACATGTGCTCACATAAACCATGTCTCTTATAACCTAAGGTATGCTTAATAATGTGTAGGGAAAATACATATTAAAAAACCTACACGAACAAAGTCTACCTGACATTACATAAGGTGATGTGAACCAAGTGTATCAAGTAGAAAAAAAAGTGAAATTTAACACCCTTACACAAGGTCAAGCCTTAACACAACAAGGGAAATCTTCATCCAACCATCCAATTGGGCCATCAAACCCATAGGTTCCACAAAACACATCAAACCCATCTATCATCAATCCAAATCAAAGCAACACATTGATGAAAAATGTCATTAAACAAGGTAATACCTTGTTCCCACATCAAACAAAACAAGGGAACACTCAAAAAATCAGTCAAGGAACCCTTCTAATCAATTTATTCAAGGTCAAAATGTGTCATTAATATCACAACACCAAATGGAACCATCATCTTTACCATTGGTCCCCCAAGCCATGCAAAATCAAATGGGGCCCCAAACCTACATTCTTCCATCCCATTCGCCAATTTTACAAGAAATTATAGTGCAAAACAACCCCCAAAATCTTATCACCCAACAACCATCCCATAATCAATCAACCCACAACCCACTCACACCATGGTCACTCAAAATCCATCTCAGTACTCCAAAATCAAAATACTTCCACATTGCAAAAACAACAAGCTTATCAACAAACATTACAACAAAAACCTCATGCTCTATCTCTGCAAAAAGCACAACAAGCCTATCAATAGGCAGTACAAGCACAAAAAGATCAATCCCAAGCTTTGCAACAACAACAAGCCTATCAACAAATGTTACAAGAACAACAAGCTCAAGTGCAAGCCTTAATTGCACAACAAAAACAACAATAACACACCCAAAAATAAGCATTGCTTTCACACCAACAACAACAAGTCCAACAACACGCATTGTTAGCACAATACACCTAAGAAAAACAAGTGCTTGCACAAAAATAGGGTTTGTATTATAATCCACAACAAAACATCATGAATCTAATAGCACAAGGAGCATATACACCTCCATCCCTACCACCATCACCTTCACAATATTAGAATCCACCCGACACACCATACAACACCCCATCATATCAAAATACCACTTATACTTTATCCACCATTCCATAGTATACCACATATGATCCTCTACCAAATCCACAAGATGATGTGTCATTATAGCTCAAGGAACTCAAGCAACAAATCTAGGACATTCAAATGGGAAAAAACAAAAAACCACATATGCAATAGAACTTGCATCCTTACCCCTTCGATAGGAACATAGTGATGGTACCTTTGCCACCCGGTTTTGAGGTTCCAAAGTTTGATAAATACAAAGGATGGGGAAATATGGTGGATCACATCAAAGAATTCCATGTAATGTGTATAGGGGTGGCTTATAATGATTCCTACTGGATGCACCTTTTCCCACATAGTTTGGAAGGGTTGGCTATTGATTAGTTCACACAATTGCCTCCAAAAATCAAAACTTCCAATAGATAAATCTTAGTTCACAATGTGTCATCTGATAGATAGAAAGGATATTTGTTGACAATGAAGGAACACAAAGGACATCATTGAATGATCCTTTGTCTATGCCAATATATCCTTTGCCACAAACACACACATATGTGTTGTTAGGCATCAGGATGTTTGTTGATGAACAAGTTTTAAATGAAGAGAACATACTATGTGATAAAGCCATGTGATGTGAAGCTCCAAAATCAAGGATCCATCTCCCTAACCCAGAATCTGCAACTGCAATAAGTGCTTTCCACTTTTGTTTCTCTGACTTTGGTTTAGAAGAAGATGATGAATCCTTTGACATAGTTGAAGGAAAATTGATTTTATTCTTTGCTAAAAGTTTCTTCAACTCATCAATTTTTTTTAAATAACATTGATGTTCATCATGCCCAAATTTCTTGCAATATGCACATGTGGGCTTCTCCTTCTTAGATGATTCCCCTTTAGAGGAAGAGGATTCAATTTATTTCTGTGGATTATTATTTTTCTTCTTTTGTTTCTAATTAGGATGCCCTGATTCTTTCTATACCTTAGGCTCACTGGCTACCAATGCTTGTGACTTGGAAACCTTGATGAAAGCCATTTGAATCAACTTCACTTCCTCTTGGATTAGAATATCTGAAAATGTATCAAATGTAGGCACAACATATGTAGTTCCCATAGAAATCCTATTTGTGTGAAAGCCAGAAACAAACAAATAATACTTAGGACCAAGCTTGGATAACACATTCATAATCAGCTGTAAATATTGGTTATCAATCTTGCAATCCTTTAGCTGTGTTCTTAGTTTCTTAATCTTGGAGATATAGTCTTGGATGAGGTCAAATTTTTTTGGATCAAGATTCATCAAATCATTATCAATTTGATAATTTCTAATATTATTAGTTTTACCATACAAGTTTTCAAGAGTCTCCCAAGCCTCCTTAGGTGTCTTGCATGATTCAAAATGAAATTGTAAATCAAAAGAGACTAGTGAAAAAATGTAACCAAGATTTTTCTCACAATTGATCTCCCACAAAACTATTGCACCAACATCAATATGTTCAGGAATAGATTATTTTACATAGCCTATGTAGCCTCTTCCTCTTAGATAATTCCATATTGATTGTTTCCATGATGCATAATTATATGGAGTTTAGAGTTCAATGTTATGCTTTCCCATTGTAAGAACCACAAGAAAGAAAATAATGCAATCAATCAAAACACCACAAGATCACCCCCCAAAATTCACTCAATCAATGATTCCCCCTAGAAAAATATAATGGTGTCACTTTATAATTAAGTGCGAGTACAATTTCCACTCACAACACAAGTGAAGTGGTCTTGATTTCAATTTTTATAGATGCACAATATAGGCCACAAAAAAGGAAATACAATTTTATTATAGAATGGGATCAATTTGATCACACCACTGTGAAGCACACAAAAAATTATGCACTTTAAAACAAATTGCACCCAAAAATGTTATTGTATGTGCTCGAACGAAGATTTGGAATGTCCAAAAATGAGGATTACTCAACAACACCTGTGAAAATCTAAAAATTCTAAAAAAACCAGGCACCAAAACTAAAAATTTATTGCACCACTGTGAAGAGCTTGGAAATTATCCCAAACAAAAAAATTGCTTGCAAAAAGGAGGTCGTGAGCACAAGTTATGAGCCTTCAAAGTTGAACTGCAAAATCAAAAACTCAAATTGAGGGGGGTAGAAAATTTCTTAGGAACACTAACATTAGGCTGACCTTATGCTGACGTTAGCAAACTATGATCATAAATTTGATGACCTATGGCTCGTCAAGAAAAAACGTGCCTCTTGCCAGAATATTCGATTTTCTAGCTGGTATATTTTTTGCTGGTGATGAAATCTTTGTGGGATCTTATCAGAATATTCTCAAAGAATATTCGTCGGATTTTGTTTGTTTGTCCTCCAGTGCTCTTAAATTATTTTAAGTAGATTCTTCTTGATTTGATGTCAAATTGATTTTATTGTTGACCAGATGATTTAAATGTGTCAGATTTTTTGTTTGACCGGCAGGGATGAGAGGGGCCAATGGGTATGCCCATACCTTGCCGTCTACAACTATTGCATAGAAGGTACTTCTACATACCTTCTCCAACACTTTTATTTTTTACTTCTTTTGAAAGTTTTGTTTTCATTTTTTTTCTGAATTTTGCTTTTTGATTTTTTTTTCTTTTTTGATAAATTTTTTTCTTTAAAAAATATTTACAATGCCCCTTTTATAAAAAAAAATTCAAAAAATTTCAACTGAAAGGAATATAAATTTTGAAAAAATTGTACCGTACAGAAGATTCTCTTGCAAGATTCATTGAGCCCTCCAAAATTGGTGAAAATTTTTCAAGAGCCAAAATATTAAGTGCTTGATATCAAAATTCATTTGCGAAGGCTTCTTGACTCAAAGGTGCTGTCCATATTTACTAAAACGTACCCAAAAAAGGCTCAATGTTGATTTTGTCCCAATTCGAGAAGGGGCTTACAGATCTGATACCATGCAAGAGTTGTTGATGAACTCAAGCACCCAGGATCACCTGTAAAACTAAGATTAACCTTCTACATGAGAGTAGAAAGAGGATGAAATGCTTGAATATTGTGAAATAATAGAATGATGATATTATCACACACAACATGATACAATATGCATCAACACTAACTTGAATTGACTGAGTTGATATGAGATCATCTAGACTAGATAGGAGGGAGAGGTGAGTGCTGAATAAATAGCTGAATATGGGCATATAATTCCAAGAGGGGCAATAACTCTCAAATAACCAAATTAGGTGGGAGTTATTCCTACTTGGAAAATGCCAAACACGTGGCATAACCTACTCAAAAGGAGACATATGAGTTGTTTTGTGAGGTGCCATAAAAGGCCAAAAGAGGATGTGAGACTCAACCACCCAAGTGTGGGTGAGAGCAACATATGTAATTGATGGATTACACCACGTGTCCTCACATAAACCATGTCTCTTATAACCTAAGGTATGCTTAATAATGTGTAGGAAAAATAAATATTAAAAAACCTACACTAACAAAGTGTACCTAACGTTACATAAGGTGTTGTGAACCAAGTGTATCAAGTAGAAAAATAAGGGCAAGTTAACACCCTTACACAAGGTCAAGCCTTAACACAACAAGGGACATCTTCATCCAACCATCCAATTGGGCCATCAAACCCATTGGTTCCACAAAACACATCAAACCCATCTATCATCAATCCAAATCAAAGCAACACATTGATGAAAAATCCCATTAACCAAGGTAATACCTTGGTCCCACATCAAACACAAGGGAACCCTTCTAATAAATTTATTCATGGTGAAAATGTGCCATTAATATCGCAACACAAAATGGAACCATCATTTTTACCATTGGTCCCCAAGCAATGCAAAATCAAATGGGGCCCCAAACCTACATTCCTCCATCCCAGTCGACAAGTTTACAAGGAATGATAGCGCAAAACAACCCCCAAAATATTATCACCCAACAACCATCCCATAATCAAATAAACCCACAACCCACTCACACCATGATCACTCAAAATCCATCTCAGTACTCCAAAATCAAAATACTTCCATGTTGCAAAAACAAAAAGCTTATCAACAAGCATTGCAACAAAAACCTCATGCTCTATCTTTGCAACAAGCACAACAAGCCTATCAATGGGCAGTACGGGCACAACAAGCTCAAGCCCAAGGTGTGCAACAACAACAAGCCTATCAACAAGTGTTACAAGCACAAAAATCTCAAGTGCAAGCCTTACAACAACAAAAAGCTAAAAAAAAAGCCTTAATTGCACAACAACAACAACAATAACACAACCAACAACAAGCGTTTCTTTCACACCAACAACAACAATGCACCCAAAAACAATAAGTGCCTCCACAAAAATAGGGTTTATATTATAATCCACAACAAAACATCATGAATCTAATATCACAAGGAGCATATACAACTCCACCCCTACCACCGTCACCTTCACAATATTATAATCCACCTGACACACCATACAACACCCCATCATATCAAAATCCCACTTATACTTCATCCACCATTCCATAGTATACCACATGTGATCCTCTACCAAATCCACAAGATGATGTGTCATCATAGCTCAAGGCACTGAAGCAACAGATCCAAGACATTCAAATGGGAAAAACCAAGAAACCACATATGCAATAGAACTTGCATCGTTACCCCTTTGATAGGAACATTGTGATGGTACCTTTCCCACCCGGTTTTGAGGTTCCAAAGTTTGATTAATACAAAGGACGGGGAAATATGGTAGATCACATCAAATAATTCCATGTAATGTGTATGGAGGTGGCTTATAATGATTCCTAATTGATGCGTGTTTTCCCATGTAGTTTGAAAGGTCTGGAAATTGATTAGTTCACACAATTTCCTTTGAAAATCAAAACTTCCAATAGATAAATCTTATTTCCCAATGTGTGATTTGATATATAGAAAGGATATTTGTTGATAGTGAAGGAACACAAAGGACATCATTGAATGATCCTTTGTCTATTCCAATAGATCCTTTCCCACAAATACACATAAATGTGTTGTTAGCCATTAGGATGTTTGGCGATGAACAAGTTTTAAATGAAGAGAACATACTATGTGATGAAGCCATGTGATGTGATGCTCCAAAATCAAGGATCCATCTCCCCGACCCATAATCTGCAACTGCAACAAGTGCTTTCTCCTTTTGTTTCTCTAACTTTGGTTTAGAAGAAGATGATGAATCCTTTGACATAGTTGAAGAAAAATTGATTTTATTCTTTGCTAATTCACCTCATCAATTTTTTTTAAATAACAATGATGTTCATCATGCCCAAATTTCTTGCAATATGCACATGTGGGCTTCTACTTCTTAAATGATTCCCCTTTTGAGGAAGAGGATTCAAATTATTTCTGTGGATTTTTATTTTTCTTCTTTTGTTTCTCATTTAGGATTCCCTGATTCTTTCTATACCTTAGGCTCATTAGCTACCAATGCTTGTGACTTGGAAACCTTGATGAGACCCATTCAAATCAGCTTCACTTCCTCTTGGATTAGAAGATCTGAAAATGCATCAAATATAGGCACAACATATGTAGTTCCCATAGAAATCCTATTGGTGTGAAAGCCATAAATAAACACATAATACTTAGGACCAAGCTTGGATAACACATTCAGAATAAACTATAAATCCTCCTGATCAATCTTGCAATCCTTTAGTTGTGTTCTTAGTTGCTTAATCTTGGAGATATAGTCTTGGATGTGGTTAAAATTTTTTGGATCAAGATTCATCAAATCATTATCAATTTGATAACCCCTAATCTTATTAGTTTTACAATAAAAGTTTTCAAGAGTCTCCCAAGCCTCCTTAGGTGTCTTGCATGATTCAAAATGAAATTGTAAATCAAAAGAGACTAGTGAAAAAATGTAACCAAGATTTTTCTCATGATTGATCTCCCAAAAATATTTTGCACCAACATCAGTAGGTTCAGGAATAGATCATTTTCCATAGCCTATGTATGCTTGTCCCCTTAGATAATTCCATACTAATTGTTTCCAGGATGCATAACTATATGGAGTTAGGAGTTCAATGTTATGTTTTCCCATTGTAAGAACACACAAGAAATAAAATAATGCAATTGATCAAAACACCACAAGATCACCCCCCAAAATTCACTCAATCAATGATTCCCCCTAGAAAAATATAATGGTGGCACTTTATAATTAAGTGCGAGTACAATTTCCACTCACAACACAAATGAAGTGGTTTTGATTCCAATTTTTATAGATTCCCAATATATCGCACAAAAAAGGAAATACAATTTTCTTATAGAATGGGATCAATTTGATCACACCACTTTGAAGCACACAAAAAATTATGCACTTTCAAAAAAAATTGCACCAAAAAATGTTACTGTGTGTGCCCGAACAGAGCCTCAAAAGGTCCAAAAATGAGGATTACTCAACAACACCTTTGAAAATCTGAAAATTCTAAAAAAGCTAGGCACCAAAACCAAAAAATAATTGCACCACTGTGAAGAGCTTGGAAATTATCCCAAACAAACAAATTGCTCTAAAAAAGGAGGTCATGAGCAGAAGTTATGAGCCTTCAAAGATGAACTGCGAAATGAAAAACTCAAACGGAGGGGGGTAGAAAATTTCTTAGGAACGCTAACGTCAGGCTAATCTTATGCTGATGTCAACAAACTATGAGCATAAATTTGACGACCTATGGCTTTCAAGAGAAAACACGCCTATTACTAGAATATTCAATTTTCTGGCTAGTATATTTTGTGCCAGCGACGAAATCTTCTTGGGATCTTATTAGAATATTCTCGAAGAATATTCACCGGATTTTCTTTGTTTGTCCTCCGGTGCTCTTAAATTCTTTTCACTGGATTCTTCTTGATTTGATGCCAAATTGATTTTATTGTCGATCAGATGATTTAAATGCGTCAGATTTTTTTTTTGACTGACAGGGATGAGAGGGGCCGGTAGGTATGCCCGTACCCTGCCCTCTGTAGCTATTGCATAGAAGGTACTATTGCGTACCTTGTCCAACACTTTTATTTTTCAGGTTTTTTTCAAATTTTTGTTTTCTTTTTTTTTTCGAATTTTGGTTTTTGATTTTTTTTTCTAATTTATTTTGGATAAAAACAAAATTCTTTAAAAAATATTTACAGTGTCCATTTTTTATAAAAAAAATTTCTAAAAATTTCAACTAAAAGGAATATAAATTTTGCAAAAATTGTACCGTACGGAATATTCTCTTACAAGATTCCTTGAGCCCTCCAAAATTGGTCAAAAATTTTCAAGAGCCAAAATATGGAGTGATTTATATCAAAATTCATCGGCGAAGGCTTCTTGACTCAATGGTGTTGTCCATTTTCACTAAAACACACCCAACAAAGGCTCAATGTTGATTTTCTTCAAATTCAAGAACGGGCTTATAGATCTGAATGATCTGATCCCATGTAAGAGTTGTTCATGAACTCGAGCACCTAGGATCACCTACAAAACTGAGATTAACCTTCTACATGAGAGTAGCAAGAGGATGAAATACTAGAATATTGTGCAATAACAGAATGACGATATTATCACACACAAAATGATACAATATACATTAGCGCTCCCTTGAACTGACCGAGCTGATATGAGATCATATGGACTATATAGGAGGGAGAGGTGAGTGTTGAGTAAATAGCTGAATATGGGTGTATAATTCCAAGAGGGGAAATAACTCCCAAATAACTAAATTAGGTGGGAGTTATGCCTACTTGGAAAATTCCAAACATATGGCATGACCTACTCAAAAGGAGATAGGTGAGTGGTTTTGTGAGGTGGCATAAAAGGCCGAAAGAGGATGTGAGACTCAACCACCCAAGTGGGTGAGAGTGACATATGTAATCGATGGATTACGCCACATGTCCTCACATAAACCATGTCTCTTATAACCTAAGGTATGCTTAATAATGTGTAGGAAAAATAAATATTAAAAAACCTACACTAACAAAGTGTACCTAATGTTACATAAGGTGATGTGAACTGAGTGTATTAGGTAGAAAAACAAGGGAAAGTTAACACCCTTACATAAGGTAAATCCTTAACATAGCAAGGGAAATCTTCATCCAACCATCCAATTGGGCCATCAAACCCATTGGTTCCACAAAACACATCAAACTCATCTATCATCAATCCAAATCAAAGCAACACATTGATGAAAAATACCATTAACCAAGGTAATACCTTGGTCTCACATAGAACACAACAAGGGAAACCTCTACAAATCAGTCAAGGGAACCCTTCTAATCTATTTATTCAAGGTCAAAATGTGCCATTAATATCACAGCACCAAATGGAACCATCATCTTTACCATTGGTCCCCCAAGCCATGCAAAATCAAATGGGGCCCCAAACCTACATTACTCCATCCCAGTCGACAATTTTACAAGGAATGATAGTGCAAAATAACCCCAAAATATTATCAACCAACAACCATCCCATAATCAAATCAACCTACAACCCACTCACACCATGGTCACTCAAAATCCATCTTAGTACTCCAAAATCAAAATACTTCCACGTTGCATAAGCAAAAAGCTTATCAACAAACATTGCAACAAAAATCTCATGCTCTATCTTTGCAACAAGCACAACAAGCCTATCAATAGGTGGTACAAGCATAAAAATCTCAATCCCAAGCTTTGCAACAACAACAAGCCTATCAACAAGTGTTACAAGCACAACAAGCTCAAGTGCAAGCCTTACAACAACAAAAAGCTCAACAAAAAGCCTTAATTGCACAACAACAACAACAATAACACACCCAACAATAAGCATTGCTTTCACACCAACAAAAAAAAGTCCAACAACAAGCATTGTTAGCACAACAATACACCTAAGAACAACAAGTGCTTTCACAAAAATAGGGTTTGTATTATAATCCACAACAAAACATTATGAATCTAATAGCACAAGGAGTATATACACCTCCATCCCTAGCACCATCACCTTCACAATATTAGAATCCACCTGACACACCATACAACACCCCATCATATCAAAATACCACTTATACTTCATCCACCATTCCACAGTATACCACATATGATCCTCTACCAAATCCATAAGACGATGTGTCATTATAGCTCAAGGCACTCAAGCAACAGATCCAGGACATTCAAATGGGAAAAAACAAGAAACCACATATGCAATAGAACTTGCATCCTTACCCCTTCGATAGGAACATAGTGATGGTACCTTTCCCACCTGGTTTTGAGGTTCCAAAGTTTGATAAATACAAAGGATGGGGAAATCTTGTGGATCACATAAAATAATTCCATGTAATGTGTATGGGGGTGGCTTATAATGATTCCTACTTGATGTTCCTTTTCCCACATAGTTTTGAAGGGCTAGAAATTGATTAGTTCACACAATTGCCTCCAAAAATCAAAACTTCCAATAGATAAATCTTAGTTCACAATGTGTGATCTGATAGATAGAAAGGATATTTGTTGACAATGAAGGAACACAAAGTACATCATTGAATGATCCTTTGTCTATGCCAATAGATCCTTTCCCAAAAACACACATATATGTGTTTTTAGCCATCAGGATTTTTTGAAATGAACAAGTTTCAAATGAAGAGAACATACTATGTGATGAAGACATGTGATATGAAGCTCCATAATCAAGGATCCATCTCCCTGACCCAGAATCTGCAACTGCAAAAAGTGTTTTCCCCTTTTGTTTCTCTGACTTTGGATTAGAAGTAGATGATGAATCCTTTGAAATAGTTGAAGGAAAATTGATTGTATTCTTTGCTAAAAGATTCTTCAACTCATCAATTTGTTTTAAATAACATTGATGTTCATCATGCCTAAATTTCTTGCAATATGCACATGTGGGCTTCTCCTTCTTAGATGATTCCCCTTTAGAGGAAGAGGATTCAAATTCTTTCTATGGATTGTTATTTTTCTTCTTTTGTTTTTGATTAGGATGCTCTGATTCTTTCTATACCTTAGGATCACTAGCTACCAATGCTTGTGACTTGGAAACCTTGATGAGACCCACTTGAATCAACTTTGCTTCCTCTTGGATTAGAAGATCTAAAAATGCATCAAATGTAGGCACAACATATGCAGTTCCCATAGAAATCATATTGGTGTGAAATCCAAAAACAAACACATATTACTTAGGACCAAGCTTGGATAACACATTAAGAATCAACTGTAAATCCTCCTTATCAATCTTGCAATCCTTTAGCTATGTTCTTAGTTTCTTAATCTTGGAGATATAGTCTTGGATGTGGTCAAAACTTTTTGGATCAAGATTCATCAAATCATTATCAATTTGATAACCCCTAATCTTATCAATTTTACCATACAAGTTTTCAAGAGTCTCCCAAGCCTCCTTAGGTGTCTTGCATGATTCAAAATGAAATTGTAAATCAAAAGAGACAAGTGAAAAAATGTAACCAAGATTTTTCTCATTGATCTCACATAAAGCTTTTGCACTAGCATCAGTAGGTTTAGGAATAGTTATTTTACATAGCCTATGTAGCCTTTTCCCCTTAGATAATTCCATACTGATTGTTTCCATGATGCATAATTATATGGAGTTAGGAGTTCAATGTTATGATTTCCCATTGTAAGAACACACAAGAAAGAAAAGAATGCAATCAATCAAAACACCACAAGATCACCCCCCAAAATTCACTCAATCAATGATCCCCCTTAGAAAAATATAATGGTGGAACTTTATTATTAAGTGTGAGTACAATTTCCACTCACAACACAAGTGAAGTGGTCTTGATTTCAATTTTTATAGATGCCCAATATAGGCCATAGAAAAGGAAGTACAATTTTATTATAGAATTGGATCAATTTGATCACACCACTTTGAAGCACACAAAAAAATATGCACTTTCAAAACAAATTGCACCCATAAATGTTACTGTATGTGCTCGAACAGAGCCTCAGAAGGTCCAAAAATGAGGATTACTCAGCAACACCTTTGAAAATCTAAAAATTCTAGAAAAACCAGGCACCAAAACCAGAAAATAATTGCACCATTGCAAAGAGCTTGGAAATTATCCCAAACAAAAAAATTGCTAGCAAAAAGGAGGTTGTGAGCACAAGTTATGAGCCTTCAAAGTTGAACTACAAAATCAAAAACTAAAATGGAGGGGGGTAGAGAATTTCTTAGGAACGCTAACGTCAAGCTGATGTTATGCTGACGTTAGCAAACTATGATCATAAATTTGACGACCTATGGCCCGTCAAGAGAAAACACGCCTCTTGCTGAAATATTCAATTTTTTGGCTAGTATATTTTGCGCCAACGACAAATCTTCATGGGATCTTATCAAAAATATTCTCGAAGAATGTTTTCCATATTTTCTTTGTTTTTTCTCTGATGCTCTTAAGTTCTTTTCACCAGATTCTTCTTGATTTGATTCCGAATTGATTTTATTGCCGACCAGATGATTTAAATGCGTCATATTTTTTGTTTGAACGGCGGGGATGAGAGGGGCTAATGGGTATGCTCGTACCCTGCCCTCTGCAGCTACTGTGTAGAAGGAACTTATGCGTACGTTCTCCAAAACTTTTATTTTTCACTTTTTTTCAAAATTTTGTTTTTGTTTTTTTTTTTGAATTTTGTTTATTGATTTTTTTTTATTTTTTATTTTGATAAAAAATCTTTTTCTTTAAAAAAATATTTACAATGTTCCTTTTTTATTAAAAAAAATTCTAAAAATTTCAACTAAAAGGAATATAAATTTTGAAAAAATTGTACCGTACGGAGGATTCTCTTGCAAGATTCCTTGAGCCCTCCAAAATTGGTCAAAATTTTGCAAGAGCCAAAATATGAAGTGTTTTATATCAAAATTCATCTGCGAAGGATTCTTGACTAAATGGTGATGTCCATTTTCACTAAAAAGCACCCAACAAAGGCTCAATGTCAATTTTCTCCCAATTTGAGAAGGGGCTTACAAATCTAAATGATCTGATACCATGTAAGAGTTGTTGATGAACTTGAGCACCCAGAATCACCTGCAAAACTGAGATTAACCTTCTACATGAGAGTAGCAAGAGGATGAATTGCTGGAATATTGTGCAATAACAAAATGATGATATTATCACACAAAACATGATTCAATATGCATCAACACTCCCTTGAACCAACCGAGGTGATATGAGATCATTTGGACTAGATAGGAGGGAGAGGTGAGTGCAAAATAAATAGCTGAATATGGGCATATAATTCCAAGAGGGGAAATAACTCCCAAATAAAAAAATTAGGTGGGAGTTATGCCTACTTGGAAAATTCCAAACATGTGGCATAACCTACTCAAAAGGAGATAGGTGAGTGGTTTTGTGAGGTGGAATAAAACACAAAAAGAGGATGTGAGACTCAACCACACAAGTGTGGGTGAGAGTGACATATGTAATCGATGGATTACATCACATGTCCTCACATAAACCATGTCTCTTATAACCTAAGGTATGCTTAATAATGTGTAGGAAAAATAAATATTAAGAAACCTACACTAACAAAGTGTACCTAATGTTACATAAGGCGATGTGATCCAAGTGTATCAAGTAGAAAAAAAAGGGCTAGTTAACACCCTTACACAAGGTCAAGCCTTAACAAAACAAGGGACATCTTCATCCAACCATCCAATTGGGCCATCAAACCCATCTATCATCAATCCAAATCAAAGCAACACATTGATGAAAAATCCCATTAACCAAGGTAATACCTTGGTCCCACATCAAACACAACAAGGGAACCCAACCCTTCTAATCAATTTATTCAAGGTCAAAATGTGCCATTAACATCACAACACCAAATAGAACCATCATCTTTACCATTGGTCCCCCAAGCCATTCAAAATCAAATGGGGCCCCAAACCTACATTCCTCCATCCCAGTCGACAATTTTACAAGGAATGATAGTGTAAAACAACCCCCAAAATCTTATCACCTAACAACCATCCCATAATAAAATCAACCCACAACCCACTCACACCATGGTCACTCAAAATCCATCTCAGTACTCCAAAATCAAAATACTTCCATGTTGCAAAAACAACAAGATTATTAACAAGCATTGCAACAAAAACCTCATGATCTATCTTTGGAACAAATAAAACAAGCCTATCAATAGGTGGTATGAGTAGAACAAGCTCAAGCCCAAGGTTTGCAACAACAACAAGCCTATCAACAAGTTTTACAAGCACAAGAAGCTCAAGCGTAAGCCTTACAACAACAAAAAGCTCAACAAAAAGCCTTAATTGCACAACAACAACAACAACAATAACACACCAAACAACAAGTGTTGCTTGCACACCAACAACAACAAGCATTGCTATCACAACAATACACCCAACAACAACAAGTGCTTTCACAAAAATAGGGTTTATATTATAATCCACAACAAAACATTATGAATCTAATAGCACAAGGAGCATATACACCTACACCCCTAGCACCATCACCTTCACAATATTAGAATCCACCTGACACACCATACAACACCCCATCATATCAAAATCCCACTTATGCTTCATCCACCATTCCACAGTATACCACATATTATCCTCTACCAAATCCACAAGACGATGTGTCATCATAACTGAAGGCACTCACACAACAAATCCAGGACATTCAAATGAGAAAAACCAAGAAACCACATATGCAATAGAACTTTCATCCTTACCCCATTCAATAGGAACATAGTGATGGTACCTTTCCCACCCGGTTTTGAGGTTCCAAAGTTTGATAAATACAAAGGACGGGGAAATATGGTGGATCACATCAAAGAATTCCATGTAATGTGTATGGAGGTGGCTTATAATGATTCCTACTTGATGCGCCATTTCCCACGTAGTTTTGAAGGGCTAGCAATTGATTAGTTCACACAATTGCCTCTGAAAATAAAAACTTCCAATAGATAATTTATAGGTTCATAGATCATTTCTCCTTCAATCTTGACATGGATGTGAGATTAGAAGAGATATACAACCTCAAAATAAACTAGGGGGAATCCTCCACAAACTCCCTACAATGGTGGAGGAAGTGAGTTAGCAAGAGTAAATGGCATATCACTGAAGATCAACAAGTTGGAATCATCATTGCTAATGTCAACATAGATTTATCCTTCTAGTTAAAGATGCAATGTGTCATGGCTTATAATGAGCTTATTCATAGGGCCCTCAACATTGAGAGAGCCCTAATCACACAAGGAAGCACACAAGTGTATAAAGACAACTGATCATCCACTAGTTCTAATGACAAACCCCGCTTTTGGGCCAAGAATAAGAATGTTACTGGTGATGGTGTTGTTGATGCAAAGTTGGTTTTAACTACTTATAGGATAGTAAAAAACACCTAAACCATAAACACACAACAACCATCCACACCACCATCAAAAAATCAACCAACAATCAATGTTGCAAACACTCAACATGGACCATAAAGAACAAACAGTTCTCCTAAGTGACAATTCACTCCCTTAGGGGAGCCTATGGAGGATGTGTTGAAGAACTTGATATAATATAACCTTAACGTACTCCCAAATTTCTCAAACTATCAAGCGCCACAAGTCAAACCTCCTAGCTATAGAGACAATTATTTTTGTGAATTTCACTGATACAAAGGTCATAACACAAAATTTTTTTAGACTCAAACATATAATACAAGATCTTATTGAACAAGGAGTCATTGATGTCGATAAAAAATTTGGGAATGAAAATATAAAAATTTACACAAGCCCTATGCCTAATCATGGAAAAACAAAAGATTGAGGAAAGGAATCAACTTCAAACAATGTAAACCATACTCATGATACCATGGTGGGATATATTTGTGTCATTCATTCATCACAACATGATGAATTAGACATGTATCAAGATACTATTTTAAAACAAGGTCCAAACCCATCAACAATATCTACCAATATTTCATACCATAATGGCATCGATTATGTATCAGATTATGATATCTCTCCCACATATGACTTCATGATTGGGCATGTTGAAGAAGTTCCAAATGAGCAATAAATATTAGTTATTGCACCCATACCCATAAACTATTGTAAAGAGTCTTTTACTGGTGATATAACATTAACCCAAGGATCATGTCAAAAGGAGGCTCTTTAGGATAACAAAAGTTGCTACGAATCGAGTCAGAATCAAGAACCCCTATCCCTAGAGTTTCACCAAGAGCTGAGGGACATCTTCCAAACCATTTTAAACTCCAAAGATGTCCCCAATATCACCCCTGAGATGTTTCTTTCTGATGGAAATGTTGACATTCTTCATCCAAAAAAAGAATCTCCCACTCTTGATATTCCCACACAAGAGCAAGAAGTAATTGAGATTCTTGATTCTTATAGTGATTGTGCATCATTGATATATTTTAAATTAGCACCAACATATTTTGAAGCAGTATCAATAGATAAAGATGTCATAGAATCAGAGAAAACAATTCATATTCTTGAACAATAGGAACTCATAGCAATATCATGTGTTCATGATAAGTCATATTCAATGGCTATGGATCAAAGGACACATTATTAGGGTAGAGGATTAGGTATTGTCAATACCTTCACAATGTAGGGGGAAATCTTGTCTAATGCAAATATCAACATATGGGGCACGAAGGATCCTTATGGGGAAATACTATCAACACTACAACTAGTCGTATCATAAATCATCATCCACCCATCATCTCATACTGTAGACACCTAAAAATGGCCTAGGCCTGCAAGCTTCATTTTTACCACTTTCGTCCTAGCGTAATTATGACATTTAATTATGTCCTTGGTCCACATTCGACTATTAATTAAATAATTCATAATTATTTAATTAATTCATGTCCTTTTATTCTTCATGATTATTAAATAAATAAAGTTTATTTATTTATTAAATATGTCATTAATTATCTAAGTCTTCCCTTAAATAAATTTCTAAATTTATTTAATTACCCCTCTTCAGTCATTTCTTCCTGATTATTAAATAAATAAGTTTTATTTATTTATTTAATATGTCACTAATTGTCATAATTAAATGAATGAATGAATTTATTTAATTATTGATCATATCTGCTAAATTAAATAATTATCTTTGATTATTTAATTGTCAAAATTAATATTCCTCTCATTTTAAATAAATGAAATTATTTAAAATGTCATCACAATCTTAACTGACATTCCATTTTGGTAAATAATCTAAAAAAGATTATTTATTTGTCTCACAAAATTCATATTTTGAGTTGATTGGTAGCTTTCTTCCAAAAATCAAATAAAGCAAGCAGATTCTTGATTTTAATCAAATCTGCTTTTCTGTCCATCTTTTATAAATCTCACAAAGCAGGTTATCTTTATCTTCTCAAATTTTAAAATCTTTATTTTCAAAATTAATTATCTCATCTTTTCTCCACCATCGATCTGATTTTCTTAGATGGCATCTTGATCACTCGTTTAAGGATTTTTCCCTAACCCTGATTAGGGATTATCATATTGAATCTTGTCCTCTTATTTTAGGTTTCTATTAAGAGTTGATCTCGTCCGTCCATTCAAAATTGTGTTTTCTATAAAATGATAATCTTGTTCATAATTTGGGGACCACTTCATTAATATAGGCATTATAGTCATTTATCATTTATCATAGGCATAGGCATAATTTTACTCAAATCCTTCAAAACTTGCATAGGACAATGGCATAGTCAAATTTCTCACACACTCAATCTAAGGGCATCAAATCATACGCTGCAAGCTAGGAGGTGCTATGGAGGTGATTCATGGGAGCTTCACGAATCTGGTATAATCATTTTGTTATTATTTGCTTCCATTGTGCTTCATAGCTTCTTTGGGTTTTATTATTGATTTAATCATTTGCTAACCTCAAACCTTAGAAATTTACCCATTGATACACAAAAAAATTGAGACCAATGTAAAAAGAAAGATTCCTATCAAAGCAAGGAGATCGTCAAAGAAAATGAAGCAGTAAAGCAAAAAGGACAAAGTAAATACAAATGGATACCAAAGAATACAAAAGAAAATTATCCTAATTATACTCCATTAGTTAAAGAAACTATGAGGAAAAGTCAAAAAGGGAAACATATCCATCAAAGAAATCCTCACCTAAAAAGTAGGCTTCTCAAGAAAGGAACAATGTACATCTAGTAGTTGGTCCTAATTTCATGAAAACTGCCATATCTACTCACCATTATTCATCTTCCCAACACTAACTCATTTGACTGCAAAATACGATGAAATTTTTTGATGAAAGATGTATAATTAGATGTATTGTCGAGTACTTGTGTATTTAATGTAAAATTTTCATTTTTTTAAAAAACATTATGCCCGACGTTCGTCGAAATTGTGACGCTCTATGATTTTTGTCGCTATTTCGACATACACTTAAAGTCAACCATCCCCTTCCATCAATTTGTGGCCCAACATATGGTTAGCCTCCTTAATTTGTGGGCTGACGGGTATATGATTAGCGTTCGTCGAGGTTCCGATGAATGTTTTTTAATAAATAAAAGTGGGTTTGACAATTTATCTATAGTGTTTTGCTATACTTGCGAATTTTCTATACTTGTGACAGTTTGTGGAGGTTATAGGATGAATTGTTTTGGTGCAAAATATTAGAATTATTAGATTTTGTTACATGTATATGATTAAAAATTATTGGAGTGTGAGTTTAATATTTTTTGAAGATCTACATATTCAATCTTGGTAAAGAAAAATCATGTCAGATAATATTAGTGCAGAACAAAATAAAGAGACACTTGCTAGATTGTGGGCTAGATTGAAAAGAAAGGGTGATGGGAAATGTTATTGTCCTTGCAATAATTGCAAGGGCTTAAATACAAGAAGACTTTTAATCACAACAACTGAGAAACATTGTAGGCATAATGGTCATGTTGAAGGGGGGTATGATTATCATCTATTGGTAAGTTGTTCATTATATGTCTTTATATTGATTGAATTTGTAAATGTTTATATCACTTTAACATTTTTTATATATATAAAAAATTATTTGATCATGATCATGGTTTATTTGTGTCAATCATTATTATAAAGGTGGGGTGCCCTAGGGCACATGATATGGATTATCACGGCCCAAAGAATGTGGTTTTGCAAGCGGAGGAACATGGAGCTATGAATATCGAAGATGAAGTTAATGATCCTATGCAAGAAGATGATCATGCACTAGAAAACACAGTTGAAGATGATGGTACAAATACATTGATCCATGACGCATTTAGTGGCGAGCTGATCATGATGATCGAGATGACTTTGATGATGTTCATGATTTACTTGTACTTGAGAAGGCATACAAGCCCCTTTATGAAGGCTCCCAAACAACTCTTCTCTCTATTGTATTGTTGCTGGTGAACTTGAAGGTTATGAATGGTTTATCCAACATAGAAATCTCACAGATGTTAAGGTATGTCATATATGTCATCTTTTTTCATCTATTTTTGTTGTTAGTACATCACTAGTAAATAAAGAATGAAATATGTACCATTAATATTATTTATATTAACAAATTATTTTTTTGATGTAGATTGATAGGTGAATTTTTGTTACCACCATCAAATATTTTACCTTGCTCATACCGAGATTTATTTTCCATTATGAAAGATATTGGAATGGAGTATCAAACAATAGATGCATGTTCCAATGATCATATTATATATCATAAACAACATTAGTTTCCAATAGAATGTCCAGAATGTCATACCAATAGATATCAAACAGATCAACTAAAAAAAAGGTGCCTCGCAAGGTTCTTCGTTATATTCCCATTATTTCATGTATGCAATGATTATTTAGGTGCGAAAGCTTAGTGCAATTTATGGATTACCATGCATGGAATAGAAGTGGAGATGACATTCTTCAAATGCCTGTGGATGGTTCTGCATTTAGGGACATGGAGGAAAAATGGCCACACTTTAAAGAAGAACCTCGTAATCTCAGGCTTTCATTGGCAATGAACGGTGTCAATCCATTTGGAGAGCTGAGATCTATTTACTCGGTGTGGCCTATTTTTTTATCAACAATAACATTCCTCCATGGATGTCAATGAAGGGGGAGCACATAATGTTGGCAATGATTGTTCCAGGTATTTGTTTACATCAATTTTCTTTAACACAGTAGCATCTCATTTGTCTTATTTGTTGCATAATGACTTATATTTTTTTCATTTAATAGTCATGCACATTAATTTATATATATTGTAGTAAAATTGTTATAATAATAATGTAATGTTTATGTTCATTCAACTAGGTAAGTGCCAAGTTAAAGATATGAATGTATATACCAAGCCTCTTATCGATGAGTTGCTAAAGTTATGGAATTGTGTCACTATGTATGATGTCTCTAGACCAATAGGACAAAGACAATTTCAATTCCATGCAATGCTTGTATGGAAAATTCATGATGCCCTAGGGCTAACACATTTTTGTTTTATGTTATAACGTTCGACTGCACTTTAGCGATATTTAATTTTATGAAGTAGATATCATGCATGTTTTTTAAATAATCTATTCATTATATATAATTATAAAATTGACATATTTAATCCAATTATACATGATCTTGCGGGTTTTCAAACAAAGGGAAAATTTGCATGTCTAGTTTGTGGTCCAAAGATGAAATCTTGTCATTCAACAAGTTTAGGAAAGCAAGTGTTTGATGAGTATAGGCACTTCCTCCATAGAAATCATAAGTATCGAACTACTGAAAAACATCTTTTCAATAGGAAAGAAGAGACTACATCAAAACCATGAAGAATGACACCTCGCCTATGGAAGTTGGAATATAATAGAATTAATCGTCAAGGTTATACATTGGATCAAATTGTTTATGTATCATATATGATATGTTTGGAATTTATATTTTTATATTGTGTTTTGTTTACTCATGTTGTAATTGACAATGATTGTCGTTGTTAATTTTTTTAACTTATATGGTTCATGAAGGTCATCAAGGCATTAATGGTTAGCTTCCACAGGGACTAAAAAGTTATCCCAAACAATTTAGTAGGTTTCCCTACTATGAGCAGCTACAAATTGTGCATTTGTTTGATACAATGCATATAAAAAAGAATATAACAAAAACGTTATGAAAAATATTGGATGGAGGGCATGACAAAGAAAAAATTGTCAAAATTTGTAGTGACATTCAAGAAGCCAATCATGCAATGAAATTTTTTATTCAATTAAATAGCGATGGAGATCAAATTAATATAAGCGCCCTTCCTTGGTTATTAACAAATTAGCAAAGAAATGCTATAAAAGAAGTCATGCAAAAAATTTGATTTCCCACAGGATTTGCTGCGAACATAAACAATATCATAACAAAGAAAGGTGAATTTGGGTCAGGGATGAAAATGCATGATTGGAATACCTTCATTAAGGTAATTATTCTGGTATATTTTATATATATTTGTATACTGCATGTACTTTTCAGTGTATTATGTTTACTAGTTTTGGAAAAATAATGAAAAGATCATTTTATAATTGTTGCAGTACATTCTACCTCTATCTCTCCCAAACAACTTCGACAACAATGCCAAGAAAGTTATATATGATCTTGGAAAATACATGAGGTAAGTAGCAATATTTGTTCAATTCATTGTATAGATCTTATATTTTCCATTTGTTTTACTTGTTATGTAATATATTGTATATTTTTGTTAAATCTTATTAATATATTTGCGCCTTGAATCACTTGTAGATGGCTGTCATCTAAAGGAATCCATAAATAAGATATAAATTATTGGAGGAGAAAAATTCCTTATCTAATGTGTGAAATGCAAAAGTGTCTACCTTCAACATTTTTCAATGCACAAGAACACTACCTCATACACCAATTTGAGGAGATTGAATTGTGTGGACCTATACACACAAGGTCAATGTGGATGGTTGAGAGGCACTTGAAATTTTTGAAGGCTTTGGTTAGACAAAGAGCACATCTTGAGGGTTCTATGATGGAGGGATATACTGTATACTAGACCATGGCATACATTACTGAATATCTTCCTAAGTTCACAGCAAAGATCCATGTAGATTGCATTTGGGATCCCAACTCCATTAACAAATTCGAAGGGGAGTGCCTGATGGGGAAAGGTAGATTGAAGAAAGTGAGAGGTAATTATAAGATGGTCTTGGAGATTAATTAGAATACATTTTACATTGCCTTCAATTTCTTGAAAAGAAATAATAGAGAACTAGTCTAAATGAAAGAATCTTCCACACACAAATAGAAAAGTACTAGTATTGTATTACTCCAGAAAATAAGTCTTTCACTGCTGAAAAGTATTAAAATCTTAAAAAGTGTTGATGATCAAATATTAAAATTTGAATTTCATATATATAAGAAGAAGACCGAACAAAGGTGTCTCTTCAGATTGTCTTTGGCAAATAATTAAACTATTGATCTTAATTAAATTTATAAAACAATTTAATCTTATCCTAACATTGACATAGCCACTCAAAGATTTTTTTTACACTCCTCCAATGTATGGGTATCCACATCATGCACTAAATTTTGGGCTTCATAATCAAGTTTTATCATCAATTCCATATCTTTGCATGCTCCATCCAGCAATAGCCCTTCTTCTTTTTCTATATCCAATGCTTCCTAAAGTATCCTATTGCATTCATCCATCCTATTAGCTCTCAAAAATGCAGGTTAAATACCTCAAGAGGTTTCTAAACTCTTGGTACGTTTCAGGGTAACATACAAGGCCGAATGGTTTAGACCTTCTTCTCTTTAGATGCTGCTAGACCTAGGTGGGTACACCTATATGAATGAAGTAGACTTGATTTGTGTTTATTTCCTAAAACAATTTATCCACAATGGCAAGTGGGAGTGGATAAATGAATTCTTATTTTGGTATAGATTGTATAAGCAATATCAAGGCTAATCTTAATATGTTCAGTTAACATATGTAAAATCTAATATGTTTAGTTAATAGATGTAAAAGATAAAATGAATGAAACTAAAATGATGGAATGTGAGGGACCAGTGCTCTATTAGGTATATGGAGTCAAATAGAAATCAGAGTTAAGTGACTTATAACTGGCAATAATTCTAACTATTTGGCACTTTTATGTTTATAACTTGTATAAACAGGAAAGGGTGTAATTATCAGATTCTTCTTTAATAATCCAAAATAATAATTCCAAGTTGTAAATAATCAAGAGGATTTTAATCTTTACTTGAAAGACTCAATTAAATATGCCACATAGATACAACAAATGTGCATTGATAAATTGAAAATATGCTTGATATATTAATTTAAACAACAAAGAAATATCAAATATGGAGACAAACTAATAATATCTTCAATTAACTTAACAAACAATTGATACCAACATAGAGCCACTGAATCAGAGATTTTTCATTACCTCCTTCAAAATTTACATGTGCATCTTGGTCCTTTTTGTTGTAAACATTGTATCAATCTATATTCTCCTACTTCTTCTATCTACTATCTTCTAATCTAATCCCCTCCTTATGGTCTTGGTCTCTCTTATTTATACGAGAGGCAACAAGCTTCAAACCAAAGGATGTGGCTTTTGATAACAAAACTTAACTGAAAAGATAAAATATATTTAGAGATAACTAGCATATGCAAATATTTTAATCTTTGAGTAAGAAGCTCATGGTCATCTAAGACTTGTGCAAGGCTCTTACTTTATGATATGATATGTTTTCTTTTTGATGACGCCGATCAATCTTCATCCGAGCCCAGATATTTTTCCTGCCATTTGCTTATTGTTAAATCATTCAGCCACTTGAATTCCTATGCAGTACTAAAATTTGCAGGGTGACTCTTCCATCTACTATCAAGCAGGTTTCTGGCATCTATAAAAAACTTTGTGTAACCATTATCCAACGTTATAATTCCATCAAGCAGAGCATGAAACTTTTCCAGATTGATATCACCATCACCCTAAATACATGTCAAGCATTGAGGAACCATTTGATCAAACTCATTCTTCCATTCATCCACATCCTTGAATTTTCTATCATCTTTGATGATCAAAGGACTAAAACTATGCTTTATTGAATCAAATGACTTCCTTTTGTTCTCCACCTTCTTCTGCATGTCAATCAAATACTTATGCTCATCAATAACTTCCTTTACCATCTCTTGAGTAGGATTTAATCTCGGAGGTGCATCAGGATCACTCTATTTTGCTTTGCATAAAGTGTTTAAAATGTGGTAATTGGGCTGCCATATTTTATATAATTCCTCTAGGATTGGGGAATTAGTATTTATTTGTTCTAGGGATTTCACCAAATGACTAAAACCCTCATGGAATTCACTTATCTTCTCTTTTAAAACTCCAAATCTATGCTTCAATATTTCTTTTAAGGTATCCAAGATGTGCTGCCTGACATCATCCATATTAAGTTTCTTGAAATTTTCAATCTCCTCTTTCAACTATTGGATTTGTGGATCTTCAACTAGAGCAGGTGGATGATAGAAAACCATTTCATCCCCTTTTACATTTGTGGCTTTTTGTAATTGTTACTTTAATCGAACACCTCTAATGAATAACTTATTTATTTCATCATTTGATAACTTGAGTCTGTTTTCATACTTTGTTATCTTCTTCTCCATGTTTTCTACTACATCCTTTGTAAACATGGCAGAGTGCATAGTTATGGTTGCTGCTTCTATTGGAGTAGTGTCCTTCATTGTCCTAACCATTGCAGACCCTCTCATTTCTTGTACTACATCCAGAAGCCTTGGCTTCCTTGTGTTCTTCTGTTTTGTCCATAGGGTAAGGGTTTGGGTGGTAGGATTGTATCTTGTTCCTGAGACTCCTTCTTTCGAATCAAATTCCACAACCAAGTTTGAATCATCCTAAGCTTTGATTTGATCTAACAAAAATACCTTAGAGAGTTCCATTCCAGGTATTATTAACATCTTACTACTTAGCACCAACTCCCTTGCTTCTTTGGGAGTAATATTGATGTTATCAATATCCAACTCTGCCATTGTCTAGGCCTACACCTCTGCATGCTTTGATTCATCAATCCCAATGAGGTTGATTTTCAGCTTGTCATCAAACTGTCTTATTTTATTTTTTTATCAAAAAATCTTTGAATTCCCTTGTAATGATGAAATCATCATCCTCCATGAACTGTAGAGAAGTAATTATTCTCTCATCATCTTGTATCTCATCAACGACTTCCTTTGATATTCTTATTTTTGGGTCATGAGGCTCTAACATTTTTTGTTTCTCTACTACTTCTTTCATCTCAGTCAGTTTCAGGTCTGCTTCTTGTTCTTCATCACTCAACCCATAATCAACTAGTGATTCGAATTTCTATTTCTTAGCAGGTGGCTCACCAATTGGGGATGGAGGAAATGGATTAACTAGTGGAGGAGGTGGTGTATGTGATTTGGAGGCTATGGATGAGGGTGGCTGGGGTGCAAATGGCGGAGCTGAATTCTCTTCTTGAGCCTTTTTATACATCTCATCAAACTTACATAAAATCAAGTGCATCCTTTTCAACAAATCTAGCTCTTCATCAAAGAACCCCTTGAACTTCTTATCTTTTTCTTTCTTCTGGTCCTACCATCTCATCATCATTAACCATTTTTTCCTTGTTTCAAACACATCTGAAAAGAATACCAGGTTTCTTATCACATCCTCCTCTGGATCAAATACATGTGTTATCCCTCTTTGTAAGTAGGGTCCTGATATTATTGATGTGACCCTCTGGATCACATACTCTCACCTTTCCTGATTTGAGAGAAAAATTGGCTCTTATTAATCTCTTCACTTCTTCCAACATATTTGACCCAATTGATAATTCCTCAAAAACTATTAAGTAAAGCAGGAAAGTCCCCTTTCTCTAATTCTTCATAGGACTACACTCCATCTAGAGCATTTTCCAAATAAACTCTAAAAATAATACTCTACTAGGCACAAATTTTGGTAAAACATGTGGGGCTTGATCACAACAATACACCCTAATGATGGTATATTGTGGCATTAAAAACCAGTCAGCATAGTTGTGCATGAAACCTTGGTTTGGTTTGTATTGCAAAGGTCTTATAACTTCCATTAAAGATTGTGGTAACCTCGGTGTAGGAAAACCAAGGAAATCAATTAGTCTGAGGGAAAAGTCATCTCTAAACACAATAAAGTCACCTTCAGGGCACTTACTATCCCAAACATAGCACCAAATTTGCACTGGAAGCATAACTCCATTTTCATGTGTGCTCAACTTCATCCTTTTAGTCCACTTTGTTTCATTTTGAAATAGAATTAGATGAAACAGTAGAGAATACTTTATGAAAGTGATAGGGGCTTCCCTAACCTGCAATAGACCTTCATGAATTTGTTCCTCAATGATAGAAGCAAAATCAAACTCCACATTGGATTCAGGGTGTTGGATATTCATTGCCATCCTCATCAATCCAATTGACATGTTGTCTTCAGCATCAAATCTAAGAATTTTGCATAATGCATAATAGGTGTTTTTGAAATAATTCTAAAAATTAGACACTAGAAAGGGTTCAGCTTTTGAAGATGGAATAGGAAGGAATCTATTCTTGTCACCCCTTTTCATGTGCATGGGAAGTTCATCAATTCTATAAGTCCTCTTTAATCTCTTGTACTCCTGCTCTAGCCTCCCCAAATCTATCTATGTGACAGCCTGCTTATTTAGGTCAAAACACCTAATTATAGCCTCCCTAGAGATATCTACTAGACATTGTCCATCTGGGAGCCTAACAACCTTTGACGGGGCATGATATCTACTGGATAGAGCTCTAATTAGCTCAATATCAACAAACACATTGGGAGCTATCAATTTTCCCATGTCAAGAGTCCATGGGTTCGATACTAAGACCCCTTCATTCCTATTCTTATAAAAATACCAATACAAATTCCACCCAGACTGTGGAATTATTGGGTCTCTGCACCCTTGAGCTAAATCCTTAAAGACCTCCTTCTAACCTTTATCGACTGAAGCAGGTAGCAGTGCAAGTAATGGCAACTGTAATGAAGATTTATTGGATTTTTCTTCTTTTTTAGTCCTTAATTTTTTTTTTCTTAGGTGCCATTTCTTAAAATTCAATGTGTGGCGAATATAACTTACCCGAAATATTGCTTGTCCTAAAGAATTCTCCTGACTGTCACACCTTGAGCTCACCTATACTCAGCCTTGGTTACCATGAGAAAATGAATTCACAATCTTCTTGGTTTAATTCTCATATCATATTTCATTAATTCCATATAAGTTCTACATCATTCAAATCCTTCACACCAAGCTAAATTTCATATTTTGATGTTGATTGATGTGACTGGCCTTCATTTAATGCTCCAATGGTTTATTACAGAGCTACCACACGTCACTTCTTACTCCTCCATGATACCATGATACATAATATTTATTTGTTCTTATTATACCACATTACCACACACTTCCTTGTCTTCCTTAGCAGTACCGTGGTGTTTATTTAGTATTTTATCTTATATACCACTTTACCGCGGGCTTTATTCTGACCCTCCACAGTATAGCAGTTCTCCCTTATGTGTATTCTTACTTTACTACTCTACTATGGGGCTTACTCTAACCCCCCATGGTATAGTGGTTCTTACTGCACTACCGTGAGTTACTTTGTTGGAGGCTGCAGTAAGGAGGTAAAAGGAAATGCATATATGGTATACTCAAGTATGGCAGCGATATGGCGGTAAAAGGATAATTTGACTTTGTGGATGGCATAAACATTAATTTTATGAGAATACTAAGAGAGACCCTTGATTTTACATGACAAAATTAAAAAAAAATTATGTGAAAATTCTAGTTCCAACACATCCAATCATCTCGTTCCTTCATAAACTAATTCTTATCACATAATTTGGGTAATCCCAACTTCATAGTATCATCAAACCCTATGTTTTTTGAGTGTAAGTCCTCATCATATTTGTCATGCTTTCTCATGATTGTGTCAATGGCCAAGATGGAATTGGTGTCGGATCCCTCATGTAGTTGAATATAATGTCTCTTAGTACCCAATCCATTTTTCACTCTCCCATGCTCAAGAATGGCTTCATAGTTCTTTTTGTAAACATGCCAAAAATCATCAAGGCATATCTTCAAGTTTGTAAATCTCTTGTGCAACATCATTGCCATAGTGTCAAACTAAATTTCCTTCATATTTTCTACTAATTGTTGATGTTCTTCTTGCAACTGCTCATATTCACTCTACAACTCTGTATCAGTTCCAGAGGTGATCCTCATTTTGGCATATTTCATGGCAGTAATTTCCAAATTTGATTTTTCACTTTTCATTTTGTATTAATTTCTTTCTTTCATCAACTGTATTGTTTGTGCCTTGTTGAACTTGGCAATTCTTATGCCCATGTCTACTAAAGCCATAGGGTCAATTTCCCCAACTTTAAGGGTCATCATGTGTCCAAAGGATTTTTCGATATCGATGATCTTTGGCCTTTTGTGAGGTGGGTATAATGCCCATATCAACATTGAATTTTCATCAGGATTGAATCTTGACCCTATGTAAATTTCCTTCACACCCTCTATGTTTAACTTGTATTATCCTTCCTTGTTATGCAAAAAATACCAAAAATTAAAGAGGCACTGAGGTCCCAACCAGGAAATACTATTACACCAGCTTCAAGTAACAACTGTCTACCCCTTTCAGGGGTCATATTCTGCACTTCACTGTCTATATCATCTTTCAACCTTTTCATCAATTGTTCATTTTTAGGGGTAATATTTGGGATGGATTCCCTCAACCTTTTTCCTTTGTAATTATATAAAAAACATTTAAATTCTCTTGACTTGAAAAACTCATTATTAGAAATAAAGGATTCATAGGCTGTAAGCCTATCATCTTCATCTACACACAATTCCTTGGCTACTTGTAAGTCCTTATCAGGGAGTTCATATTCATCATTCATCATCCAAGAGACTGTTCTCTGCTGTGATTGTGCTTCATTTTCTCCCACAGATTCTTCTTCAAATGAATCATCCATTTCTTGTAACCTTTGCTTTTTTTCTCTAACTCCATGAAATTTTCTATAACCTCCTCTGCTTCTTTGTCTTATTTGTTCTTAAACACATCTTCCCCTGGTATAGGAACATGGGTGTATCCACTAAGGTTTTTCTTTTTCTTACAAGAGTGTATGTACCCTTTAAGGTCATAATTCATTCTTTGTGCATACTCCTTTAATTTGAATTCATCCAAAAAAGAAAGATAATAAGATCATTGGTAGTGGGATGTTAGGTTTTTAGGTACATAAATTATAAATTAAGGTCATATACCATGGTAATTAACTAATTATATGTCATTTTTGAATTTCAATTTTTTTTTATACAATTGGTCGAGAGTGGGATGCACTATATTTGTACGTCACAAACAATCTTGATTGGATGAAAATATGGATTGAACGACATCAACAATCCAGCCATGCATTAGCATGGGAAGGTGTGGCTTCATTGGTTAAAGAAGCTCATCGTAATAGAGATTCCAATGTTACACCAATGAAAATTGATTTAGCATATAGTTTAAGAGATAAATAGGTATGTATATGTTGGAGATATGTGCCTCAATCTTGCTGACCTGAACCTCCTATAAGAGTAAATCAGTGAGACACCTAAGATACCCTACCGATGAGTTGTTTAGTCTTGAAGGCTTGAAGTGTTTAGATTGGTGTGACATGTGTTTGGTCTTGCCAAAGAGAACTATCAGAGTGACTTGAACTATCGATGTGAGTTCTCTGTTTCATATCAATAGTAGTTATCTAGCTGATGAGGTTCATCCGTGAGACTCTTGCCGATTTGAGGAATGTATGCAAACTAGCCTGGATGAGTTTCGGTATGACTCTGGCCAATGATCGGATTGGGGTGACATTGGTCATCGGGATGACTTGTGAATGTCACTCCAGTGCTTGTGGTCTGGCCAAAGAATTCTATTGGGAAGAATCCTACCGAAGTGAACTACGTTGGGATGACATTAGTCTTTGGGTAGACCTACGAATGTTGAACCAACTGTGTTAGTCTGGCTGATGGGTCTGATCAGTGTATGTCTTGCTGATGAACAGATGGTCAGGCTAACACGATACTTCAGAATGCATCTTATCGATAGTAGATATCTAGTCGATGTGATTTGTTCAGTGTGAGTCTGGCCGACGGGTGTGTTCGAAATGACTCCTGTCGATGAAAGGTTCTGAACTACAGTGAGTTGATTTTCATCGGGGTGACTTAAGATCTCGGTGGGACTTTGTCTAATAGTGTTGTTCTTGCCGATGGTCTATTTCAGTTGGTCATCAATGTGACTTTGGACTTCAGTGAAACCTTCCTCGATAGTGGTTCTCTTGCTGATAGAGATGTTCTTGATGCATATTGCTATGACTCCTGCCGATGGTATTTAGTCAAGGTGACATGAAGGCTCTATAAGAGTCTTAGCGATAGAGCATGTATTTTCGATGAGGTGTTTTCGTCAGTATGACATGGGACCTCAATGAAACCTTCTCTGATGCTTGTTCTCTTGCTGATAAGGCTGATCCCGTGATAGTTGGTGCTCCCGTTGCTCATCGGGGTGACTCAGGCCTATAAGATGGTTCAAAAGGTGGTTGAACTTAATGACATTAGTGCGTTCAATGTAACATTATGAACTCCTGCCGATGGACGTTGTAATGCCAATAGGCCTAGTCGAGATGTCAGAATGATAGAGACATCGGGGAGGCTTTGGAGATCGGCATGTCTATGACCGATAGACAAAGTTAGGCTGATGGAAGTGAAGATGGACTTGGTTGAACAAATGATGACTTTTTTGGCTTGCCGATGTGTTGATTGTTCATTGGAGGAACACGATGAGTTGGAGGAGACTATTCGTTGTCCAAGACAGGTTGACGGTTGATCTAACTTAGAAGATGAACTGAATGGTTCTGAGTTGGGATAAAAAAAAATTTACAAGATCTTTCGTGTGTTGGTTGGAGAATAAGAATACTATTCTGAAGGAGTTGACTCCTCTCTCTCTCTATGGTTTGATAATGAAACCTCTCCCTCTATGTGAATCTACTCTATATATTGTGTGAGAATATTGTAACAATGCGAAGTTTGTAATGGATTGAGAGGTTGATTAGAGAAATGTAAATAAAAAGGGAGGGAATTAGAACAGGGTTGTTGCCAGTTTATCTCCAGAATGAAACAAAATGTAACCTTTGTGAAAAGGCTATGAGCATGAGATTGTATTGTAACTCTATTTGTTGCTGAATAATACAATGTCTCAGATCTTTTGGAGTGTAAGGTTTTTTACCCGAAAGGGTTTTCTCCACATAAATTTGTGTGTTCTAATCTTCTGTACCATCTTTCATGTTTAATGGTTCTATTTGTTGAATCTATTTATGCAAGTTGTTGAAACTGAGTTTTACATGCGCTTCTCTCAAAAGGATTAATGTGGGAAATGAACTATGTTTGATTCTACTTTGTGACATAGTTGTACATGTTTTTGAGGAAATATAATTGAAATTAAAGTTATCAAAGGCACTACTATTCTTGGAGGTTTCTCTGAGATGGAAATTTTTTCCCAACAAGTGGTATTAGAGCCTTCTCTTGGTTGCTGGTTCTGGGTATTTCTCTTGTGAATATTTCTTAGTTTGTCAGGATTGAGGAAATCTGGAGGAATTTTTTGATGTATTGATCCTTTGGTGAGTGGAAGTCTTGTAGTATTCAGAGACAACACGTAGTTTGAAGGATGGTGTAGATGGAGTTGGTTATCTTGGCAATGGTATAACTTTAATGTATGAGGTGGATTTCTTTGCTTCTTGGTTGAGTTGCAGCAAAGGTTTCATATTGGGTGTCTATGTGAGAGGCTTTGTGGTGATATGGAGAAGCTTGGGTTGTGTCTCAGTCATGGAAGAGAGTGCTTATGCTAGGTGGTATTTCCTGGTGTTGGAAGGAATTGTATTTTGTTAACCTCGAATACATGAAAGCTATGGAGTTAATCATTAGATGGTTTGAAAGCTTCTGAAATAGCCTATCTCTTTCTTGGATGCATGTGCATATTGATATTCTTGGAATTGGATTGAAGGGGGGTTGGAGTTCTTGAAATATTGTTTCCTTTTTTAAGGATGTATTGTACTTGCATGTTTTATGTGGTTTTTCAGGCTTTACACATCAAGCAAAACTTGTGATTATGTGGAGTTGTTAAACTATTTTCTAGACCTTGGCTTTTGGGGCATTGCTAGATGAGATGGTTGCAGTTCTGCATGCATGCTCACCATGGTATGAGGAGGTGAGATGCTTTCTCTGTATGAGAGTGTTGGTATGTGATTAGTCACTCAACATTCTTGTGGTGTTGCTTGTGGGTTCCTTGCCTATGGTGCTAGTTGTGGACATGTTTGGAAAATCAGATTTGGTACGTTTTGATGTTTGAGTTAGGGTGTCTACATGTTTTTTCTCTTGTGAGACCTCATATTGTGCAAGACATTGATGTGGTAGTGAGTCTTCATGTTTTTCATTAATTGGATCTACGGGTTGTGCAAAGTTGTGGGCTGTCTTTACTCATATGTTTGCAGTGGGACAACCTAGAAGTGGACTGTCTATATCCATGCAATTTGATTTAGTGTTTATGAAGACTTGTAAGTTGGCCTTGTTTGTGGCCACTTGTGCATTGGTGTGGCTGTTTTGAGGTAAGAGGATGGATGATAAGTGAATTCCTAGATAGTTGATTATGGAGTCCTGTAGCATAGTGAATCTCCTTACTTTTGAGATCTTGGTTTAATTATCAGTATTGTTATATGTTTGTGGGTTTGGAAGATCTTCTTTTCAGTTTTGGAGATGGTTGGTCATGATGCTTGGAAAGCTCAGTTGTTACGTTTCAGTGGGAGCTTTAGCAGTGACTGTGAGTTCATCACTTGGTGGTGAATTATCTTCTTTAGTGTTGTTGATGTTACAAGGAGGGACTCTTAGATCCTGTTGTTGCAGAAGGGTTCTTTCGCATTTTCTTGGACACTATTTGAGGATGTGCAACATCTTGGAACCATGGAGGATGTTTGGAGTATTTGGCGAAGGTGTTGCCGGTGCTTTATAGGTGATGTTGGTTTTTAGTTTGTTTGCTTTATGCCATGGTATACTCTTGTTTATGCACTGGAGTTTTGACATTGTGCATTGCACTTGAGACCATGGTATGTTCACTTGGAGCATGGTATTATTGTGCAATTTTTGCACACACGCCCCGCTGGAAGCAGGGACCCTCTTTCGCTTCGGTTTTGGCTTCTTGGCCCTTTCTTTTTGAGGTTTTGTCTTACTTAGGCATGTGCTTAAAATGTTTATTTTGAATGCCATTTCCCCCAAGTTATTTATTGAAAATATTGAGTTCTAGATGAATTTTGGGCTTTTGCTTGGATTCATGATTTTTTGCCCTGGTCGGATTTTCCTGGATCTTGCTTGAACTCCGGCTGGACCCTTGTTTTCAAAGGATTTTCAGTATTCACGAATTTCCACGCGGGCAAGATTTTCCCAAATTTTTCCCTATCATCGACTTCCCGAATTCCTTCTCTGGCTGTCCTGTTGATTGAGTTGTTGGCTTCGTGCGTGCTTTGAGGGGTGTATCTAACTTGGTTTTTGGGTCTCTTGGATTATTTCATGCTAGGGTTGTTCAGTATTGCATCATTTTTCATCTCCCAGATGAGTTTTGAGCTCATTTTTCTATTTTCATTTTGATGGATCTTGCCTAAGAGTAATTAGTAGATCCTAGTGATGACTTAATAGTGGAAACAACTAAATTCTAAGCATGATTGTGTTCTAATGGCAGATGAGTAGGGTTTTAGACTTAGGGTAGTGCCATACCAGGTGATTTTGTCTTAAAACTAACCTAGAATACAAAGAAAATTTATGAAAGGTCCATCCCTGACTTGCTTTGTGTTTAAATGTTTGAATTTCGTGACTAATCTAGTGTTTGAGTAAAATCGTGATTCGCAGTCCAGGATAATCCATCCCTTCCAAATTTTATTCATTGTGACCTTTCAATGTCAGTTAGATGTCATATCGATCACCCCGTAATTCACCGATGAAGTCTTTTATGCATATAAGTTGGCGAGACAAAGAGGATTTTCTGAGACCTCACTCCATAAGAAAATGTCTCATTAACATGCTTCGTTCATATTCGCTTTCAGCAAGATAGGCCCAAGTCGGCAGGAGGTCATAGCGGGATCTAGTGGCTTTACTGATATTCCTTTTCTTCGCCAAGACATCCGTCCTTCAGCAAAACCTCCCACCGAGCAATTTTTCTTTCATCGAGCTCTATTCTTTTAGTCGCTGTAACCCTTCAAGGTCAGTGAGATGTCATGTAGATCTTTCTGTGTCACGCTGAAGCCCTTCGTGGGTTTGCATTTGATCACCTAGACATTGCGATTCTCACGCCAAAGTCTTTCTGTCAGCAAGACAAACCCTATTGCCAAGAGCTCATAGCAAGCTCCTTTTGTCTTGCCGATCTTCCATTCTATCGCTGAGACTTCCCCCTTTCGGCAAGACCTTTTGTCGAACATATCCTGCTCTTGTCAAGTGATCTTCTGTCAGGGAGACATTCATGCTTTGTTGAGACCTTACCATGAGCTCCTTTCATCTTGCTGATACCTTTGCTTTAAGCGAGACTCCTAACAGTCGCCAAGACTTCATAGCGAAACCTTTATTTTGGCGAGCCCAGATCGTCTGTCAGGGTGACTTCATAATGTTGGCAAGAGGTTATGCCGATGGAACTCTTCATCGGCGAGACATAACATATTCGCTGGGACCTCTAGCCGAACTCAAACAATTCACCGAAAGCCCTCCTAAGTCCATGTGTTCCCTGTGACTGTATCTTTCTCACACCGAAGGTCTCTCATGTTCTATCGCTAGTCAGCGAGACCAAGAGAAGTCGCTGAGACCTTACCCCGACTACCTGTTGGCCACATCGAGATGTTCCTCATTGATGTTCGGCAAGAATCTGTAAGTTTGCTAAGACATCATATAGATAAAATTTAGTCTGGCTGAAGTGATTACTTAGACTCTGATGGTCGGTGAGACAAGGAGGATTCGTTGTGACTTTATACCAAAGACAATCTCTCATCGACATGACTTTCACATTCGCTTTCAGTGAGACGTGCACCATTCGGCGTGACTTCTTTCCAAATGATATTTGTTTGGATGAAATACACTCATTTTCTTCGCTGAGACTCCCCCTAGTCGCCAGGACATTACACCGAAACCACTAAGTCATAGCGAAACCTATTCTAGTGACTTCCTTCAGCGAGACTCCCAGAAGTCGCTGAGACTTCTCAGCGAAACGATTGACTCTTGCCGAAAATTTTGTTTTGGGAATCTCCATTGGTTCAGGATCTTGCCTTATTTGTGGATTTCTGTTGAGTCTGGATTTCTCTAAAATACGCTATCTCCCTGATCTTCCGAAGTCCCTTCTCTGGCCCATTCTTCACGAAAATTCTCCCTGGATGGATTTTTCCAAACTTTGATGGAATGTAATGGAACGAGAGACAATTGAATTTGTTAATGGTTTATGATGCATTCATTGATTATTTCATGTGACTTATTGATTGATTATGATCTGATTTGATAGTTAAGTAGGTGTTTCTTGGTTATTCCATTGGAATCCAATCGGTTAGGAATTTCCTGAAATTCCTCTCTGGAACAGATTCTGCGAATGGCCCTGAAACCCAAAATTTGTGTGATCATTTCACATGAGATTTAATGGCACTTTGGTTGTAGGAGATGCATTCTAATGATGTATTGATGGATTAACATTGGTTTCCTATGGTTTTTATTGTAATTTTCTTGATGGATGCTGGATGAATCTAGCAAGATTGCAGAGGGATCCTCTATGTCTCAGGCATAAAGTATTGAAAAATATTTACAAATAGAGAAGACACATTGATGACACCCTAGCTGGTGTCTACAATGGCCGCATTGCTTTTTTTGAGATAATGATAGGAAGAAGGAAGATCGCACCCAAGTATTTGAGTTTGGAGTAGTTGAGAGAATGGTGGCAGGATGTTTATGCACCAAGTAATGATGATTCTGTGTCCGAGCACCAGCTAGATGATACAACCACTTACCTTGTAGTTATTGGCAAATACCTAGCATATGAGGTGGACTGGGATAAGTCGGTCAAGTACTCAAGGGACAAGATTGCATCCATCAAATCAACTTAGGGTTTTGTCCCTACTGCCTATGGCAGGCCTGGATGGGATGTTCTTGAAAGTACATGAAGAACCAGGTTAGAACAGAGATAATAGGGAAGGGAGCTAATGATAGGCTACAGTGCAATTTGTGCTTCCCTACTATCTTCCCACGCGTTAGTTCGAACTGCATTGCGGATCCCAGGCCGACTTGGATGGAACGTGCATTTATGCTTATTTGACTGGTCGTGGGTTTCTCTTGACCGAGTTGTTGTGCCATTAATACTGCGAAACCCTTGCTTGGCCGACGGGTTTTTTGGGAGAATTCTATATATTGGGCATTTCACCTCATTTTTAAAGGGTTAGAAATAGGTTGAATAGCTAGATAGTTAAGAATTTATAATTAGAAGATAGAAGTAAAATAGAGTAGAGATAGTTAGAAGCAAGTTAGCAAGTAGGAATTCTCAAGCAAATGTTGTAATAGAAATATGGAATTGTTTCTACAGTGGAAAATTTGAATACAAGAAATGACATTGTGATTTGGTGCCATACTTGTTTTCTTTTGTTTTGCATGGTTATTTTTATTCTATCTTTAAAATTGCTTTGAGAAGGTTCATGTTTATATTAGATTTGGATTCAATAATGTTTGTGATTCAATACTTGAATGTTGCAGCAATCCTTCAATCCATACTTTTCGCAACCAACTGATTGTTAGTTGCTTTGCAAAGTTAGCCTGGACTTCATATTTTAGTATGCTCAGTTCGATTGTGAGGATTTGTTCATTTCAACTACAATAGGGTTGTTGAATAAATGCTCATGATTTGAAAATCTCAACACCTCAGAAGATTGCATTGTTTTATGTGAGATTGTAGATTTATCTTGGTCAAGCAGAGATCGGTTTTGAGGGATTGGTCCATTTTGAGTGTTGGTTACTTTCATTGTTAATCTTAGGTTTAGTATTAAGTTTAGGAATCTTTTCGAAACCCTTATTCCTTTTTCTATTTCTTTAACTATTTGGTTAGATCTAGGAGTGAAGCATCATCAGATTGTTAGATCTGATAAAATTGATTCAGCATTTTGCTTGTAGTAAGGTCTCATTGTGATTACCAACATTTTCACATTTCGTTACTGAGTTGTTTATGCACTATCAAGACCTGACATTAGAGACCTTGGGGTTATCTCTTGTGGCTTGCCAATAGAGATTTAACTTTCAAGAGAGATAGGATATAATATTCTATCTGGCTATTTTTTTGCAGAAAACATGATCAACAGGATCTGGTGCTAGAAGGAGGGCCTGGATAAGCAAGCTGGATCGATTTTTGAATGCCATCTCTCCTGAGAGATTCAGAAGAAGGAAAAGATCCACTCCAGGAGAGGAGGAATTTTAGGAATTACCAGATCCCACTAGGTCAAGAAGGACCAAAAGAAGGGGAGAATCATCATCATCATCATCCCATCCACCTCTCACATCTCCATCATCCCCATCTTCATCTAGTTCATCTGAGTCTAAGGCCATTCCCAGTCCACAACCTCGGCCAGTCATAAATCATCCATTACCACCCCCACCTCCACCAATGGCTTTCCTAGCAACCAACCCATCTCCATTGGGTTTCGCCAATTGCAATCCTATGCCTAAAAACCCTGAACATTTTTGTTCAAAATTCCATGTTAATGATCCAAATAGGATTGCAAAGGAGCATATTAGTATTTTTAAGACTACCCTTAAGGATAGGGGAATTAATCATGAGGATGTTACATGCATAATTTTCCCATATTCCCTTGGAGATGAGGAATTTTGTTGGTATAACCATCTTCTTGCTGGGTCTATCACTACTTGGCTTCAGCTAGAGACTACATTTTTATAGAAATTCTAGATCCCAATCAGTGCAAATGAGTTACTGTTGTAGTTTATTGGAATCAAGAGGGAAGTAAATGAACCGATAGTGGCTTTCAATGATAGATTCCATAGGGCTTATGCTAGGCTGCAAACCCCTTATGCTATAGATGATGCCTCTGCCAGGGAGGTTTATTATGAAGCTTTGGATAATTTAACATCTACTTTCATCAAGTGGAAAGAAAACCCTCCTAGTAGCTTATTTGAAGCTTATGATGGGGCTGTTAAGGTGAGTACAAATTTGAGACAACACTTGTCTAGACCCTTGGCCAACCAAATACCTATGATAAGTTTAGTCCCTCAATCACTCTTGGTTTCACACCTAGTTCATCCCCTGAGTCAGGCTGCATTCATGCCAAATTACCATCCAAATATGAACCAACCTACATTTTGTCATCAACAAGCCAATATACCTATTTACTTACAGAACTTTGAGATATTTAATCAACCCTTGAACCATGGGTCACAGGATGTTTATATGCAGAATTCAGCTAGTATTATTCCTCCATCAAACAGTGCAGACAAGGAGAGGTTGGATGCACTCACAGAGCTAGTTGAGAGGATGAACACTGAAGTCACTTACCTAAGGCACCGGAATAGTCAATCCCATGCAACCCAAAGGGGGATTTAGTCCAATTATGATCAAAGCAACATGGATATGAAGCGGGCTCAAAGACAGAACTTTGACAAAGAACAATATCTTGATAGAGGTCATGGAAGGAAGCCACCACTTCAGAATAATGGAGAAGCCCTAACTTCTCTGGATCAACCAAACAATCAGGGGAAATCTAGTGAAGTTTATCTGGCAAAAAAAACTCTTTCAGGATGGTGTAGGCTTCAAAATACTAATCAACATTCTTAGCTAGACTGTCAAGAATTCCAGGTTGCTGTGTCCATTTTCCAGCCAAAAGTTCAACATGCCAGCGGTGGTTTGAGTGGGCTAGAGATAGTGCCATCTAATCCTTATGACATATCAGTAATGGTGGTAAATCACATCCCACTTCCAAGAAGTGAAGAGAAAGAACCAAAAGAAGAATAGGATAAATGTGTTGAAACATGGCATGTATATAGTGAAGAATCTATAGTTCAATCCTTTGGAGGTAATGAGGAGAATGATAATGGCCCACTAGATGAACAAGAATATACAACTAAAGAGGTTCAAGCATTTCATCATGTGTCTACTCAGTATTTCCTAAATGGAGGGCAGTCTGATGCTAATAAAGGAGGAAGCATTAAAAATGGCAGGGATGAATTGATAGATAGCTCTAAGGGAAACTGTTCTACCATGACTACAGAGAAAATAGTAGAGTATGTGGTTAAAGAACTCAAGAAAGTCAAAGTAAGTCTCTCTGCTCATGAGTTGTTAAAGGATCCTACCATTAGGGGTATAGTACTAGGGTCTCTTGAAAAGGATATGCTTACTGAACAAAAGGTTACTTCAGGCCATATTGATGTGAATACTTTTAAGGAGGTATTTCTATCTAAAACAAGCTTGGGAAATTATGTACTGATAGTTGACCCTCAAGGATGGGAGACTAAGGAAATCCTCATGTTATATGATATGCCTATACATAAATCAGACAGTGTTAATGCTGAGGCAGTCCTGGGGGAGGTTGAGTTTTTGATTGAAGAGCCTCGATAGATTGCTGATGAACGTTCCCTAGAGAAAATTGTGGGTAATGAAGCTGCTTTTCCTAAGGGTTACAGTTGCAATCCAGAACTAGAAAAAATGCCAATAGGGGAGGAATTCAGGGAGTCCCTTTGCTCATCACATTTTTTCGATAAATTCAGTAAAAATTCACATATTTCTTGTACTAATGACAAGATGGCTATGGATGTGCAAGAAAACCCAAATGGTGTTGAGAATAACAATGCTGCAACCATCACTAATGAGCTTGATTGTCCTTCTTTCGGTAAAGATGTACTTGAAGATCAGTCTGTGAGGCCTCCTAACAAACCTCATGATGAGGAAGTTACTACGCATGATGAGGCTTTTACATTTTCAACATTGTTTCCTCATGAAGAAGGAGGGATATTGCATCATTAGTGGAGACCTCCTGACGGCATAGATATCAGCTCTTCACTATTGAAGAATGATGAATAGCACATTCAGTCTAGAATAATACAAAATCAGGTTTCTCTCCTTGCTATGAATTCCAAATCTTATCAATTTTATTATGGGAATTTAGGAAAGGCAGCTTGCATATGGATTAATCATGGTCCTAATGAGTTGCCTCAATTGTTGATCATTCCTGATTATGAGTTTGAGTTTGAATGCTGCATTATTGAGCCTTGTTTTGCTGAATATAAAGATGAATTTGCATTCTTGAGGACTATTACCATCACCTTGTTGCTTGTTCAGGCCCTGAAGAGTCAAGTAGGGGTGGGTCTCAGTTCACCTTGTCTGATGATGAGTGGTTATGAGTCTTTTGTACATAGTTAGGATAGATTACTTTAGATTAAGTTTCCCTTTCTGCTTCGCTTTTGTTTTTTTTGGGTTAGTGTAGGTTTTCTTTTGGTTTTTTTTGTTTTTGCTCTACTCTTGCTTTGGGGGTTTCTCTATTTTCACCTGGATCTGTTGCACCTGCATGGAAAATCTATCTTCTCTGAAATTGTTCTAAGTATTTTGTGGTGAACTTTAGTCCTACATCTTGAAAGGATGGTTGAAGTCTTTGCTATTGCCAATAGTCTTAATGTCAGATTTATAGAAGATTGAGTCACTGGTGTGGATTTGAACTTGAAATACTTTGAAATCTTATATCCATCATATATCTTAAGAATCCTGGTGTCACTATAGGAATCCTTGTGAAGTCTTGTCAAGTGAAAAATCCTATTTCTGCTTTAGCGCCACTATGGTTCTCAGCCCTAAGTGTGAGCTTCATTGTTCACAAGTTGAAATGAAAGTGACATATAAGGAATATCAAAAGAAAGAAAAATGAAATATTGACTATCAAAAGAATAAATTCAACTTATCAGGGGTACCTAAATATCTCTACTGGGGCTATGGACGCCTGGCTAGCAGTAGAGCTATGTTCAGGAGGGTCACAATGATAACCTTGTCAGGGCTATGGATGCCTGACTGGCAGCGAGGCCCTATCCAGGTTGCTTTTGAAGTTAGAATCCTTACGTAGCCTAGCTTGACTGAACTTGGTTTCTATAGTAACTTAAGGAGGCAAATGAACTCATGTGCACACACTTGGATTTTTAGTTTATGGAAGGTTCGGTCTATCCTTTGGTTTTGATTCTTTGAATACTTGTATTCTGACTTGTTTGTTTGATGGTGAGATTGAAACTAGAGATTCTGGGTTCTCGATTCCTATTCGTCACCAAATTCTCTAGAGCATTTTCCCAGCAGAAGTCGCTATTTGTTGTGCAGTTTTTGCACACACGTCCAGCTGGAAGCAGGGACCCTCTTTTGCTTCAGTTTTGGCTTCTTGGCCCTTTCTTTTTGAGGTTTTGTCTTACCTAGGCATGTGCTTAAAATGTTTATTTTGAATGCCTAAGTGTTTACCTTGGGTTATTTATTAAAAATCTTGAGTTCTGGATAAATTTTGGGCTTTTGCTTGGATTCAAGATTTTTCACCCTGGTCAGATTTTTCTGGATCCTGCTTGAACTCCAGCTGGACCCTCGTTTTCCAGGGATTTTCAGTATTCGCGGATTTTCGCGTGGGTTGGATTTTCCTAGATTTCTACCCTGTTGTCGGCTTCCCGAATTCCTTCTTTGGTTGTCCTATTGATTGCGTTGTTGACTTTGTGCATGCTTTAAGGGGTGTATCTAACTTGGTTTCTAGGTCTCTTGGATTATTTCATGCTAGGGTTGTTCAGTATTGCATCATTTGTCATCTCCCAGGTGAGTTTTGAGCTCATTTGTTTGTTTGTATTTCAATGAATCTTTCCTGAGAGTAATTAGTAGATCCTAGTGATGACTTAATAGTGGAAACAACTAAATTCTGAGCTTGATTGTGTGCTAATGGCGGATGAGTAGGGTTTTAGACTTAGGGTAGTGTTGTACCAGGTGATTTCATCTTAAAACTGACCTAGAATGCGAAGAAAATTTATGAAAGGTCCATCCCTGACTTGCTTTGTGTTTAAATGTTTGAATTTCATGACTAATCCAGTGTTTGAATAAAATCGTGATTCAGTGTCGCAGTCCGGGATAATCCATCCCTTCCAAATTTTATTCACTATGACCTTTCCATGTCGGTGAGATGTCATATTGATCACCCCGTAGTTCACCGATGAAGTCTTTTATGCATATTAGTCAGCAAGACAAAGAGGATTCACTGAGACCTCACTCTATAAGAAAATGTCTCATCGACATGCTTCGTTCATATTCGCTTTCGGCAAGACGGGCCCAAGTCAGCAGGAGGTCATAGCGAGATCCAGTGGCTTTACCGATTTTCCTTTTCTTCGCCAAGACATCCTTCCTTCAGCGAAACCTCCCACCGAGCACTTTTTCTTTCATCGAGCTCTATTCTTTTAGTTGTTGTAACCTTCGAGGTCGGTGAGATGTCATGTAGATCTTTCTGTGTCACGCCAAAGCCCTTCGTGGGTTTGCATTTGATCACCAAGACACTGCAATTCTCACACCGAAGTCTTTCTGTCGGCAAGACAAACCCTGTCGCCAAGAGCTCATAGCAAGCTCCTTTCATCTTGTCAATCTTCCGTTCTGTCATTGAGACCTCCCCCTTTCGGCGAGACCTTTCGCCGAACATATCCTACTCTTGTTGAGTGATCTTCTGTCAGGGAGACATTCATGCTTTGTTGAGACCTTACCGTGAGCTCCTTTCATCTTGCCGATACCTTTTCTTTCAGCGAGACTCCTAACAGTCGCCAGGACTTCATAGCGAAACCTTTCTTTTGGCGAGCCCAGATCTTCTATTAGGGTGACTTCATAACGTCGACAAGAGGTTATGCTGATGGAACTCTTCATTAGCGAGACAAAATGTATTCGCTGGGACTTCTAGCTGAACTCAAATGCTTCACCAAAAGCCCTCCTAAGTCCATGTGTTCATTGTGACTGTATCTTTCTCACACCGAAGGTCTCTCATGTTCTATCGCTAGTCGGCGAGACCAAGAGAAGTCGCTGAGACCTTACCTCGACTACCCGCTGGCCACATTAAGATGTTCCTCATTGACATTCAGCAAGACTCTATAAGTTCACTGAGACATCACATAGATAAACTTTAGTCTTGCCAAAGTGATTACTTAAACTCTGATGGTCGGTGAGACAAGGGGGATTCGTTGTGACTTTATACCGAAGAAAATCTCTCATCGACACATGCCCCATTCGGCATGAATTCTTTCTGAATGATAATTGTTTGGCTGAAATACACTCATTTGGTTCGTTGAGACTCCCCCTAGTCACCAGGGTGTTACACCGAAACCACTAAGTCATAACGAAACCTATTCTAGTGACTTCCTTCAGTGAGACTCCCGGAAGTCACCGAGACTTCTCAGCAAAACGATTGACTCTTGCCAAAACTTTCATTCCGGGAATCTTCGTTGGTTCAGGATCTTGCCTTATCTATGGATTTCCATCGAGTCTAGATTTCTCTGAAATTCACTGTCTCCCTGATCTTCTGAAGTCCCTTCTCTCATCCGTTCTTCGTGAAAATTCTCCTTGGACGGATTTTTTCGAACTTTGATGGAATGTAACGGAACGAGAGACAATTGAATTTGTTAATGGTTTATGATGCATTCATTGATTATTTCATGTGACTTATTGATTCATTATGATCCGATTTGATAGTTAATTAGGTGTTTCCTGGTTATTCCATTGGAATCTGATCGGTTAGGAATTTCCCAAAATTCCTCTCTGGCTCAGATTCTGTGGATGGCCCCGAAACCAAAAATTTGTGTGATCATTTCATATGAGATTTAATGGCACTTTGGTTGTAGGAGATGCACTCTAACAATGTATTGATGGATTAACATTGGTTTCCTATGGTTTTTATTGTAATTTTCTTGATGGATGCATGATGAATCTAGCAAGATTGTGGAGGGATCCTCTATGTCTCAGGCAGAAAGTATTGAAAAAGATTTACAAACAAAGAAGACACATTGATGACACCCTAGCTGGTGTCTACAATGGTTGCATTACTTTTTTTGAGATAATGACAGGAAGGAAGATTGCACCCAAGTATTTGAGTCTGGAGCAGTTGAGAGAATGGTGGCAGGACATTTATGCACCAAGTAATGATGATTATGTGTCCAAGCACTAGCTAGATGATACGACCACCTACCTTGCAGTTATTGGAAAATACCTAGCATATGAGGTGGACTGGGATAAGTCAGTCAAGCACTCAAGGGATGAGATTGCGTCCATCGAATCGACTTAGGGTTCTGCCCCTGCCACTTGTGGTAGGCCTGGATGGGATGTTCTTGAAAGTACATGAAGAGCCAGGTCAGAACAGAGATAATAGGGAAGGGAGCTAATGATAGGCTACGACGCAATTTGTGCTTCCCTACTATCTTCCCACGCGTTGGTCCGAACTGCATTGCGGATCCTAGGCTGACTTGGATGGAACATGCATTTATGCTTATTTGACTGGCTGTGGGTTTCTCTTGACCAAGTTGTTGCACCATTAATACTGCGAAACCCTTGCTTGGCTGACGGGTTTTATGGGAGAATTCTATATATTGGGCATTTCGCCTCATTTGTAAAGGGTTAGAAATAGGTTGAATAGCTAGATAGTTAAGAATTTATAATTAGAAGATAGAAGTAGAATAGAGTAGAGATAGTTAGAAGCAAGTTAGCAAGTAGGTATTCTCAAGCAAATGTTGTAACATAATTTTGGAATTGTTGCTATAGTGGACAATTTGAATACAAGAAATGACATTGTGATTTGGTGCCATACTTGTTTTCTTTTGTTTTGCATGGTTCTTTTTATTCTATCTTTAAAATTGCTTTGAGAAGGTTCATGTTTAGATTAGATTTGGATTCAATAATGTTTGTGATTCAATACTTGAATGTTGCAGCAATCCCTCAGTCCATACTTTTCGCAACCAGCTGATTGTTAGTTGCTTTACAAAGTTAGCCTAGACTTCATATTTCAGTATGCTCATTTCGATTGTGAGGATTTGTTCATTTCAACTGCAATAGGGTTGTTGAATAAATGTTCATGATTTGAAAATCTCAACACCTTAGAAGATTGCACTGTTTTATGTGAGATTGCAGATTTATCTTGGTCAAGCAGAGATTGGTTTTGAGGGATTGGTCCATTTCGAGTGTTGGTTACTTTCATTGTTAATCTTAGGTTTAGTATTAAGTTTAGGAATCTCTTCGAAACCCTTATTCCTTTTTCTATTTCTTTGACTATTGGGTTAGATCTAGGAGTGAAGCATCATCAGATTATTAGATTTAATAAAATTGATTCAGCATTTTGCTTGTAGTAAGGTCCCATTGTGATTACCAGCATTTTCGCATTTCGTTATTGAGTTGTTTATGCACTATCAAGACCTGACATTAGAGACCTTAGGGTTATCTCTTGAGGCTTGCTGATAGAGATTTACCTTTCAAGAGAGATAGGATATCATATTCTTTCTGGCTGTTATTGTGTAGAAAACATGATCAACAGGTATCTCCTAAGGGGGATGGGAAGATCATGGTGTCATGATAAGTTCATGTTTCAGATGTTTGGAGCTTTGATAGTGGTCTAGAGTTTCTCTGTGTTTTGAGTACATTGGTCATATGCTTGAGAATTTCATGTTAGTGTAGTAATGCAGTTTGGAGTTCAGCATGGGATGATCATTTGCAGGTGCTCATGGATACATGGAGAATAAGGTAAGACTGTAAATCTCTTGAGATGAGAAAGGTGTTGATTTCAACAGAAAGTTCGAGTAGCCTACACTTTTTTTGAATGTGAGTTCAACAAAGACCAATGAGGAGATTGTTCTTGGATGATTCATGGTGGCTTGTATATCTTGGAGGAGTATTTTTTCTTTTTCACCCTTGGTCTACTCAATAGTGAAGTATAATTTGAGAGGTATTTTGACCTTTGTATCTTTCAGATGTGTTTTATACTTTCTTTCATGATATGGATCTTGAATTGCTATATAATTGGTTCTAAAGGATTCATAGTGGAAGATGTACAACATGGTTTATCTCCCTGATCTTTTGTGTTATATCATTTACTAATGAAGAACTAGTAGGAGATGCTTTATGGGCTGATTTGCTGATATGGGAAATGAAATAGTTTGGTCTTCTTTGAGAGGCTTACATCCATGATTTTTTACATGTTACATTTGCTATACTTGATCTTGGTGATTGAATGGTTGGATGTTGTTATGGCATCTCTTTTGGATGGGAAGGAGATCATACTTGACACAACTGGCTGTTAGAAGTGTATGTAGGAGGATGTTCGACAGGTTATTAATTTGCAGGTTGTGCATATCATTGTGGATGTTCCTTGGTACTACATTGTTACATTTTCTATGTGTTGTGATTGGTAGAATTTTTATGCCTTTGATCTTTCATATTTGGCATTACCCATGCAGTGGGAGTAGCTGGATGTATTTGGTCTTCTTCGACTAGTTTTTGCATGGTGCTTGTATCTGTGGTTGATGGGTTGGCTGTGTTGCTGGCATGAGTTTACTAATGAGGATACCTTGAAGGTATGTGAGATTGGATGGATAACACGAGCTGTGGGTGCTATTTTTAGTCACATGGGCTGATTAGTTGGATGGGTGCAGTCAGTTTTCTGGTTGTTGTTTTGGTTGATGTTCTATCTTGTTTCTAGAGAATGTCTTCTCACAGTTATGTTCTAGTTTGGGCCTTGGAAGTTGATGTTGTTTGTGCTTCTGCATGGTTTGTAGTTGATGCTCTAGAAGTGGTCAATAATATATTTGTCAAGTGGGAGATTGTTGGAGATATGTGCCTCAATCTTGCTGACCTGAACCTCATGTAAGAGTAAATTGGTGAGACACCTGAGATATCCTATCGACGAGTTGTTTAGTCCTGAAGGCTTGAAATGTTCAGATCAGTGTGACATGTGTTTGGTATTGCCAAAGAGAACTATTGGAGTGAATTGAACTATCAGCATGAGTTCTCTATTTCATATCAACAGTAGTTATCTAGCTAATGAGGTTCGTCAGTGAGACTCTTGCCGATCTGAGGAATGTATGCAAACTAGCCTCGATGAGTTTCGGTATGACTCTAGCTGATGATCAGATTGGGGTGACATTGGTCATTGGGATGACTTGTGAATGTCACTCTAGTGCTTGTGGTCTAGCCAAAGAATTCGATCGGGAAGACTCCTACTGAAGTGAACTACATTGGGATGACATTGGTCTTTGGGTAGACTTGCGAATGTTGAACTAATTGTGTTAGTCTGGCCGATGGGTCTGATCGGTGTATGTATTGCCGATGAATAGATGGTCAGGCTAACATGATACTTCGGAATGCATCTTATCGATAGTAGATCTCTAGCTGATGTGATTTGTTTGGTGCGAGTCTGGTCGATGGGTGTGTTTGGTGTGACTCCTGTCGATGAAAGGTTTTAAACTATAGTGAGCTAATTTTCATTAGGGTGACTTAAGATCTCAGTGGGACTTTGTCCAATAGTGTTGTTCTTGGTGATGGTTTGTTTCAGTTGGTCATCAGTGTGACTTGGGACTTTGGTGAAACCTTCCCCAATAGCGGTTCTCTTGTCGATGGAGATGTTCTTGATGCATATCGCTATGACTCCTGTCAATGGTATTTAGTCTAGGTGACATGAAGGCTCTATAAGATTCTTAGCGATAGAGCATGTCTTGTCAATGAGGTGTTTTTGTCGGTATGACATGCGACCTCGATGAAACCTTCTCTGATGCTTGTTCTCTTGCTGATAAGGCTAATCCCATGATAGTTGGTACTCCTGTTGCTCATCGGAGTGACTCAGGTCGACAAGATGGTTCGAGAGGTGGTTGAACTTAGTGACATCAGCACGTTCGATGTAACATTATGAACTCTTGCCGATGGGCGTTGTCTTACCGATAGGCCTAGTCAAGATGTCAGGATGATAGAGACATCAGGGAGACTTTGGAGATCGGCGTGTCTATGACCGATAGAAAAATTCAGGCTGATGGAAGTGAAGATGGACTTGGTTGAATGAACGATGACTTTGTTGGCCTGCCGATGTGTTGATTTTTCGTTGGAGGAACACGATGAGTTGGAGGAGACTATTCATTGTCCAAGACAGGTTGACAGTTGATCTAACTGTAGAAGATGAACTGAATGGTTTTGAGTTGGGATAAAACTATTTTTACAAGATCATTCATGGGTTGGTTGGAGAATAAGAATACTATTTTGAAGGAGGTAACTCCTCTCTCTCTCTGTGGTTCAATAATGAAACCTCTCCCTCTATGTGAATCTATTATGTATATTGTGTGAGAATATTGTAACAATGTAAAGTTTGTAATGGATTGAGAGATTGATCAGAGAAATGTAAATAAAAAGGGAGAGGGAATTAGAATAGGGTTGTTGCCAGTTTATCTCCAAAATGAAACAAAATGTAACCTCTGTGAAAAGGATATGCGCCTAAGATTGTATTGTAACTCTATTTGTTGCTGAATAATACAATGGCTCAAATCTTTTGGAGTGTGGGGTTTTTTACCCGAAAGGGTTTTCCCCAAGTAAATCTGTGTGTTCTAATCTTCTATACCATCTTTCATGTTTAATGGTTATGTTTATTGAATTTGTTTATGCAAGTTGTTGAAATTGAATTTTACATGTGCTTCTCTTTGAAGGATTAATGTGGAAAACGAATTGTGTCTAATTCTACTTTGTGACATAGTTGTATGTGTTTTTGAGGCAATCTAATTGAAATTAAAGTTACCAAAGGCACTACTATTCTTGGAGGTTTCTCTGAGATGAATTTTTTTTCCCAATAGTATAAATATATTAATCACCCATATTATTTAATTATTTTCAATTATATTGATGTATATATATGTTGAGTTTTTTTTCTTTGCATACATTCGACCAAGAATAAATATGTTTATCAACTAACAATGCAATAATTTTTACATGTTTTACATATTGTAGGTAAAACACCACAAGGCTATGTGGTGCAATGGTCATAAATTTAGAATAAAAAAGTTGGATGACATGAAGAAAACTTGTGATTCTGGGATAACTGCAGTCTTTTAGATGACTAATGTTTCATCTAGAAGTGACATACATCTAGAAGTCTCAGAAAATCGATACTATAGACACCCAAAATTGTCCTTTTACAACACTTTGTCACAACATTGCATCATTTAGACATCTTGTAGTATGTTTTTCCCTAGGTACCCATGTCATCATCTAATTATTTAAATAAATCTTATTTATTTGACTAATTTCATTTATTCCCTTCCTATGCATAATCCATCCATTCCTCTAATGTTAATTAAATAATTTATATTCATTCTTCTAATGTTAATTAAATAATTTGTATTATTTAATTAATGAAATGATAAATTTAACATTAATTAAATAAATCAAATATTTATTTAATTAATAAAATCTAAAAAGGATATTCTCGCTTTCTTTTCCAAAATCTGAACTCATGTGTGTCTAATTAATTTATTTAATTAGATAATTCATCAATTATCCCTCTCATATTTTTTAGGATTTATTTCCTTTAAAACAATAAATAAAAATCTTTCTATCTTTTTAAAATCTTATCCCATCCCGTTGTATTTCCTCTTTTGTCAAGAATCAAATCCTTATCGAATCTTATCAAATCTTATCTCCATCCTCATCAAGGCTCTACAAATCTAACCTTTCACAGGACATTTGGATCGAATCTTCATCTAGCATCCTCACTCTATCAAAATCAGTCTTCAATCTTCCATCCATCTCCATCTATCACCTTCATCATGTTGTTATGCTATTGAATTGATTAACCAACATTCTTCTAACAATCAACCTTCAAAATCTTGCATTCTTATGCAGGTGGAGAAGAGCCATGGAGGTCAATCAAGTCTAGTTTGAAAATTGGTTTGCATGTCTTTTGTTTATTTGCATTTTCATTCTAGTTTGTGCTTCATGGTGCTTGATAGGGTTTATTTAGTTTATTGTTTTCAATACTAAATCTAATTGATTTTTCCCTATCTACATTTTTAGTGCCCACCGTGGGGCATGCACCCATATGTTTGCATGTCATATACTTATAGTTTTCTTGTTCAAAGTTTATGTTTGCAAGTTTCATGGTGATTAAAGGAAAACCCTAGTTGATTTCTCATCCTCCTTTCCAATCCCTCTGGTCGCCAACCCTTTCTCCTCACATTCCCACCAATTTCATTTCTCCTAGCTACTGTTGATAGTCAAACCCCTAATGATCTCGACAAATTCTCCTAGTGCCACCCATTTTTGATCACTGTTTTCCACCTCGTGTACTCTTCAGCCACTCTATATACCACTGTCCTCCATCACTTTCGACCTTACCCAGTCATCACCACCAGTGGTAGCAACTTGTGCCACCTCTATTTGCCTGTTCCCATTTCAACATCCCATTTGCATGTAACCCCTAACACCCTTTGTCGATTCCTCGACCGATCTCTGCTCGGCCAAGCCTTCCTCAACACCTTCACAGGCTTTCCATTCATCTTCGAGCCCATCGAACATTCTCCCATAGTCCTTTTCTTCCATTTATAGTTGTCGGCATCTTGCAGTGTTTTGTTGGTGGTTTGTTGAGAATTATGATCCAAGGCATCTTCCATTATTGAATCATCGGATATTTTGCTTGATCAAAATTTATTTCTAGCAAAAAGTACAGATCAACTTCTCCTTGTTCACTAAAATCCTCATCTCTCAACCTCTCACAGACTCTATTTATCACTGCATTGTTCTATCCTTGTTAACAACATAATCATTATAACAGAGACTTCCATCATGCATTTCTAGTAGTGTCAGTTTCCATCACAATCTTTGCGTCATCCATATCTAGTTGGTTAGTCTGAATTTCTCTTCCACAAGTTCTCAAATGGCGCTCATATCAGGTTGCATTTGAGTTCTCCATTGGCTTTTACCTTCATCAGCCATTGTTTGTCTCCTCCTGTCGGTTCTCTTCACTTGGGATTTGTCCTTTTATTATCAACGATCGACGCTTTAGTTCATTGTCAATATCGTTGGCGTATTTGTCATCCATCCATATTGCTATAGTCCTCCCTTTAATCCTTCGATCGACATATCCTGGGGAGCATTTACATTTCTTGTCATCCATCTGTAGAAGTCACAAGGTAGTAGCTTTTGGTGGCTGATTAAGTCAAACAATCAAAAACAACAAAATATGACAGAGAAAAACAAACAATTGCACAGGCAATGCACTGAGATTTTCATTCAATTTGGTTTGGCAGATTGAGTTTTGATTTTTAGAATAATTTAGACTTTATTTTTCATTTTGATTTGGTTAGATTTTAGTTATGATTTAATTTAGGTTTTAATTTTCATTAGATTTAGTTTAGATTCTAGGTTTAGGTTTTTCTAATTTGATTTAGTAATTTGATTTAGGTTTAAATTTAATTTGGATTTAGATGTTAGTTTAGATTTCAATTCTTTTTAATTAGCTTTTAAATTAGATTTTTAGATCTTTACATTAGCTTTTAGTTAGATTTTCGATTAGATTTTTTATTAGATTTTTTTAATTAGTTTTTAATTATATTTTTATTAGCTTTTAGATTTTAAATACATATTTTTAACTTAGATTTTAATTTAACATAGATTTTTAATTTAATTTAGATTTTTACTTTAATTTATATTTTTCATTTAATTTAGTTCTAATTTAGATTGAGATTTCTAATTTCTAATTTAACTTTTTAATTTAGCTAGATTTCTAATTTCTAATTTACTTTAGATTTTTAACTTTTTAATCTAGTTTAGATTTCTAATTTATTTTTATTTATTTTAATTTAAGTTTAGATTTTTAATAGATTACATGTTTTTGACCTAATCTCATTTTTGGCTTGCAAGTTTGTGTTTTTTCTTGTCTTGGTGACTTTTAGGGGTATCTAAGGAGCTAGAACAACAGTGGCATCAATCAGATACATCAGATTTAAGGATGAAAACAATCAGGTGCACACATTCCATCTTTAATCTCTTAATCTTGTTTGTCACACATTTCAATTTGGGGCATAAAATCAAATCTTGTTTGATCACATCATTGAAATTGGCTTAAAATGAATTTTGTCTTCAATCACATACCAAAAATTGGGTCTAAAATTAACTATTGTCTTCCATCACATTTTGATTTGGGACCTAAAAATAATGAGTGCTTCCATTGTTTTCTTACACACATTTCATTTCTATGGTCAATTAACAACTGCGAGTGTGAATCAAGTGTGTGTGTGATCACAAACACCTCACTTGGTTTGATTTTGTCAAACCCTTCATAGGAGGCTTGCTAGGGGATTTCATCACCCCTAGAGACGACCTCAATCGAAGTGTGAATCGAAAGACATGCTTATTTGGGAGTTAAAATTTTGTCACTCTTGGCTAAGCCCCAAAGAACTTTATACCTTTGGGAAGTGAAGGTGAAGGGTGGGTTACCCCTTTCTCCCAGGTATGTGGCAAGATTTTGCTTTCAAATCATCCTTAGTCAACCTTGTGCAGACTAGCTTGAGACCTAATTGGCCATACCCCACTTGGATATTCATAGGGCTTGTTGATGTGTCTTCCATGTGTGCTTGTTTAATAATCATCATTACATTATTTAAATTTCAAAATTCAAAATTGCTTATGTGTCTTGCGTGAGTGTTTTATGTGTGTATATGCATGATCATTCATTTAAACATTGCCAAATCAAGCTAAGCACCAAACACATATAGACAAGTCACTCTACACCTTCTTCCAACACATTCATATCCAATCACTTTCATCCTAATTTCCCTTCTTAGCCACATCCTATCCATTTCATCCTAATCAATCAAGTCATCCAATCTTGTCATTCCACATCATATCCTAATCATTATCATTTCTTTAATCCAGCCAACAACATTTTACATCATGCCAACATTATAAGACCTAGCATCCCAACTTCAAAACCTCCTTCGAACACTTCACCAAATACCCCAACCCATAGACCACCAAACCATACAAAGCCTTCAAACCCTCTTCCAAAATTTTCAACAAATTAAATCACCTCAAATCCAACACCTCCTAGCTCAAAGCCAATCAATTCATTGCCACTTGTCAAATCCAAACACCACAACATCACCCCCTATCCATTCATTCTCAACCAATGCCACCTCAAACTTATGTTCCATCCCCTTCTACGTCATACCAATCTAATCCATCCACTTCTTTGTATGTCAATGCCACGTCAACCTATCAAGCCACATCACAAAAAACACATGTGAATTTAAGTTCTACCTCGCAACAAGTTCAAACTTCTTCATGTTCTAATGCAACCATTGACAAGGGGAATACCAATCTATCTCATGCACCCTTACCACCATCCAATCAAATTCCTATCCCTAAGCCACTATTTCCTAGTCCTAATCCATTGGCCTCTCTACCTTCTAACCCATCAAACTCTTCATTCCACTCATCATCATCTAATCCTCCATCAAATCCATGCCCTAAATTCAAAAATTTCAAAAATAAACCTATGGCATTACCCAAATCCACCCATCCACCTAAAAAGGATGTGACCCAAGGGCTACTAGCAATGAATCAAACATCACCATGTCATCTAACTCATATGTTTGAACCTATCAAAGAGTCTTCAAACACCATGCCCATTCTTACAACCCCTTCGTGTAGTCTCTCCCTTGATCCTATTCAAGAGTCTCCCCCATTGAGCCCAAGTAAACCTCCATCATATCTCCATGTTTTTAACCATCTAGAACATGTTGATCCCATACAAGAGTCACCCCCTTTCACTTCCATTCAATCAAGCCAAGATTTATGTCAAGATTGTTATCCTAAGCATAAGGAAACATTAACCTCTCATTCTAATCAAGATCTAGGCCCATGTAATGATCCCACTCATAACATACTTGGTCCTATTTATGATCAAGCTCCCCTCTATGATCTTACCTATGATAAAGAAGGCCATGATGATCCTCTTAGCCAAATTTATGCATTCCATGGTCAAGATCCAATCACTTCACCTATCCATGAGCAAGAAACCTCCATTTCTCCTATCCACCACCTACCTAGCCCTATCCATGATCCATCAACATCCACTTCCTTTGATGATACATATGCCTCCCAAGCACACATAAAAGATCAAACAAATACCTTGGATCTAAATGAACACAATGCTAATCAAGATCCTAATGCTCCTCCATCACCGACTATTGATCCCATTGCAAGTCCTCCATAATATCCTATTGGTCTTTCCACCCTAATTCATGAATGTTCCTCCTTAGAACAACAACAACAATTATCTTCCCTTGCTTCATTTTCTCCATCCAATAAGGAACTCGTGTCTAGTGTTCCACCTACACCTAGCCCCATTGTCCATTGCATACCCCAATGACACCAATCTCAAGATGTTGGTATTTCCTTCATGCATCCTAAGTCCACTTTCCATCATAAATCCTATCATACACCTAAAACATATGTTTCCATCCCTCCTCCATCATCCTACAAATGTCAAAAGCATGTGACCATACACCTTCCACCATCAAATTTTCCACCATTGCTTCCAACTCCTAATATCCCTCCATCCACTTTACCACCATTACTTCCAACTCATAATATCCCTACCATCCAATCCTCTTATCCATGTATCCATAAATCCTCTAAACATCTTAATCATGACCAATCAATGCACACATTGTCTAAACATAAAGCTTCCACTCATTCCACCAAACCTAAGGGATTCCAAAATAAAAATTTGGATGCCTCTACACATAAAGTAAAAAATTCTAAAGGTCTTAATGCCTTTTCATACAATTTCAAAATTTCAAAGCCAAGTACATATAAAAAATTATATAAGCCCATACCTCCAAAAGAAAAGTCTACGAAAAAAATGGTTTGGGTACCTAAGCAAAAATAAATCAAGTCAAACGAGGCATCCACATCACAAAAATCCCAACCATCTACTTCCACTTCACATTCCCACTCTATTCAAAAATCTCAAATTCCTAAAACCCACAAGCAAAATAAAATTCATAAAAATACTAAGTCTATGTGGGTACCTAAATCACTAAATCACCCATCTCCTAAGAAAGCATCTTCATTGCTTTCTACACCCCATCCACATAAAAAGCTTCAATGTTTATCATAGTGTGTACAACCATTGGTCATGGTTCCCTTCCATTTCACAACAATTCTACATACCTCCATCTCCTCACCTTCACTCATTATCCTAGATATCTACCCCACCACCTTCCTATGGTCCATGCTTTTGGCTAAGCCTTCCCATTCATCTTTTGCATAAGTCTCATATAAACCCTATCATCTTCCCTACATAATCTGTATCATAATCCACTATTTTCCTCCATAATCTACATCATAATCCATCATCTACCTACTCCATTTCCCTTTCATGTCATCCCTTACCAACATCTATGAGCATAATGAAATTTGACATGGTCCATGCAATGACATCCATCTCTAGTGGGACTACCACCTTTCATGGAACTAGACACTCGAGTCCCTCCTATCCATATTCCCCTTCTCCTATCCAAAAAGAGTAAAAAAAAAACTAAAGAGAAATCCCTTTTTCCAACTGTGAAAACCTAGTAAACATGTGCCTTGGATAAGTACCATGATGAAAACTTGGAAAACAGGCGTCATGTGTAGGTTGATCTTCTATGTCACTTACACTTGGGGGCACAATGTCTTATCTACCCAACCTATCATTTTCATGTCTTGTCATTTCCATCCTACCTACCATCTTTAGCCATCATACATACCTATCACATTGAGTCCACTTATCCACCCTTCTCCTTTTGATCTTGATGAAGACATAGGGGAAAAATGTTGAAACATGTTTTTTGGGTATCTCTTGACATACTTCATCCTATCTAAACCAATCATATCATTATCCTATTGTCATAAGCTTTGTCATGAAAAATCCTAAGTATTGTACCTAGAATGGGGCATGTTATTCCTATGCGACATAGTCTTTGGAAATCACATCCTTGCTCTCTTATGATGCATACATCCATTCCATTCACTATGACCTATCCTTTCCATCCATCCATATATCATGAGCCTTTTATCCCTTATCCCATCACCCACCCTTTCATCCATCAATCCCATCTATCTCCTTGCACCTAGACTTGGTTTTCCCCTTGTCATTGGTATCTAGCACAAAGGCTACTCAAATTTTAATCCTTTGACACCTCAAAAATTTCAAAAAATTTCAAAAAAAAATCAAAACATTTCAAAAATCCAAAAAAATCAAAACATTTCAAAAATCCAAAAATCAAAATATTTCAAAATCCAAAAAATCAAATATTCTGAAAATACAAAAAAAACAAAATATCCCCAAAAATACAAAAAAAAAATTCAAATAGCCAATAAAAATCCAAGCAATAAAATCAATCCATCTAATTACTTCTTCCAATTTCATCGATTCAATCCCTCACCTCAATCCAATCATCCAGCCATACAACCAAATCAATTATATTCATAAAAACCATTTCATCCAATCAACTCAATTGAATCAATCCAAGCAATAATCCAAATGCAAGTCAATCCTTAATCTATACCAATCAATTTGATCAATCTTGCCAAATTATCCAATCACATCCTTTGGTCTTGATCTCGATCTTGTTGTAAACCCAATCAATCAATCAATTATCATCATCCTTGTGTTGATCTACAGATATGTCATTCCCCACAATGAAAACACTATCATCATCAATCAAAGTCAATCAATCAATTATCAATCATCCTTGTATTGATCTAGGGATATGTTGCTCCCCGAAATGGCAACACTATCATCATCATCAATCAATCAATTAATCATCGGTTTACAGCTTGACAGGGGCAATTCCTTGTTTGTTTTTGTATCATTTGTGCATGCTTGCTTGCTTGCTTGTGTGTGTTATCATTTTATCTTGCATTGGTATCAAATCCGTATCATTCTAGCTAACATTCATATATTGTGTATGTTGGAGTAGCTTTTTGCACTATCCTTTGCATCTAAGGTCACATCATACCTTTTGTGCATTAGGACTTTAATGCTCTATGTCTACTTCCTCATACGTCTAGAAAAGGTTGTATTACGTTGGGGCATGAGACACATCATCACCTTGGTGCATAACGTCTAGTGCTAAATCAAACATCATGGTTGCTCACTTTCATTACAGCATAATGCATCCTTCACTTCTTCTATCCATTCCTTCATCTTTAGTTCTTGACCCATCCCTTTCATTTCAAGAGCCTGCCTATGTTGTCCAACCTACCTATCCTCTCGAGGGGGCATCATCATTCCATCATCATCATATTCTAATATCATCATCCATTTTCCTCTATCCATACCTTAGCTTCTTTGAAATGATGTTACTCGACACAAATCTCATCATCTCAAACATCATCTCAAAGAGGGGCAAAATGTAGACACCCAAAAATGTCCTCTTGCAACACTTTGTCACAACATTGCATCATTTAGACATCTTGTAGGATGTTTTTCCCTAGGTACCCATGTCATCATCTAATTAGTTAAATAAATCTTATTTATTTGACTAATTTCATGTATTCCCTTCCTATGCATAATCCATCCATTCCTCTAATGTTAATTAAATAATTTATATTATTTAATTAATTAAATCATAGTCCATCCATTCCTCTAATGTTAATTAAATAATTTATATTATTTAATTAATTAAATCATTTCCATCCATTCCTCTAATGTTAATTAAAATTAAATGATTTATATTATTTAATTAATTAAATCATAAATTTAACATTAATTAAATAAATCAAATATTTATTTAATTAATAAAATCTAAAAAGGATATTCTCACTTTCTTTTCCAAAATATGAACTCATGTGTATCTAATTAATTTATTTAAATAGATAATTCATCAATTATCCCTCTCATCTTTTTCAGGATTTATTTCCTTTAAAACAATAAATCAAAATCTTTCTATCTTTTTAAAATCTTATCTCATCTTGTTGTATTTCCTCTTTTGTAAAAATTCAAATCCTTATCGAATCTTATCAAATATTACCTCTGTCGACATCAAGGCTCTATAAATCTAACCTTTCACAAGACATTTGGATCGAATCTTCATCTAGCATCCTCACTCTGTCAAAATCAATCTTCAATCTTCCATCCATCTCCATCTATCACCTTCATCGTGTTGTTATGTTGTTGAATTGAGCAACCAACATTCCTCCAACAATCAACCTTCAAAATCTTGCATTCTTATGTAGGTGGAGAAGAGCCATGGAGGTCAATCAAGTCTAGTTTGAAAATTGGTTTGCATGTCTTTTTTTTATTTGCATTTTCATTCTAGTTTGTGCTTCATGGTGCTTGATAGGGTTTAGTTAGTTTATTGTTTTCAATACTAAATCTGATTGATTTTTTCCTATCTACATTTTTTGCATCATCATTCCATCATCATCCATTTTCCTCCATCCATACCTTAACTTCTTTGAAATGATGTTATTTGACATAAATCTCATCATCTCAAACATCATCTCAAAGAGGGGAAAAATGTAGACACCCAAAAATGTCCTCTTACAACACTTTGTCACAACATTGCATCATTTAGACATCTTGTAGTATGTTTTTCCCTAGGTACCCATTTCATCATCTAATTAGTTAAATAAATATTATTTATTTGACTAATTTCATTTATTCCCTTCCTATGCATAATCCATCCATTCCTCTAATGTTAATTAAATAATTTATATTATTTGATTAATTAAATCATAATCCATCCATCCCTCTAATTTTAATTAAATAATTTATATTATTTAATTAATTAAATCATTTCCATCCATTCCTCTAATGTTAATTAAATAATTTATATTATTTAATTAATTAAATCATTTATATTCATTCTTCTAATGTTAATTAAATAATTTATACTATTTAATTAATGAAATCATAAATTTAACATTAATTAAATAAATCAAATATTTATTTAATTAATAAAATCTAAAAAGGATATTCTCTCTTTCTTTTCCAAAATCTGAACTCATGTGTATCTAATTAATTTATTTAATTAGAAAATTCATCAATTATCCCTCTTGTCTTTTTCAGGATTTATTTCCTTTAAAACAATAAATCAAAATCTATCTATCTTTTTAAAATCTTATCTCATCTTGTTGTATTTCCTCTTTTGTCAAAAATTAAATCCTTATCGAATCTTATTAAATCTTATCTCCATCCACATCAAGGCTCTATAAATCTAACCTTTCACAGGACATTTGGATTGAATCTTCATCTAGCATCCTCACTCTGTCAAAATCAGTCTTCAATCTTCCATCCATCTCCATCTATCACCTTCGTCGTGTTGTTATGCTATTGAATTGAGCAACCAACATTCCTCCAACAATCAACCTTCAAAATCTTGCATTCTTATGTAGGTGGAGAAGAGCTATGGAGTCAATCAAGTATAGTTTGAAAATTGGTTTGCATGTCTTTTTTTTATTTGTATTTCATTCTAGTTTGTGCTTCATGGTGCTTGATAGTGTTTAGTTAGTTTATTGTTTTCAATACTAAATATGATTGATTTTTCCCTATCTATAGATACTATGGGATTTTGGATGATGTACGTGAGTGTGACTTTAAGTCCTTCAAATTAGTTATGTTCATTGTCCAATGGTATAGGCTACGATTGAATGAAAATGATCCTGAGAGAGTTGTTATTGAACATGATAATGAATTTACCATGGTTAATATAGGGTCGATCGAGTGAGCTAGAAATGTGCCCTATGTTCTTCCAAGCCAATGTGAGTAGGTATTTTACTTAGAGGTTCCAGGTAAACTCAGTTGTCATTTATTGTTAGATATGATCCAAAAGGAAGGCCGGTAAAGTATAATGTGGTGGAAGAAGAAGATATCAAAGAACTAGAAGATGATGTAGATGATGAGCAAGATCAACAATTAGTTGATGATGTGCCTGACAAAGATGTCAAAGAAGAGGAACTAGATCATGATGATGTAGGAGTTAATGTTCATGAAGATGATATCCGTGTGGATGATGAAATTATCAAAACTAATATCAATGACGATAATGATGATATGATCAATCCTTACAATGTCGAATCTAGATTGGATGATACAGACAAAGAGTTGGATGAAGAAGAAGAACAATGAAATTGAAATGTATGAGTTATGTGATTATATTATCTATTTGATATTGATTTCTTAATAGAATTATATTTGACTTATATGGTTACATAATTAATTCATGATGTTTTTTAATTTTTATGCCATTACATAATTAATTCATGATGTACTTTTTAATGTTGTTAATTCATGATGTTACAACTATTGTAGCTCTCCTAGAAATTTCCATATGATCAAATCCTAATTACTCTATGACTATTTTTTATTAGATATTATTTGATCATATCTTTGGTTCTTTCATTTCCAAAAAATTAGTGTTTCCTCATGTTGACCTCACAAGTGATATGTGATGGGGCCAACATTGAATTCTTTTCATTTTGTGCTTGTATGGAGTGAAACTTGACATGGTTAGCCTAGACGCATGCGATGACTATATGGGAGGGTTTTGAGACTCAAACATGAGGTCGTGCTATATAAAGGCATCTCGACATTCCTAATAATAAAAGTTTCCTTATTCTTCGTCTCTTTCATATATTGTTCTTAGCATTTCTTTGGTTAATGGTTTCAAAAGACGAGGCTCTCTGAGCCTCACCTTGGATCTATTACAGATCAATTTGTGCATTTTCATTAGCAATGAATATTTAGATGATCTTTAAAAAGTTCATTGAATATAAAGATGATAATAGGAAGCTAAAAAAATGAGTTTTTTTTGTTTATGGAACCTAAACCACAAGTTTTGTCACTCTAATGCTAAAACCAAGTCAAATTAACCCCTAACACCTATTGGAAAAGTCAAAACATGCCTTTCTTTCAAATTCACAAGAATGTATAAACCTTTTGAAACCACACATGCATGTTATGAAAGTGTATGGTAATCCTACTTATAGTGGAATTTCACATGATAAGCTAACCAATGGCACTATATTGGAGGATAAACTCACCTATGGAATTAATTTAAGAGGTAAGGGATGCCTCTTAGTGGAATTTTGAGTCTTGGATTAATCCATAGTGCTAAAATTAGTTCTAGTGTTCTTCCCTTGGTGTTATATTTATCTCTACAATTTCCCATACTTAACCATTTCATCATCCCTTTTCCAAAGCTATTTGTATCATAATATAAACTTGGTCCAATATCACATTATCCCCTTAGGTAATTATCCATTTCCTCCAAGTTGAATGGAACCTTTTGTACCAATGCATCTATGTTTTCCTACCTTAATGGATCAAGACTTGACATCACCTTAACAATCTTCTTTATGTCCTAGCATATCTCCGAAGTTCCTTTGGCATGCTTTAGATGTTTCAATATTAACTAGATTGAATACATTAATTTTAAAGTCTCTTAACACATTCCATGACAATAAAATGACTCATTTGGATTAAGGAGTACTTTCCTAAACCATTCCTTCATATTCAACAGTCCCTTCTCACACCCACATCATAATTCATATCCATGTTAGTTGTAATGAGTTTTTTAAACCAACAATCAATGAATCATAGGATAGAAGAAAACTCGTTATGCGCAAGGATAAGAATCAAAGAGACTAAAATAATCGATTCACTAGATATGCTCCCCATTACTCTAATAGACCAATGTTAAAAAATAATTCATAACAAGAATAGGACCAAAAAAAACTAGGAAAAGAAACCTTGTAGGCTACATTAACAAGACATTGATTGCAAGCATTTCTTCCATGATGTTTAAAATTACAAAATATTAGATAGCTCAATCTTTAGTCAAGTAGTATTTCAATCACTGATTCTTAGACATCCATCATGATTAAACATCACATATCATAAGCCTTTTTAACAATCACTAGGACTATAGATTATATTCAATCATGTCATAGGAAATAAATCATTAAAAATTATAAAGAAAGAGAAAACCAACTATATAAGTTCAACACGCCACCATACAAAAATTATATTTTGTAGAAAATAAAATAAACTATATGTTGACATAGCATATATATTTTGTATATAAACTATATGTTGACATAACATATATATAAACTATATATTTTGAATTTTGGCCTCGTGTGCACAAGAGCACGACTGATGCAAGAGCATCCTTGGTTCCTAGCAATATTGCATCAACCAAAAATATTTTCCTTTCAGTTTTGTTCTTTCTCAGTTCGTGTTGGTTGATTCATCATCTTTGTTCACCAGACTCTGTGAATCTTGGAGTACATCGTCTACATGTTCATTTTACTTGTCTCAAGATTTGAGCACAATTGGATCTTTTTTTCAGAAAGTTATCGCTTCTGAAATTCTTGGTAGTTTCTTGAACTAGCATTAGAATAATTTCAAACTTTTTGGTCAGTTTGATCATTATGGATCATCCCCGTAACTTGCAAATCTTAACGGTGTGATTTTAATTGTTCCTGGGTGTGTTCCCGACCTTCATTATAGGTCCACACTTTGTCTTATGCACCTATTGAAGAGTAATTAAAATTTGAGACCGACCTATTCATGCACACATTACATTTTTTTTCCTTGGAGAATGTGATGATCTTTGGTGGATGTGGATGTTTCTAGAATTGTGGATATGCTATAAAGCTTGTAATAGATCATTATTAGTAGGGTAGTAGTAAATAGCGAAGAATAGATAGATAAGTTTTGTTTAGATTTGTAGGATTTGCTCGCATATAGGAGCGCATTGGAATGTTGTATTTCCAAATATGTTGTATTAGGCCTATGAGCTGAATCTATAAGCTAGATGTTTCCGGTCAAATGTAACTAAGATTTTCTATTAATGAGAATATTTTAATTTTCATTTTCCTCCATATTTTGTGTTTCTTTCGTTGTGTTACTCTTGTTGCATGGTACAGATTGTTCTCTTTGAAGACCCTCCTACCGTGGTCACACCAAATTAGTATCAGAGCAAGCTTTGATTCATGTGAGGTCAAAAAAATTTGTAGACTCCTGTAAAAAAATTGTTGTGGGGTGGCAGATTGCAGATCCAACCTGCAACTGTAGAGGACTATTGTAAAGATGGATGGAAGAAGAAATGTTAGAGGAAATGGAGTGTGTGGAAATGCAGACCAAGCTATAAGGGAGATGCTAAGAGGAATTGTTGCCAGATTAGATGCAGTTGAAATGGCCCAGAGAAGAGGTCAACCAGTTGATGATGTGAGTGATGAGGAAGTAGAAGTGCAAGAAGAAAGAGTAAGAGATGAACAACCTAGCCTTGATCAAGGAGAAGAAAGGTTCATAAGAGCCCTAACCAGAGAAAATAGGAAGCCACATTTGAATCCACTGGATTATACTAGTAAGTTGGATTTAGACGAATTGCTTGATTGGATTATTGAGATGGAAAAATATTTTGAATTTGAGGGTACCACTGAAGATAAGAAGGTGAAGATTTTCTTGTACAAAGTTGAGAGGACATGCATCCTTTTGGTGGAAACATTTGCAGATAGATAGGAAAAGAAGAGAGAAAAAAAAAGATAAAATTTTGGGATTAGATGGTGAATAAGTTAAAGACAAAGTTTATGCATGAAGACTATCAGATCAGTTTTTTTTGAAAATTGAAAAATTTGAAATAGAAAGATTCAAGTGTGATAGAGTATACTGAGGAATTCTATAAGTTGAATATTAGATCTAGACATTCAGAGGATGAAATTGAGCAAGTAGCTAGATATGTAAATGGTTTGAGGTCATCTATATAGGATTAAATTAGTTTGATCAAGTTGCAGAATGTGGAGGAGGAAAATCAGTGTGCCCTAAAGGTAGAAGAGAAGCTAAATAAGAAACATGAGCAGAGACAGAGATGAAGAGGTGGAAGATTTCAAAGATGAAGAACTTTTGCTGGAGGGGAAAGAGGACCTTTTCTAGATCAGAACAAGGATAAGGAGGTTAGTAAGAATGATAATACATACCAAAAAAGTGATGGAAATTCGTATAGAAGAGGAGGATATGGTGGTTATCGGAATGAAGGACATAGAAGAGATGATAGAGGACAAGAGAAAAGGTTATTCAGAGGAACTTGTTATAAATGTGGTGGAGAAGGACATAGAGCATTTGAATATAATTAGGGAGAGATGAGCAGAAAGATAGAGAAAAATAGAAGAGCAACCTTTGTTGAGGAAGATCACGTTGGATCATCTAACAAACTAGAAGAAGGAGAGGTGTTGGTAAACATAAGAGTATTGTGTCAGAGTGAGTTGGAGTAGGAACTATTGTAGAGGAAGAATTTGTTCCGAACAAGATGCAAGGTAGCTGGTAAATGTTGAAAGGTGATAGTTGACAATGGAAGTTATAAGAACTTGGTTTCTGAAGAGAAGGTGACTAAGTTGAAGTTGGAAATATTGAAGCACCCGAAGTCCTATCAGATAGCATAGATACAAGATGATCATAAGATTCTGGTAAGCGAACAGTGTTTGGTGAAATTGAAATAGGAAATTACCATGATGAAGTTTTGTGTGATATCATGTCTATGGATATATGTCATAAGTTTTTGGGAAGGCCTTGGAAGTATGATAGAAATTCTATTCATGATGGAAAGAATAATATATACACCATTTTTGCTAATGGGATGAAGTAGATTTTGTTGCCATTGGAAGATGTTCCTATAGTTGAAGTTTGCACGAATGCTAGGGTTTGTCTTGTTGATGGAAAGAGATTCCTTGATGGATTGAGACATGAGAATGTGTGTTATGCCTTAGTTCCTAAGAAGTCTGAAGATTTGAGGCATGTGGAAGAACACCTGGAAGAGATAAAGGAGTTGATAGAATATGAGTTCATTTCAAATAATGTACCTGATGGATTACCACCTGTGAGGAGTATTAGTCATTTCATGGATCTGATTCCTGAAGCTAGTTTTCCTAATAAAGCAGCACACCAGATGACACCTATAGAGAATGAAGAGTTGAATAGACAAGTGCAAGAATTGTTAAGGAAAGGTTTGATCAAAGAAAGCTTAAGCCCTTGTGTAGTACCTATTGTATTGGCACCTAAGAAGGGTGGAGAATGGAGAATGTGTATAGATTCTAGAGCCATAAATAAGATCACGGTGAAGTATATATTTCCTTTACCCCAGATGGATGACATTATGGATTGTTTGAGAGGAGCCAAATACTTTACAAAGATAGATTTGAAGAGTGGATATCATCATATTAGAATCAGAGAAGGGGATGAGTGGAAAATAGTGTTTAAGAAAAATGAAGGATTGTATGAGTGGTTGGTGATGCCTTTCATATTGATAAATGCATCGAGTACTTTCATGAGATTGATGAATGAGGTACTGAAGAAATTCTTGGGTAAGTTTGTGATTGTTTACTTGGATGACATCTTGATTTTCACTAGGAATAGAGAAGAACATTTGTTGCATATTTGACAAGTTTTGTAGAGGTTGAGAGAGGAGCAGTTATTGATAAACATTAAGAAATGTAGTTTCATGAAGGAGGAATTGGTATATATGGGATTTGTAATATCTATGGAAGGATTGAAGATGGATCCTGAGAAGGTTAGAGCAATTGTTGAGTGGCCTACACCTGAAAGCATTGGAGAGGTAAGATATTTGCATGGATTGGCTAGTTTCTACAGAAAGCTCATTAGGAATTTCAATTCTATTTGCAGCCCTATGACAGAAACAATGAGAGGAGATAGGAAGGATTTTAGATGGACATCTGGAACAGATTGAAGTTTTGAATTGTTGCAGTAGAAGGTGAATGAGTAACCTGTGTTGGCTTTACTAGATTTTACTAAGGTATTTCAAGTAGACTGTGATGCAAGTGGAAATGCAATTGGAGCATTGTTTAGTCAAGAAGGAAGACTCGTAGCTTATTTCAGTGAGAAGTTGAATGATGCTAGGAGAAGATATTCAATGTATGATTATGAATTTTATGCTATAATTCAAGCCTTGAAGAAGTGGAGACATTATTTTTTTCCTAAAGAATTTGTGTTGTATACGGATCATCAAGCATTGCAATATTTGAATAGTTAGGGTAAGTTGAATTAGAGACACATGAGATGGGTGGAGTTCTTGTAGCGTTATACTTTTGTTTTGAAGCATAGGAGTGGGAAGTCAAATAGAGTTGCTAATGCATTGAGTAGGAGAAGGAATTTACTGATAGAGATGAGAATGGAGGTATTAGGCTTTGATGAATTGAAGAAATTGTATGAGGAAGACCCACATTTTGAAGAACCTTGGAAATATTGTAAGGAACCAATTTTTGAGGATAGAATCCAATGGTTAGATTATTTCATTCAAGAGGATACGTTGTTAAGAGGTAATTAGTTGTGTATACCCCAGAGTTCAATGAGGGAAAACTTGGTGAAAGAAAATCATAGTGGAGGTTTGTCATGACATTTTGGGATTGATAAGATAGTCGCATTGGTGAGTGAGAATTACTTTTGGCCATAGATTCATAAGGATGTTAGGATATTTGTGCAGAGTTGTAGAGTTTGTCAAGTTGCAAAATGGAGTAGTCAAAATGTTGGATTGTATAAGCCTTTGACAATTCCAAAAAAACCTTGAGAGGATATCAGCATGGATTTCATACTTGGATTGCTGAAGACACAAAGAGGTAATGATTTTGTATTTGTGGTGGTAGATATATTTCCAAAAATGGCACATTTCATACCTTGTAGGAAGACAACATATGCAATGCATGTAGCAGATTTATTTTTCAAGGAAGTGGTTAGATTGCATGGATTACCTAGGAGTATTGTTTTAGATAGAGATGTAAATTTTGTTGGTTACTTTTGGAGGGCACTTTGGAAGAAGTTGAAGAAAGATTTAAAATTTAGTTCAACATTTCACCCACTGACTGATGGACAGACAAAAGTAATGCATAGGAGTTTAGGGAATTTACTGATATGTTTGGTTGGAGAGAAGACCAGAAGTTGGGATTTAGTCCTTGCACAAGTAGAGTTTGCATACAATAATTCAGTAAACAGGAGTATAGGGAAGACACCATTTGAGATTATTACTGGAGTTCACCCTAGAGGTATATCAGAGTTAAGAGACATCAGTATGGAAGATAAAAGGAGTGTAGAAGAGGAGGAATTTGTAGAACATATGAAGAAAGTACATACTCAAGTGAAACAACAATTGTAAGACATGAACTAGAAGTATAAGGAGAAAGTAGATGAAAAGATGAGACATAAGGAGTTCAAAGTTGGAGATGAATTGATGGTATATTTGAGGAAGGAAAGATTTCTAGTTGGGACATACAACAAGTTGAAGATGAGGAAGTTTGGACCTTGTAGGATCTTGAAGAAGTTTGATTCAGGAAATGCATACAAAGTGGAGTTACCAGAAGGTATGGGTATATCACCTATGTTCAACATTGCATACCTACATCAGTATTATGAAGCATAATTCTGTGAGAAAAATATGGTGGAATTGGATAATTAGTTTCCTAAGCAGCAAACAGATGAGATTGAAGAGATTTTGGATGTGAGAGATGGGAGGAAGACTCATGGCAGGCAGTATAAAGAATATCTTGTGAAGTGGAAAGGTAGATCAGTTGAAGATTCTTCATGGATTTCTCAAGCTAAGGTAGACTACCTTGGTTTTCCTTTGGCCCCTGCAAAGTGAGAGGCTCACTTTTCATTAACCCCAGATGTCTGATGTAGGAGCATCCTTGGTTCTTGTAAATCTTGCATCAACCAAAAATATTTTCCTTTCAGTTTTGTTCTTGTTTTGTTCTTTCTCAGTTTGTGTTGGTGGATTCACCATCTTTGTTCACCAAACCCTGTGAATCTTGGAGTACATTTTCTACATGTTCATTTTCCTTGTCTCAAGATTTGAGCATGATTGGATCTTTTTCCGGCAAGTTATCGCTTCCAAAATTCTTGGAAATTTCTTGAACCGACATCAGACTAATTTCAAACATTTTAGTCAGTTTGATCATTGTGGATCATCCCTGTAACTTACGGATCTTAACGGTGTGATTTTAATTATTCCTGGGTGTGTTCCTAACCTTCATTATAGGTCCACGCTTTGTCTTACGCACCTGTTGAAGAGTAATTCAAATTTGAGGTTGACCTATTCATGTGCATGCTACATTTTCTTTCCTTGGAGAATGTGATGATATTTGGATGACGCAGATGTTTCCAGAATTGTGCATATGCTATAAATATTGTAATAGATCAATAGTAACAGGGTAGTATTGAATAGCGAAGAATAGATAGATAAGTTTGGTTTAATTTGTAGGATTTTCTCACATATAGGAGCACATTGGAATGTTGTATTTCTGAAGATGTTGTATTAGGCCTGTGAGCCGAATCTGTAAGCCAAATGTTGTCATTGAATGTAACTAAAATTTTCTATTAATGAGAATGTTTTAATCTACATTTTCCTCCATATTCTGTGTTGCTTTCATTGTGTTACTCCTACTACATGGTCCAGATTGTTCTCTTTGAGAACCCTCCTACCATGGTTGCGCCAACGACATAGCATCATCAAGAACCATTGCATCCAGTCCTTGAGTGGAGAGTTGTGAGACTTCACTAGATGAGTGTTGCAAGGCCATTGAGTCGAGGAGGAAGACTAGGAACCATTTGGTAGGAGGAAAGCTAGAGCAAGAGGTGAGGGCACTCAGAAAGGGAAAATCAACCAAGGGACAATGACTGTAAGTGATTTTTCCCCCACATTTAGAAATCTTTTTGCAAGTATAGTGATTTATACTCTGTTTGTTCCCATCGAGGTTTTGTATGCTATATTTTGGTCAATTCGAGCCAATGTCCCATTGACAAACCTAAGTACTACCTAGTACTAGTGTCTGGTTAGTTTGAACAACTAGACTTTGAGATGTTCAATCAATTGGGTGGCCATTTTTGGCCTGTGAACTATAGTTTTTGTATCTGTCATAGCATATTTTTTCTACTATAAGTTTGAAAGGAATTCCTATCACATAACAGCACATGAAGTTCACTAGGGTTCAAATTTCTAAACTTTGATGAAGTAAATTTACATATTGACGTCCACAAATGATCAGAGGGATTGAAAACAATACATGGTCCGTGAGTGCAATGAAAAATGCCTAATTCCTATCCATAAGAGAATGTATAGAAGTACATGATGTAGATTCAGAGGAAGGACATAAACTCACACAATCTCATTTGACAAGTCATAATCTTGAATTTTCCTTCTTTTGACACACTTATTCAACTATATTTCCCTTCACAAAACTCAACACAAACACTCAACTTTTTTATTTAGAGTTCCAAACCATTACCAGACCTTCAAACACCTTAGTCAACTTCATCTTGATCAAAACAAACAATTACCCAGTCTGCCCTTTCATTTTACCATTAACTCTCTTTATGACTGTCCTAAACTTCACAATTTCAACTCAACATAAAGTAATCTGACCCAAAAGAGTATTTAGGCTAATATAGACCACACAATTTCCATTCCATTTCACTTCAAACAAATGTAAACCATCTCCCATCCTTTATTCTTGACAATTTAACAAAATCAAATACTGTACTTTCATTTTAGTCTCCAAAACAGGGCTATTATTAGGTAGATTAGTCAAAGCAATGGACTTTTTAACTTCATGCTTACACAAAACCTTATATCAAATGAGATCAAATTATACCTTGTTAATCTCTTAACCAAAACAACCAAGAACTCACACTTAATCATCAAAAGCCTTTAAAGTTCTTACTGTCACTAGTTCCTTCATACCTTGTTTGCAATGCTTGTAGGTTTGCCAACCATTTTTCATGGATTCATTCACAATCTAAGCCCTATTACACAAGTCTATCCACACTTTTCAATTCTATCCTTGTAGATCTAAAACATATTCAAAATGGGTATCAAAAAGTTTACAACACAAGCTTCAAATATTGTTGTCTCAGACAGATTTAGGCCTAATTAGGCCTGATTTGCATAAGGGTTTGTTGCTTTACTAACTCCTGACCAAAGTACACTTGTCCAATGCCTGGGACATGTTTAGTTTGACTAGTATATTCTCTTCAAAGCATCAAAGTCCATTTACAAATTATTTTCACAAAACCCTAAGGGATTAACCTTCATAATTACTTTGTTCATAGACTATACACACAGTTTTTCATTCAAGAAACTTCATTCCCTCACATCTTATCTTTATGATTTTTCCCTAAATCCATTGAAACATGAAAGAACATTCATAGTTGGATAATCTCACAAGAAACTAGAAGATTCCACCAATTAATAAAAGATAAACATAATTATTTTTGTCTCTGCTTACCCTAACTGAGGGTTTTAGCAGTTTGAAGTAAATTCACAATAACTCACACAAATCTTAACTAAAATGCATGAAATTTGATGTAACAAGAAGATGATTGAGATTATTACAATATCCAACCATTCTACCATGCCTTCAAGGCCTTACAATTCAGTACAATGCCTCTAAATGCAAGATTTCTAAAGAAAAATGATTAAAAATAAGAGATTTTCCTTAAACTTATTCTTTATTCAACCACCCTCAAAGTTCTAAAAGATACAAGATCCTTTTAAAGGAAAAAAAACTAAATTTTAGCCTTCTAACTGCCTCTAACTGACCCTAATGACTCTTCATCTCTTAATATTTCCTTTTTTATTAAGTTGACAACTTTTTACATTGATTTCATTTTTGCACTTTTGGACTTAATAAACACCAAATGACCTCAACATGACCTCAAATCTATGAAACATGACTCTAATAACATGATTTACAAAGTAGGAACAATAAAATTGAATCAAATTTCAAAACATTGCTTCATAGAGGCCTAATTATTCCAAGGTGCTCCTGCACCAGTACAAGAGATGAAAAAAAGTCAAGGAGCCATTAAAAACTTCTGAATATTTCACTGACTCAACCAAACCTCCAAAAGAACAGTATAGATGCCAGCACTAGGGAAAGCTCGAAAGAGAACACTAATGAAAGTGAACTTTTTTTTCAAGTTCCAGAAGAGTATAAATGGTTCGAAGATGTTGTGGGTGTCTAGAAAATGGTGAAGGAATGTTGGATAGGGAGGGACCCAATTAGCCTCTTTAACTGGATTCTTAAGAAAGAAACAAACTCTGATACATTTTGGGGTTCTTTTGAGTAGGACCTATCTTTTATTATTTTATTTGGGGGACCCAAAAAACCATAGGGGTAGAAACCTGTGGAGCTTAATCATTAAAGGCAAGGGGTTTGTCCATTTAGAAATAGACTGAAAGGATGATTGCACGAGGGGCTATTTCACATCAAAGGTGGTCAAAAAAATTTCATAGACTAACTAACCAAACACCATTAATACCTCAGAGGGACTATTGTCTTTGAGGAAGGTGGTCCAAAAAATTTCATAGATAGGTACAAAAATTAATAGCAACCTTCCACCAACTAACCCAATCAACCTCCAAGAAACAAGACAATGACTCCTCTAGATGTTCCCAAAACCCAAGGCTTCAAAACACAAGGTTGGTGACCCTACCAACCATTCCCATGCTTACCAAGTGATCTTTGATCATCAAACCCTTACAAGGTTTAGTGATACATTCACAACTATTGTTACCTCCACATGCATTTGACTAGTAGTGACAACATTGGTTTTTTAATCCTCCAACCCCATACCTTGGGATCACATCAGCATGAAAGAACTTCATCCAACATCCTTATGACTGCAAGTACCACTGAATAGGTATTTTTTAGATCATTCTTCCTTGAGTGAGGGAAATTTAGGAAGAGAAGAGGAAAGCGAGACATGTAGTAGGTCTAAAAGAGGGAGATCAACTAGAGGTCAAAAGATTAGAAGAAAATTCTGTAAATGAATGGAATTTTTTCTTGCTGAAGGGGGGCCATGTTCTTATGATGATGAGAGCATAGGTGACATCGAGGTGCCCTTGAGGTACAAACATCTATAGAAATAATGGGTACCCAAGGAACTTCCTCTAATAAACACTAATTTTTGTGTCAATGAGAGGTTATATCGCATAGCACCGTCGTCATTACATGGTTTCGGCCTATTTTGCATGGACGGAATATAGGTCTATTACGACAAAGTTACTAAATTGATGGAGTATGTCAAACCCTGTTATAATTACAAATATTGGATGGAGTTGGTTCAATATACATGAAGTATGCGTAGGTATGCACTGTCACAAATTATATACAACTAAAAGATAAGGATCAAAATAAAGGAGTAGCTATGTACATTGACAGAAGGCCAAAAGCATCAGGGAATATTGCAGGGTTTATAGACAATACATGACCTGGGTCAACAAATAGGCAACCCAATTGCATATTCGAGGTGCGCGAGGGAAATCGTGTATTTGTATGTGCGATAAAACCAATAACTATAGGGGAAGAGTTGCTAATCGATTGCAATTTGAATCATATAGATACAAACACAGTTACTATGGGGGTGGTACGTACTATATACCATTTTACCCAACCTCCAATTAATGACTCCAATACACCATTTTATTATTATGTTTTTTTTCGTAAGTCTATTGGTTTCATTTCGGTAATGTTTTTTTATATTTAATTTTTGTCACAGCGGGACATTGATCTTAGGGGGAAGGCTCCGACCCAGAGCATAGATCATGATGCATCTTCAGGCGCTTCTACCCAATAGGTTTACCTCATTTTAATTGTACAAATTAGATACAAGCAAAATGTTTTATTATTATGTTTTTTCATATGTTTATTGGGTTAATTTTGATAATGTTTTTAATATTCTTGTCACAGTCAGATGATCGGGGAAAGACACAAGCAGTAGAGGAGAGCATCCATAGGGAGGTGTAGTCACTATTATGCAATGATGACATTGAATATTCCACAAACCCTCTGGATATGATGGAAGACCCAAAAAAAATGCAATCAAGAAATCCTTCAATTGTTATTCATAGTGCCTCAAACAGATGAGATAAGAGAAAGGGTTAAAATATTGACTGAGAGTGCACGAAACTTGCAAGTAAGCTGTCATGAGATCTTTAATTATAACATAAGTTCATTCATGGTTTTATATTTTGTACTATTTTATGTCATGAACTAAAATATGTGTTGTTTTAAAGGGATTTTTTGTGTCCTCATGATGTTGTTGGCCATGATCATGGTATTGTAGGTGATGCCCGGGGAGTAGGGGTTGGTACAGGTGTCAATCCTAATCTGCCTGTGCATACATCACATCATCCAACCCCATCATTTGTGCCTATATTGTCGACTAAAATTTCAGCAACACATAGCATGTAGGCATCGGGTAGTGCACCCTCTAGCAGTGAACACATGCAGAACATGCATTAGGACATGTACCTGGGGATGCAGAGGCCACTAGTACTGGTGATGTTTTAGCAACATTTCCTGGATCTTCCCATATTACTAGTACAAGAAAATTTTTGGTCACATTTGTGGTGACTGAGGATTTCATTCCCATAAAGATAGAGAAGGTCCCAAGTAATTTAAAATGTTTTAATTATTATTATATATAATCCAATTGAAATTTACTTATTGATCACTTTTTTTAGACTAATGATCCCATGATCATTTTGCAGGAAATGATATTTTTTATAAACATCTAAATGATATTACATTAGAGATCTTCGGGCCCACCATACGTACATGGTGGAATGCCTAAAATCAAGATTTAAAAGATGAGCTCATTAACCATTTAGTTGTGTTGTTCGATAATAACACATTCAACCAAACCAAGGTCCTTAAGAAATTTGGTACCTATCTAAAGTATGTGAGGGACCTATATAGGTCACATTTAGAGAATAAAAAAAAGTAAGAGTATCCCCACATGATTTCAGAGAGGGAGTGGAAGGACCTGGTGTTAGATGGAAAGGAGAAGGCTGAAAAGAAAAAAGGAAAGACACCACTAGGCCAAGGAAGGTATGTGATACTATCAACAATGTAATTATATACTAATTACTCTTTCTTTTTACATAATCTAATGTATTTCAAACTTTTCATAGGTTTCTTGACACATCAAAGGAAACAAAGGAAAGACTAGAAAAACATGGGCAACACCAACTTGTCTTTGGTGGCTATATGAAATTAGCCACATGAATTGTAAGTATCAATAAATGAAATATTGCATCCAAATAATAAATTGCAAACAAATTTGGTTTTATCACACCATAGAAGAAAAATTCATGATCTTATGCAAAAATGCAGGGCTCTGAATTCAACAGAGTTCCCACAGAAGAGGACCTAAAGATTTCCTTCCAAAAAAGCTATGGAGTCATGGTTGAACACCTAAGACTCTTGATTGGGAAAAAACAAGCTTCCACTGCATCTGACATGCAGGTAAATAAACTTAATGAAGTTTATTTAAAATTGAATACTTGTGCAATCTATTGAATATTAATTTCCACCATAAATTAATTATGTTCCTATTTATTTTAAAGAGGAAAGCAATGATAATACTGCACATGACATTGGAATGCAACTTGGTGAGGGTGGAGCACAACCTGCAGATGAAGGTCATGGTGTGCATCCCGGTACTGGATGTATTCATGTGCTATACAAAACACAATATGGATTAATACAATTAAACATCTTTAATTTCAATTGGTGTATTAATTAATGTAACCTTTCGTGTTTCAACTTTAGAGCATGTAGAGCATGATCAACATGTTGAGCATGATCAGGATAGACAAGATTAGGAACATGATGTGGCCCCATCAGGTAAAGAGGACCACTCTCATATTCTTTTAAACATATTTAATTTCAATTGGTGTATTAATTAATGTAACCTTTCATGTTTCAACTCTAGAGGATTTAGAGGGTGTTCAACATGTTGAGCATGAGGCTATAAGACAAGATTAGGAACATGATGTGGCCCCATCAGGGAAAGAGCACCACTTTAATGTTCTTTAAATTAATGAAATACTTGTAACAATAATAATAAAACATATCAATTTAACATTTCTTTGTTATTGTAGAAGACCCCCCTTGCAGCAGCCTCCACGTCATGAGTACATGAATAGGCATACATTAAGATCACAAGTAGAGGGTAGAACAACTGAAGGGGGGATAGATGATTTAGAAAATGATACTCCACTTCTTCTTTTTTTAGCTACAAAAGAGAAACAAAAAAAGTGATTGTAATCATATAAAGGCAACCATATTTTTTGATAATGTTAATGAATGTTAAAAACTGTTATTTTTGGCAACCATATTTTTGATAATATGTAAAAACTGAAAGAATGAATGTTATATGTTAATGAATGAATGTGAATATGTTAATGAATGAATGATATATGTTAATGAATGAATGTTATATGTTATTAATGGATGAATGAATGTTTAATATTATATGATCAGGTATGGGGAATTGAGAGTGATATGAGGGGGGGGGGAGGGGCCAAATGAGCTTCCAGCATCACATGGTTGGCTCTATTAAGTAGAGAATATTAAACTATTCTCAAAACAAATAGAATCTCAATAAGGTAATGCACTTTTCAATTTTTTTATTAAAAAACTGTAGGGTTTCATTGCAATTTCGATGAACATAGCCCGACGAACCACAAAAAATTGCGATGAGGTTGTTGTACACGCAACGTAGTTTTCATCGTAATGGAAATGACAATTTTCTCCACCTCATCATAAAATGGATGAACATTTGGTGTTTTTTCAATGATTTCAAATGGGTGTTCTACAACGTTTTGTGATTTTTTGCGTCAAAGATGGACAAAGTTACGTTTATTTTGCGATGGACACCGTCAACATTTTCTGTGGCACTGACCGACGATGCTAGGTCATGGTTTCAACGTATAAAAATTGGTCGTTAAAGCGACAAAAATACAAAGATGAAATTTAAATCAGTGTTGCGTCGGTAAGTTGACAATATTTTGTCGATATGTCACCAAACATTTGTCAGAATTTGTAGTCAAATACAACAGTGCAAGTTTGGAGAGTCAAAGGTTCCAAACCATCAACCAATCCATCTCATATTTCTTCATGCATGACATTGTGCACTCCATTCATAATATCCAATTCTTGCATTGACCATGTGTTCACAACTACCCTTCATCATAAGGATTCTGAAGGCACTTTCTCGTGATGTGCGCACATAGACAAGGTTAATTCCAGTATCGATAAGGTAGATCATATTTCTTCAAAGTTGCATTTAAGTGATCATATCTTAGCAAAGAAAATTATTCAAGTAGGATATCGTTGGCACATTATGGCAGTTTCCTCTACATTAGTATCACCAAGTGGTTCAACATGAGAGTAAAACTTTCAAAAATAAAAATTGTCCTTTAGTGAAAACCACTATGGTGGAACTTTGGGCATGTGTTATGATGAAAACCTAGAAAACAAGCGTCATGAGTAGAATCAAGCATCTATATGATCCTTCTTAGACATAATTATCTCATCCTTGTCATGATAAATCCAATGTTCCCTCAATCCATCCAATCCAGATTTATCCAGATATTCCAATTTATCTCGATATTGACAAAGATTTAGCGTATACTTCAACTCTACTCATGGCAAATTTTTGACAGAATCTTTACCATTTTATCACATGAAGTCCCATAGCCCATAGCTAGCATGATAAAAATCTATTGAATTCTCCACATATACACTACTTGTGTAGGAGCACCTTGTGCATTTTATGCCTCCAATAGTCAATCATGTGAATTTGAATCTTCAGTCATGTTATGCATGTAAAATGGCCATGTGTGGGCCCATTCAAATGTAATTGAGTCACTTGATTAGGTTTGTAGGTGATGGTAAGGTCAAGATATTAAATGTTGCAAAATCTTGCAATAGTTGTAAAAATGCAAAATTGCACAAAAAATAGGAAGATGAAGAGTCAAGAAGTTGTAAAGTCTTGAGGGGTTGGTTGTAACTATTGGGTAGTCAAGGAAACTATTGAAAAAATCTTTATAAAGCATTGTAGAGGTGAGCAAAGGATTACACATTGTATCTTGAATTTTTTTTTGGAATAAAAGTACTCTATTACAATGTTCTTTTTTGTTATTTCCTAGTTGTACAACCTATATAACATCATTAGGATTTAAAATCCATTGTTTTGGGTAGAATAGGGATTTATATTGCCATCAAACTTGTTTTGGAGGGATCTCATTGAGTTCTAAATCTATTTTGATTCATTTTACAGTAAACTGTTGTAACCCTTAAATTAAGGGTTTTGAGAGTCTAGGGAGTAGTTTAGCAACCTTTAGGTTAATTTTTGATGTGTTCATGATTGCAAGTGCAAGGGAAGTAAGGATACTAAGTTTTTGTTGCTGCCTCACAGAAAATTTTGAGTTTTTCCATGAAAGTTGATGGCTAAGAACAAGGTTATGGTGAATTAGTCTTTGTAAAGGTTTGGAGATGGTTTATTTACCATGTTCAAGCATATTCAAGCATGTTTGAAGAAGTGACAAGGTGACATAAGGTTTGGAAAGCTGAGAACCATTAAACCCCTATTTCAGTAAGTTTAAAATGGGCTTGAGCGAGGGTTTTGTATTTGGGTGCATAAATGAATCTTCTAGTCTCCAGAAGTTGTTGAATATGAATTTTTATAACCTAATTAAAGACTTTCCAGGGTTATTTGATGTTTTGAAGTTGATTTGATGGTACATGCTTTGTAATTTTGGCCTATTTAGAGCCTAATTCTACAGTACAGTCATGTTTAAGGGTGTTCTTTCCAAAATAAATCTATCTCAAATTTTGATATATTAAAGTATTCCATAATGGGTCCTTGGAAAAGTATTTTTTCTATGGGAATTCAATTTGGGTTAGAAGATATACCTATTTTTTCCATTAAGTCATACTACAAGCAAATGAATGTCTAGGGTGTGGAGGTTGGAAAAATTGATGAATCAGGGTTTTATGAGAGTTTTGTTGGTTTGTTCCTGTCTAACACATGATGGTTAAGGTGTTTTATGAGTTTAGTAATTTTTTTGGATCGTGGTTCCATTAGTGGGGTCTTTGTGCCTTGTGAAATCAGGTTTCTTTGAAGAAGAGTTGGTGAAAGTTTATTGATCCTTTCAAAGTTTGAGTTTTGGGTTTTAAGAACCCCTGAAGTTTGTAGATTCTCTACATCAATTGGTATCAGAGCTGGTTGATCTAGTGGTTTTTTAAGTTGTTGGTTATAGGTGCTTGATCCATCTTTAAGCTGCAGGAAGGATAGTAAGAAGTGTGTTGGTTACAGACAAGGATGAGATCTATGTTCACTGTCCTCCAACATAGATTAAGCTAGGGAGAAGGTGCAGAGAGAGTGACACCATTGAGAAAAAGAGTGGGCAGGTGCATCTTCAAGGATCTATTGTTGTGTAAGATGGATGGTATATTGAGTTTGTGTGGTGAAGCAGTGAAGGAGATGGATATCTGTCTAAGAAACACTTGAAGAGTTGGAAGCCATTACAAGTGTTGAAAGTCAGTTTTGAAGAATGATTCAGATGATTGGTTAGAGGATGTCAAGAATGAATTGTTGAGAATGAGGAAAAATTTCTTAGAAAAACAACGTGAAAGGAAAATCCTATGTCCTTTGATTGAGAAAAGGTTAGAGGAAAGTTAACTTTTGATAGTACAGTGATTTGTGGGGTAGAGAAAGAGAAGGAAAAGACAAAGACAAGTGAAGACAAAAGTGAAGGAAGAAATCAAGATAGAAGAAGGAATGAACCAAGGTGAAAAAAAAAGGAAAAAGAATGATTTCAAGAAGAAGTAGTCCAAGACAAAATTGAAGAAGGTATGCAAAATCAAGGTTGATACAACACATTCCCAAAGCGACTTGAAAACTTTTTTAGGCCAGTTGTTTGGTGTAGGAGCACCTTATGCATTTTATGCCTCCAATAGTCAATCATGTAAATTTGAATCTTCAGTCATGTTATGCATGTAAAATGGGAATGTGTGGGCCCATTCAAATGTAATTGAGTCACTTGATTAGGTTTGTAGGTGATGGTAAGGTCAAGATATTAAATGTTGCAAAATCTTGCAATAGTTGTAAAAATGCAAAATTGCACAAAATTAGGAAGATGAAGAGTCAAGAAGTTGTAAAGTATTTAGGGGTCGGTTGTAACTATTGGGTAGTCAAGAAAACTGTTGAAAAAATCTTTATAAAGCATTGTAGAGGCAAGAAAAGGATTACACATTATATCTTGAAACAAATTTTGGAATAAAAGTACTTTGTTACAACGTTCTTTTTTGTTATTTCCTAGTTGTACAACCTATACAACATCATTAGGCTTTAAACTCCATTTTTCTGGGTAGAATAGGGATTTGGCTTCCCATCAAGATTTTTTTGGAGGGATCTCATTGAGTTCTAAATCTATTTTGAGTCATTTTATAATAAAATGTTGTAGCCCTTAAATTAAAGGTTTTGAGAATCTAGGGAGTAGTTTAGAAACCATTTCACCAATGGAGGCTTGCTAGATCAAAGGAATGGGTTAGGGTAGGTTAATTTTTTATGTGTTCATGATTACAGGTGCAAGGGAAGTAAGGATACAAAGTTTTGGTTGCTGCCTCACAAAAAATTCTGAGTTTTTCCATGAAAGTTGATGGCTAAGAACAAGGTTATGGTGAATTAGTCTTTGTAAAGGTTTGGAGATGGTTTATTTACCATGTGTAGGCATATTCAAGCATTTTTGAAGCAGTGTCAAGGTTACATAAGGTTTGGAAAGTTGAGAACCAATAAACCCCTATTTTAGTAAGTTTAAAATGGCCTTGAGCAAGGGTTTTGTATTTTGGTGCATAAATGAATCTTCTAGTCTCCAAAAATTGTTGAATATGAATTTTTATAACCTAATTAAAGACTATCTACGGTTATTTGATGTTTTTAAGTTGATTTGATGGTACATGCTTTGTAATTTTGGCCTATTTAGAGCTTAATTCTACAGTACAGTCATGTTTAAGGGTGTTCTTTCCAAAAAAACTCCATCTCAAATTCTGATATATTAAAGTATTCCATAATGGGTCCTTGGAAAAGTATTTTGTCTATGGGAATTCACTCTGGTCAAAAGATATACTTATTTTTTCCATTAAGGCATACTGTAAGCAAATGAATGTCTAGGGTGTGGAGGTTGGAAGAATTGATGAATCAAGGTTTTATGAGAGTTTTGTTGGTTAGTTCATGTCTAACACATGATGGTTAAGGTGTTTTATGAGTTCAGTAATTTTTTTGGATCATGGTTCCATTAGTGGGGTCTTTGTGCCTTTTGAAATTAGGTTTCTTTGAAGAAGAGTTGGTGAAAGTTTATTGATCTTTTCAAAGTTTGAGTTTT
>VDFB02193867.1:728492315-728527051 GCA_007258455.2 Sequoia sempervirens | reverse complement strand
TTGGACGGATTTTTTCGAACTTTGATGGAATGTAACGGAACGAGAGACAATTGAATTTGTTAATGGTTTATGATGCATTCATTGATTATTTCATGTGACTTATTGATTCATTATGATCCGATTTGATAGTTAATTAGGTGTTTCCTGGTTATTCCATTGGAATCTGATCGGTTAGGAATTTCCCAAAATTCCTCTCTGGCTCAGATTCTGTGGATGGCCCCGAAACCAAAAATTTGTGTGATCATTTCATATGAGATTTAATGGCACTTTGGTTGTAGGAGATGCACTCTAACAATGTATTGATGGATTAACATTGGTTTCCTATGGTTTTTATTGTAATTTTCTTGATGGATGCATGATGAATCTAGCAAGATTGTGGAGGGATCCTCTATGTCTCAGGCAGAAAGTATTGAAAAAGATTTACAAACAAAGAAGACACATTGATGACACCCTAGCTGGTGTCTACAATGGTTGCATTACTTTTTTTGAGATAATGACAGGAAGGAAGATTGCACCCAAGTATTTGAGTCTGGAGCAGTTGAGAGAATGGTGGCAGGACATTTATGCACCAAGTAATGATGATTATGTGTCCAAGCACTAGCTAGATGATACGACCACCTACCTTGCAGTTATTGGAAAATACCTAGCATATGAGGTGGACTGGGATAAGTCAGTCAAGCACTCAAGGGATGAGATTGCGTCCATCGAATCGACTTAGGGTTCTGCCCCTGCCACTTGTGGTAGGCCTGGATGGGATGTTCTTGAAAGTACATGAAGAGCCAGGTCAGAACAGAGATAATAGGGAAGGGAGCTAATGATAGGCTACGACGCAATTTGTGCTTCCCTACTATCTTCCCACGCGTTGGTCCGAACTGCATTGCGGATCCTAGGCTGACTTGGATGGAACATGCATTTATGCTTATTTGACTGGCTGTGGGTTTCTCTTGACCAAGTTGTTGCACCATTAATACTGCGAAACCCTTGCTTGGCTGACGGGTTTTATGGGAGAATTCTATATATTGGGCATTTCGCCTCATTTGTAAAGGGTTAGAAATAGGTTGAATAGCTAGATAGTTAAGAATTTATAATTAGAAGATAGAAGTAGAATAGAGTAGAGATAGTTAGAAGCAAGTTAGCAAGTAGGTATTCTCAAGCAAATGTTGTAACATAATTTTGGAATTGTTGCTATAGTGGACAATTTGAATACAAGAAATGACATTGTGATTTGGTGCCATACTTGTTTTCTTTTGTTTTGCATGGTTCTTTTTATTCTATCTTTAAAATTGCTTTGAGAAGGTTCATGTTTAGATTAGATTTGGATTCAATAATGTTTGTGATTCAATACTTGAATGTTGCAGCAATCCCTCAGTCCATACTTTTCGCAACCAGCTGATTGTTAGTTGCTTTACAAAGTTAGCCTAGACTTCATATTTCAGTATGCTCATTTCGATTGTGAGGATTTGTTCATTTCAACTGCAATAGGGTTGTTGAATAAATGTTCATGATTTGAAAATCTCAACACCTTAGAAGATTGCACTGTTTTATGTGAGATTGCAGATTTATCTTGGTCAAGCAGAGATTGGTTTTGAGGGATTGGTCCATTTCGAGTGTTGGTTACTTTCATTGTTAATCTTAGGTTTAGTATTAAGTTTAGGAATCTCTTCGAAACCCTTATTCCTTTTTCTATTTCTTTGACTATTGGGTTAGATCTAGGAGTGAAGCATCATCAGATTATTAGATTTAATAAAATTGATTCAGCATTTTGCTTGTAGTAAGGTCCCATTGTGATTACCAGCATTTTCGCATTTCGTTATTGAGTTGTTTATGCACTATCAAGACCTGACATTAGAGACCTTAGGGTTATCTCTTGAGGCTTGCTGATAGAGATTTACCTTTCAAGAGAGATAGGATATCATATTCTTTCTGGCTGTTATTGTGCAGAAAACATGATCAATAGGTATCTCCTAAGGGGGATGGGAAGATCATGGTGTCATGATAAGTTCATGTTTCAGATGTTTGGAGCTTTGACAGTGGTCTAGAGTTTCTCTGTGTTTTGAGTACATTGGTCATATGCTTGAGAATTTCATGTTAGTGTAGTAATGCAGTTTGGAGTTCAGCATGGGATGATCATTTGCAGGTGGTCATGGATACATGGAGAATAAGGTAAGAATGTAAATCTCTTGAGATGAGAAAGGTGTTGATTTCAATAGAAAGTTCAAGTAGCCTAAACTTTTTTTGAATGTGAGTTCAACAGAGACCAATGAGGAGATTGTTCTTGGATGATTCATGGTGGCTTGTATATCTTGGAGGAGTATTTTTTCTTTTTCACCCTTGGTCTACTCAACAGTGAAGTATAATTTAAGAGGTATTTTGACCTTTGTATCTTTCAGATGTGTTTTATACTTTCTTTCATGATATGGATCTTGAATTGCTATATAATTGGTTCTAAAGAATTCATAGTGGAAGATGTGCAACATGGTTTATCTCCCTGATCTTTTGTGTTATATCATTTACTAATGAAGAACTAGTAGGAGATGCTTTATGGGCTGATTTCCTGATATGGGAAATGAAATAGTTTGGTCTTCTTTGAGAGGCTTACATCCATGATTTTTTACATGTTACATTTGCTATACTTGATCTTGGTGAATGAATGGTTGGATGTTGTTATGGCATCTCTTTTGGATGGGAAGGAGATCATACTTGACACAACTGGCTGTTAGAAGTGTATGTAGGAGGATGTTCGATAGGTTATTAATTTGCAGGTTGTGCATATCATTGTGGATGTTCCTTGGTACTACATGGTTACATTTTCTATGTGTTATGATTGGTAGAATTTTTATGCCTTTGATCTTTCACATTTGGCATTACCCATGCAGTGGGAGTAGCTGGATGTATTTGGTCTTCTTCGACTAGTTTGTGCATGGTGCTTGTATATGCGGTTGATGGGTTGGATGTGTTGCTGGCATGAGTTTACTAATGAGGATACCTTGAAGGTATGTGAGATCAGATGGATAGCACAAGCTGTGGGTGCTATTTTTAGTCACATGGGTTGATCAGTTGGATGGGTGCAGTCAGTTTTCTGGTTGTTGTTCTGGCTGATATTCTATCTTGTTTCTGGAGAATGTCATCTCACAATTGTGTTCTGGTTTGGGCCTTGGAAGTTGATTTTGTTTGTGCTTCTGTATGGTTTGTAGTTGATGCTCTAGAAGTGGTCAATAATATTATTTTCAAGTGGGAGATTGTTGGAGATATGTGCCTCAATCTTGCTGACCTGAACCTCATGTAAGAGTAAATTGGTGAGACACCTGAGGTATCCTACCGATGAGTTGTTTAGTCCTGAAGGCTTGAAGTGTTCAGATCGGTGTGACATGTGTTCGGTCTTTCCGAAGAGAACTATCAGAGTGAATTGAACTGTCAGCATGAGTTCTCTATTTCATATCAACAGTAGTTATCTAGCCAATGAGGTTCATCAATGAAACTCTTGCCGATCTGAGGAATGTATGCAAACTAGCCTAGATGAGTTTCGGTATGACTCTAGCCGATGATCAGATTGGGGTGACATTGGTCATCGGGATGACTTGTGAATGTCACTCTGGTTCTTGTGGTTTGGCCAAAGAATTCTATCTAGAAGACTCCTGCCGAAGTGAACTACGTTGGGATGACATTGGTCTTTGGGTAGACTTGTGAATGTTGAACTAATTGTGTTAGTCTGGCCGATGGGTCTGATCGGTGTATGTCTTGCCGATGAACAGATGGTCGGGCTAACATGATACTTCGGAATGCATCTTATCGATAGTAGATCTCTAGCTGATGTGATTTGTTTGGTGTGAGTCTAGTCGATGGGTGTGTTCGGTGTGACTCCTGTCGATGAAAGGTTCCAAACTACAGTGAGATGATTTTCATTAGGGTGACTTAAGATCTCAGTGGGACTTTGTCCAATAGTGTTGTTCTTGGCGATGGTTTGTTTTAGTTGGTCATCAGTATGACTTGGGACTTTGGTAAAACCTTCCCCGATAGCGGTTCTCTTGTCGATGGAGATGTTCTTGATGCATATCGTTGTGACTCCTATCAATGGTATTTAGTCTAGGTGACATGAAGGCTCTATAAGAGTTTTAGCGACAGAGCATGTCTTGTCAATGAGGTGTTTTTGTCGGTATGAAATGTGACCTCGATGAAACCTTCTCTGATGCTTGTTATCTTGCTGATAAGGATAATCCCATGATAGTTGGTACTCCTGTTGCTCATCGGAGTGACTCAGGTCGACAAGATGGTTCGAGAGGTGGTTGAACTTAGTGACATCAGTGTGTTCGATGTAACATTGTGAACTCTTTCCGATGGACGTTGTCTTACCGATAGGCCTAGTCAAGATGTCAGGATGATAGAGACATCAAGGAGACTTTGGAGATCAGCGTTTCTATGATTGATAGACAAATTCAGGCCGATGGAAGTGAAGATGGACTTGGTTGAATGAACGATGACTTTGTTGGCCTGCCGATGTGTTGATTGTTCATTGGAGGAACACGATGAGTTGGAGGAGACTATTCATTGTCCAAGACAAGTTGACAGTTGATCTAACTATAGAAGATGAACTGAATGGTTTTGAGTTGGGATAAAACTATTTTTACAAGATCATTCATGGGTTGGTTGGAGAATAAGAATACTATTATGAAGGAGGTAACTCCTCTCTCTCTCTGTGGTTCGATAATGAAACCTCTCCCTCTTTGTGAATCTATTATGTATATTGTGTGAGAATATTGTAACAATGTAAAGTTTGTAATGGATTGAGAGATTGATCAGAGAAATGTAAATAAAAAGGGAGAGGGAATTAGAATAGGGTTGTTGCCAGTTTATCTCCAAAATGAAACAAAATGTAACCTCTGTGAAAAGGCTATGAGCCTAAGATTGTATTGTAACTCTGTTTGTTACTGAATAATACAATGGCTCAAATCTTTTGGAGTGTGGGGTTTTTTACCCGAAAGGGTTTTCCCCACGTAAATCTGTGTGTTCTAATCTTCTATACCATCTTTCATGTTTAATGGTTATGTTTATTGAATTTGTTTATGCAAGTTGTTGAAATTGAATTTTACATGTGCTTCTCTTTGAAGGATTAATGTGGGAAACAAATTGTCTAATTCTGCTTTGTGACATAGTTGTATGTGTTTTTGAGGCAATCTAATTGAAATTAAAGTTACCGAAGGCACTACTATTCTTGGAGGTTTCTCTGAGATGATTTTTTTTTCCCAATAGTATAAATATATTAATCACCCATATTATTTAATTATTTTCAATTATATTGATGTATATATATGTTGAGTTTTTTTTTCTTTGCATACATTCGACCAAGAATAAATATGTTTATCAACTAACGATGCAATAATTTTTACATGTTTTACATATTGCAGGTAAAACACCACAAGGCTATGTGGTGTAATGGTCATAAATTTAGAATAAAAAAGTTGGATGACACGAAGAAAACTTGTGATTCTGGGATAACTGCAGTCTTTTAGATGACTAATGTTTCATCTAGAAGTGACATACATCTAGAAGTCTCAGAAAATCGATATTGTAGACACCCAAAATTGTCCTCTTACAACACTTTGTCACAACATTGCATCATTTAGACATCTTGTAGTATGTTTAGCCCTAGGTACCCATGTCATCATCTAATTATTTAAATAAATCTTATTTATTTGACTAATTTCATTTATTCCCTTCCTATGCATAATCCATCCATTCCACTAATGTTAATTAAATAATTTATATTCATTCTTCTAATGTTAATTAAATAATTTGTATTATTTAATTAATTAAATCATAAATTTAACATTAATTAAATAAATCAAATATTTATTTAATTAATAAAATCTAAAATGGATATTCTCGTTTTCTTTTCCAAAATCTGAACTCATGTGTGTCTAATTAATTTATTTAATTAGATAATTCATCAATTATCCCTCTCGTCTTTTTCAGGATTTATTTCCTTTAAAACAATAAATCAAAATCTTTCTATCTTTTTAAAATCTTATCCCATCCCGTTGTATTTCCTCTTTTGTCAAAAATCAAATCCTTATCGAATCTTATCAAATCTTATCTCCATCCTCATCAAGGCTCTACAAATCTAACCTTTCACAGGACATTTGGATCGAATCTTCATCTAGCATCCTCACTCTGTCAAAATCAGTCTTCAATCTTCCATCCATCTCCATCTATCACCTTCGTCATGTTGTTATGCTATTGAATTGATTAACCAACATTCCTCCAACAATCAACCTTCAAAATCTTGCATTCTTATGCATGTGGAGAAGAGCCATGGAGGTCAATCAAGTCTAGTTTGAAAATTGGTTTGCATGTCTTTTGTTTATTTGCATTTTCATTCTAGTTTGTGCTTCATGGTGCTTGATAGGGTTTATTTAGTTTATTGTTTTCAATACTAAATCTAATTGATTTTTCCCTATCTACATTTTTGGTGCCCACCGTGGGGCATGCACCCATATGTTTGCATGTCATATACTTATAGTTTTCCTGTTCAAAGTTTATGTTTGCAGGTTTCATGGTGATTAAAGGAAAACCCTAGTTGATTCCTCATCCTCCTTGCCAATCCCTCTAGTCGCCAACCCTTTCTCCTCACATTCCCACCAATTTCATTTCTCCTAGCTACTGTTGATAGTCAAACCCCCAATGATCTCGACAAATTCTCCTAGCGCCACCCATTTTTGATCACTGTTCACCACCTCGTGTACTCTCCAGCCACTCTATATACCACTGTCCTCCATCACTGTTGACCTTACCCAGTCATCACCACCAGTGGTAGTGACTTGTGCCACCTCTATTTTCCTGCTCCCATTTCAACATCTCGCCTGCGTGTAACCCCTAACACCCTTTGTCGAATCCTCGACCGATCTCTGCTCGGCCAAGCCTTCCTCAACACCTTCACAGGCTTTCCATTCATTGTCGAGCCCATCAAACATTCTCCCGCAGTCCTTTTCTTCCATTTATAGTTGTCAGCATCTTGCAGTGTTTTGTTGGTGGTTTGTTGAGAATTATGATCCAAGGCATCTTCCGTTATTGAATCATCAGATATTTTGCTTGATCAAAATTTATTTCTAGCAAAAAGTACAGATCAACTTCTCCTTGTTCACTAAAATCCTCATCTGTCAACCTCTCACCGACTCTATTTATCACTACATCGTTCTATCCTTGTTAACAACATAATCATTATAACGGAGACTTCCATCATGCATTTCTAGTAGTGTCAGTTTCCATCACAATCTTTGCGTCATCCATATCTGGTTGGTTAGTCTGAATTTCTCTTCCATGAGTTCTCAACTAGCGCTCATATCAGGTTGCATTTGAGTTCTCCATTGGCTTTTACCTTCATCAGCTGTTGTTTGTCTCCTCCTGTCAGTTCTCTTCACTTGGGATTCATCCTTTGATTATCAATGATCGAAGCTTTAGTTAATTGTCAACATCATTGGCATATTTTTCATCCATCCATATTGCTATAGTCCTCCCTTTAATCCTTTGATCGACATATCCTGGGGAGCTTTTACATTTCTTGTCGTCCATCTGTAGAAGTCACAAGGTAGTAGCTTTTGGTGGTTGATTAAGTCAAACAATCAAAAAGAACAAAATATGATAGAGAAAAACAAACAATTGCATAGGCAACACACTGAGATTTTCATTCAATTTGGTTTGGTAGATTGAGTTTTGATTTTTAGAATAATTTAGACTTTATTTTTCATTTTGATTTGGTTAGATTTTAGTTATGATTTAATTTAGGTTTTAATTTTCATTAGATTTAGTTTAGATTCTAGGTTTAGGTTTTTCTAATTTGATTTAGTAATTTGATTTAGGTTTAAATTTAATTTGGATTTAGATGTTAGTTTAGATTTCAATTCTTTTTAATTAGCTTTTTAATTAGATTTTTAGATCTTTACATTAGCTTTTAGTTAGATTTTCGATTAGATTTTTTATTAGATTTTTTTAATTAGTTTTTAATTAGATTTTTATTAGCTTTTATATTTTAAATACATATTTTTAACTTAGATTTTAATTTAACATAGATTTTTAATTTAATTTAGATTTTTACTTTAATTTATATTTTTCATTTAATTTAGTTCTAATTTAGATTGAGATTTCTAATTTGTAATTTAACTTTTTTAGTTAGATTTCTAATTTCTAATTTACTTTAGATTTTTAACTTTTTAATCTAGTTTAGATTTCTAATTTTTTTTATTTTTTATTTTTAATTTAAGTTTAGATTTTTAATAGATTACATGTTTTTGACCTAATCTCATTTTTGGCTTGCAAGTTTGTGTTTTTTCTTGTCTTGGTGACTTTTAGGGGTATCTAAGGAGCTAGAACAATGGTGGCATCAATCAGATACATCAGATTTAAGGATGAAAACAATCAGGTGCACAAATTCCATCTTTAATCTCTTAATCTTGTTTGTCACACATTTCAATTTGGGGCCTAAAATCAAATCTTGTTTGATCACATCATTGAAATTGGCTTAAAATAAATTTGTCTTCAATCACATATCAAAAATTGGGTCTAAAATTAACTATTGTCTTCCATCACATTTTGATTTGGGACCTAAAAATAATGAGTGCTTCCATTATTTTCTTACACACATTTCATTTCTATGGTCAATTAACAACTGCGAGTGTGAATCAAGTGTGTGTGTGATCACAAACACCTCACTTGGTTTGATTTTGTCAAACCCTTCATAGGAGGCTTGCTAGGGGATTTCATCACCCCTAGAGACGACCTCAATTGAAGTGTGAATCGAAAGACATGCTTATTTGGGAGTTAAAATTTTGTCACTCTTGGCTAAGCCCCAAAGAACTTTATACCTTTGGGAAGTGAAGGTGAAGGGTGGGTTACCCCTTTCTCCCAGGTATGTGGCAGGATTTTGCTTTCAAATCATCCTTAGTCAACCTTGTGCAGACTAGCTTGAGACCTAATTAGCCATACCCCACTTGGATATTCATAGGGCTTGTTGATGTGTCTTCCATGTGTGCTTGTTTAATAATCATCATTACATTATTTAAATTTCAAAATTCAAACTTGCTTATGTGTCTTGCGTGAGTGTTTTATGTGTGTATATGCATGATCATTCATTTAAACATTTCCAAATCAAGCTAAGCACCAAACACATAAAGACAAGTCACTCTACACCTTCTTCCAACACATTCATATCCAATCACTTTCATCCTAATCACCCTTCTTAGCCACATCCTATCCATTTCATCCTAATCAATCAAGTCATCCAATCTTGCCATTCCACATCATATCCTAATCATTATCATTTCTTTAATCCAGCCAACAACATTTTACATCATGCCAACATTATAAGACCTAGCATCCCAGCTTCAAAACCTCCTTCAAACACTTCACCAAATACCCCAACCCATAGACCACCAAACCATACAAAGCCTTCAAACCCTCTTCCAAAATTTTCAACAAATTAAATCACCTCAAATCCAACACCTCCTAGCTCAAAGCCAATCAATTCATTGCCACTTTTCAAATCCAAACACCACAACATCACCCCCTATCCATTCATTCTCAACCAATGCCACCTCAAACTTATGTTCCATCCCCTTCTACATCATACCAATCTAATCCATCCACTTCTTTGTATGTCAATGCCACGTCAACCTATCAAGCCACATCACAACAAACACATGTGAATTTAAGTTCTACCTCGCAACAAGTTCAAACTTCTTCATGTTCTAATGCAACCATTGACAAGGGGAATACCAATCTATCTCATGCACCCTTACCACCATCCAATCAAATTCCTATCCCTAAGCCACTATTTCCTAGTCCTAATCCATTGGCCTCTCTACCTTCTAACCCATCAAACTCTTCATTCCACTCATCATCATCTAATCCTCCATCAAATCCATGCCCTAAATTAAAAAATTTCAAAAATAAACCTATGGAATTACCCAAATCCACCCATCCACCTAAAAAGGATGTGACCCAAGGGCTACTAGCAATGAATCAAACATCTCCATGTCATCTAACTCATATGTTTGAACCTATCAAAGAGTCTTCAAACACCATGCCCATTCTTACAACCCCTTCATGTAGTCTCTCCCTCGATCCTATTCAAGAGTCTCTCCCATTGAGCCCAAGTAAACCTCCATCATATCTCCATGTTTTTAACCATCTAGAACATGTTGATCCCATACAAGAGTCACCCCCTTTCACTTCCATTCAATCAAGCCAAGATTTATGTCAAGATTGTTATCCTAAGCATGAGGAAACATTAACCTCTCATTCTAATCAAGATCTAGGCCCATGTAATGATCCCACTCATAACATACTTGGTCCTATTTATGATCAAGCTCCCCTCTATGATCTTACCTATGATAAAGAAGGCCATGATGATCCTCTTAGCCAACTTTATGCATTCCATGGTCAAGATCCAATCACTTCACCTATCCATGAGCAAGAAACCTCCATTGCTCCTATCCACCACCTACCTAGCCCTATCCATGATCCATGAACATCCACTTCCCTTGATGATACATATGCCTCCCAAGCACACATAAAAGATCAAACAAATACCTTGGATCTAAATGAACACAATGCTAATCAAGATCCTAATGCTCCTCCATCACTGACTATTGATCCCATTGCAAGTCCTCCATAATATCCTATTGGTCTTTCCACCCTAATTCATGAATGTTCCTCCTTAGAACAACAACAACAATTATCTTCCCTTGCTTCATTTTCTCCATCCAATAAGGAACTCGTGTCTAGTGTTCCACCTACACCTAGCCCCATTGTCCATTGCATATCCCAATGACACCAATCTCAAGATGTTGGTATTTCCTTCATGCATCCTAAGTCCACTTTCCATCATAAATCCTATCATACACCTAAAACATATGTTTCCATCCCTCCTCCATCATCCTACAAATGTCAAAAGCATGTGACCATACACCTTCCACCATCAAATTTTCCACCATTGCTTCCAACTCCTAATATCCCTCCATCCACTTTACCACCATTACTTCCAACTCATAATATCCCTACCATCCAATCCTCTTATCCATGTATCCATAAATCCTCTAAACATCTTAATCATGACCAATCAATGCACACATTGTCTAAACATAAAGCTTCCACTCATTCCACCAAACCCAAGGGATTCCAAAATCAAAATTTGGATGCCTCTACACATAAAGTACAAAATTCTAAAGGTTTTAATGCCTTTTCATACAATTTCAAAATTTCAAAGCCAAGTACATATAAAAAGTTATATAAGCCCATACCTCCAAAAGAAAGTCTACGAAAAAAATGGTTTGGGTACCTAAGCAAAAATAAATCAAGTCAAGCGAGGCATCCACATCACAAAAATCCCAACCATCTACTTCCACTTCACATTCCCACTCTATTCAAAATTCTCAAATTCCTAAAATCCACAAGCAAAATAAAATTCATAAAAATACTAAGTCTATGTGGGTACCTAAATCACTAAATCACCCATCTCCTAAGCAAGCATCTTCATTGCTTTCTACACCCCATCCACATAAAAAGCTTCAATGTTTATCACAGTGTGTACAACCATTGGTCATGGTTCCCTTCCATTTCACAACAATTCTACATACCTCCATCTCCTCACCCTTCACTCATTATCCTAGATATCTACCCCACCACCTTCCTATGGTCCATGCTTTTGGCTAAGCCTCCCCATTCATCTTTTGCATAAGTCTCATATAAACCCTATCATCTTCCCTACATAATCTGTATCATAATCCACTATTTTCCTCCATAATCTACATCATAATCCATCATCTACCTACTCCATTTCCCTTTCATGTCATCCCTTACCAACATCTATGAGCATAATGAAATTTGACATGGTCCATGCAATGACATCCATCTCTAGTGGGACTACCACCTTTCATGGAACTAGACACTCAAGTCCCTCCTATCCATATTCCCCTTCTCCTATCCAAAAAGAGTAAAAAAAAAAACTAAAGAGAAATCCCTTTTTCCAACTGTGAAAACCTAGTAAACATGCGCCTTGGATAAGTACCATGATGAAAACTTGGAAAACAGGCATCATGTGTAGGTTGATCTTCTATGTCACTTACACTTGGGGGCACAATGTCTTATCTACCCAACCTATCATTTCCATGTCTTGTCATTTCCATCCTACCTACCATCTTTAGCCATCATACATACCTATCACATTGAGTCCACTTATCCACCCTTCTCCTTTTGATCTTGATGAAGACATAGGGGAAAAATGTTGAAACATGTTTTTTGGGTATCTCTTGACATACTTCATCCTATCTAAACCAATCATATCATTATCCTATTGTCATAAGCTTTGTCATGAAAAATCATAAGTATTGTACCTAGAATGGGGCATGTTATTCCTATGCGACATAGTCTTTGGAAATCACATCCTTGCTCTCTTATGATGCATACATCCATTCCATTCACTATGACTTATCCTTTCCATCTATCCATATATCATGAGCCTTTTATCCCTTATCCCATGACCCACCCTTTCATCCATCAATCCCATCTATCTCCTTGCACCTAGACTTGGTTTTCCTCTTGTCATTGGTATCTAGCACAAAGGCTACTCAAATTTTAATCCTTTGACACCTCAAAAAATTTCAAAAAATTTCAAAAAAAAATCAAAACATTTCAAAAATCCAAAAAAAATCAAAACATTTCAAAAAAAAATCAAAAATATTTCAAAATCCAAAAATCAAATATTCTACAAAATCAAAATATCCCCAAAAATACAAAAAAAAAAATCAAATAGCCAATAAAAATCCAAGCAATAAAATCAATCCATCTAATTACTTCTTCCAATTTCATCGATTCAATCCCTCACCTCAATCCAATCATCCAACCATACAACCAAATCAATCATATTCATAAAAACCATTTCATCCAATCAACTCAATCGAATCAATCCAAGCAATAATCCAAATGCAAGTCAATCCTTAATCCATACCAATCAATTTGATCAATCTTGTCAAATTATCCAATCACATCCTTTGGTCTTGATCTCGATCTTGTTGTAAACCCAATCAATCAATCAATTATCATCATCCTTGTGTTGATCTAGGGATATGTTGTTCCCCACAATGAAAACACTATCATCATCAATCAAATTCAATCAATCAATTATCAATCATCCTTGTATTGATCTAGGGATATGTTGCTCCCTGCAATGGCAACACTATCATCATCATCAATCAATCAATTAATCATCGGTTTACAGCTTGACAGGGGCAATTCCTTGTTTGTTTTTGTATCATTTATGCATGCTTGCTTGCTTGCTTGCTTGTGTGTGTTATCATTTTATCTTGCATTGGTATCAAATCCATATCATTCCAGCTAACATTCATATATTGTGTATGTTGGAGTAGCTTTTTGCACTATCCTTTGCATCTAAGGTCACATCATACCTTTTGTGCATTAGGACTTTAATGCTCTATGTCTACTTCCTCATATGTCTAGAAAAGGTTGTATTACATCGGGGCATGAGACACATCATCACCTTGGTCCTTATACCTTGGTGCATAACATCTAGTGCTAAATCAAACATCATGGTTGCTCACTTTCATTGCAGCATAATGCATCCTTCACTTCTTCTATCCATTCCTTCATCTTTAGTTCTTGACCCATCCCTTTCATTTCAAGAGCCTGCCTGTGTTGTCCAACCTACCTATCCTCTCGAGGGGGCATCAACATTCCATCATCATCATATTCTAATATCATCATCCATGTTCCTCTATCCATACCTTAGCTTATTTGAAATGATGTTACTCGACACAAATCTCATCATCTCAAACATCATCTCAAAGAGGGGCAAAATGTAGGCACCCAAAAATGTCCTCTTGCAACACTTTGTCACAACATTGCATCATTTAGACATCTTGTAGTATGTTTTTCCCTAGGTACCCATGTCATCATCTAATTAGTTAAATAAATCTTATTTATTTTACTAATTTCATGTATTCCCTTCCTATGCATAATCCATCCATTCCTCTAATGTTAATTAAATAATTTATATTATTTAATTAATTAAATCATAGTCCATCCATTCCTCTAATGTTAATTAAATAATTTATATATTTAATTAATTAAATCATTTCCATCCATTCCTCTAATGTTAATTAAATAATTTATATTATTTAATTAATTAAATCATAAATTTAACATTAATTAAATAAATCAAATATTTATTTAATTAATAAAATCTAAAAAGGATATTCTCACTTTCTTTTCCAAAATCTGAACTCATGTGTATCTAATTAATTTATTTAAATAGATAATTCATCAATTATCCCTCTCATCTTTTTCAGGATTTATTTCCTTTAAAACAATAAATCAAAATCTTTCTATCTTTTTAAAATCTTATCTCATCTTGTTGTATTTCCTCTTTTGTCAAAATTCAAATCTTTATCAAATCTTATCAAATCTTATCTCTGTCGACATCAAGCTCTATAAATCTAACCTTTCACAGGACATTTGGATCGAATCTTCATCTAGCATCCTCACTCTGTCAAAATCAATCTTCAATCTTCCATCCATCTCCATCTATCACCTTCGTCGTGTTGTTATGTTGTTGAATTGAGCAACCAACATTCCTCCAACAATCAACCTTCAAAATCTTGCATTCTTATGTAGGTGGAGAAGAGCCATGGAGGTCAATCAAGTCTAGTTTGAAAATTGGTTTGCATGTCTTTTTTTTATTTGCATTTTCATTCTAGTTTGTGCTTCATGGTGCTTGATAGGGTTTAGTTAGTTTATTGTTTTCAATACTAAATCTGATTGATTTTTCCCTATCTACATTTTTTGCATCATCATTCCATCATCATCCATTTTCCTCTATCCATACCTTAACTTCTTTGAAATGATGTTACTTGACACAAATCTCATCATCTCGAACATCATCTCAAAGAGGGGCAAAATGTAGACACCCAAAAATGTCCTCTTACAACACTTTGTCACAACATTGCATAATTTAGACATCTTGTAGTATGTTTTTCCCTAGGTACCCATTTCATCATCTAATTAGTTAAATAAATATTATTTATTTGACTAATTTCATTTATTCCCTTCCTATGCATAATCCATCCATTCCTCTAATGTTAATTAAATAATTTATAATATTTGATTAATTAAATCATAATCCATCCATCCCTCTAATTTTAATTAAATAATTTATATTATTTAATTAATTAAATCATTTCCATCCATTCCTCTAATGTTAATTAAATAATTTATATTATTTAATTAATTAAATCATTTATATTCATTCTTCTAATGTTAATTAAATAATTTATACTATTTAATTAATGAAATCATAAATTTAACATTAATTAAATAAATCAAATATTTATTTAATTAATAAAATCTAAAAAGGATATTCTCTCTTTCTTTTCCAAAATCTGAACTCATGTGTATCTAATTAATTTATTTAATTAGAAAATTCATCAATTATCCCTCTTGTCTTTTTCAGGATTTATTTCCTTTAAAACAATAAATCAAAATCTATCTATCTTTTTAAAATCTTATCTCATCTTGTTGTATTTCCTCTTTTGTCAAAAATTAAATCCTTATCGAATCTTATTAATTATTATCTCCATCCACATCAAGGCTCTATAAATCTAACCTTTCACAGGACATTTGGATTGAATCTTCATCTAGCATCCTCACTCTGTCAAAATCATTCTTCAATCTTCCATCCATCTCCATCTATCACCTTCGTCGTGTTGTTATGCTATTGAATTGAGCAACCAACATTCCTTCAACAATCAACCTTCAAAATCTTGCATTCTTATGTAGGTGGAGAAGAGCTATGGAGTCAATCAAGTATAGTTTGAAAATTGGTTTGCATGTCTTTTTTTTATTTGTATTTCATTCTAGTTTGTGCTTCATGGTGCTTGATAGTGTTTAGTTAGTTTATTGTTTTCAATACTAAATATGATTGATTTTTCCCTATCTATAAATACTATGGGATTTTGGATGATGTACTTGAGTGTGACTTTAAGTCCTTCAAATTAGTTATATTCGTTGTCCAATGGTATAGGCTACGATTGAATGAAAATGATCCTAAGAGAGCTGTTATTGAACATGATAATGGATTTACCATGGTTAATACAGGGTCGATCGAGTGAGCTAGAAATGTGCCCTATGTTCTTCCAAGCCAATGTGAGTAGGTATTTTACTCAGAGGTTCCAAGTAAACTCGGTTGGTCATTTATTGTTAGACATGATCCAAAACGAAGGGCGGTAAAGTATAATGTGGTGGAAGAAGAAGATATCGAAGAACTAGAAGATGATGTAGATGATGAGCAAGATCAACAATTAGTTGATGATGTGCCTGAAGAAGATGTCAAAGAAGAGGAACTAGATCATGATGATGTAGGAGTTAATGTTCATGAAGATGATATCCGTGTGGATGATGAAATTATCAAAACTGATATCAATGACGATAATGATGATATGACCAATCCTTACAATGTCAAATCTAGATTGGATGATACAGACAAAGAGTTGGATGAAGAAGAAGATCAATGAAATTGAAATGTATGAGTTATGTGATTATATTATCTATTTGATATTGATTTCTTGATAGAATTATATTTGACTTATATGGTTACATAATTAATTCATGATGTTTTTAATTTTTATGCCATTACATAATTAATTCATGATGTTACAACTATTGTAGCTCTCCTAGAAATTTCCATATGATCAAATCCTAATTACTCTATGACTATTTTTTATTAGATATTATTTGATCATATCTTTGGTTCTTTCATTTCCAAAAAATTAGTGTTTCCTCATGTTGACCTCACATAGTGATATGTGATGGGGCCAACATTGAATTCTTTTCATTTTGTGCTTGTATGGAGTGAAACTTGACATGGTTAGCCTAGACGCATGCGATGACTATATGGGAGGGTTTTGAGACTCAAACATGAGGTCGTGCTATATAAAGGCATCTCGACATTCCTAATAATAAAAGTTTCCTTATTCTTCGTCTCTTTCATATATTGTTCTTAGCATTTCTTTGGTTAATGGTTTCAAAAGACGAGGCTCTCTGAGCCTCACCTTGGATCTATTACAGATCAATTTGTGCATTTTCATTAGCAATGAATATTTAGATGATCTTTAAAAAGTTCATTGAATATAAAGATGATAATAGGAAGCTAAAAAAATGAGTTTTTTTTGTTTATGGAACCTAAACCACAAGTTTTGTCACTCTAATGCTAAAACCAAGTCAAATTAACCCCTAACACCTATTGGAAAAGTCAAAACATGCCTTTCTTTCAAATTCACAAGAATGTATAAACCTTTTGAAACCACACATGCATGTTATGAAAGTGTATGGTAATCCTACTTATAGTGGAATTTCACATGATAAGCTAACCAATGGCACTATATTGGAGGATAAACTCACCTATGGAATTAATTTAAGAGGTAAGGGATGCCTCTTAGTGGAATTTTGAGTCTTGGATTAATCCATAGTGCTAAAATTAGTTCTAGTGTTCTTCTCTTGGTGTTATATTTATCTCTACAATTTCCCATACTTAACCATTTCATCATCCCTTTTCCGAAGCTATTTGTATCATAATATAAACTTGGTCCAATATCACATTATCCCCTTAGGTAATTATCCATTTCCTCCAAGTTGAATGGAACCTTTTGTACCAATGCATCTATGTTTTCCTACCCTAATGGATCAAGACTTGACATCACCTTAACAATCTTGTTTATGTCCTAGCATATCTCTGAAGTTCCTTTGGCATGCTTTAGATGTTTCAATATTAACTATATTGAATACATTAATTTTAAAGTCTCTTAACACATTCCATGACAATAAAATGACTCATTTGGATTAAGGAGTACTTTCCTAAACCATTCCTTCATATTCAACAGTCCCTTCTCACACCCACATCATAATTCATATCCATGTTAGTTGTAATGAGTTTTTTAAACCAACAATCAATGAATCATAGGATAGAAGAAAACTCGTTATGTGCAAGGATAAGAATCAAAGAGACTGAAAGAATCGATTCACTAGATATGCTCCCCATTATTGTAATAGACCAATGTTAAAAAATAATTCATAACAAGAATAGGACCAAAAAAACTAGGAAAATAAACCTTGTAGGCTACATTAACAAGACATTGATTGCAAGTATTTCTTCCATGATGTTTAAAATTACAAAATATTAGATAGCTCAATCTTTAGTCAAGTAGTATTTCAATCACTGATTCTTAGACATCCATCATGATTAAACATCACATATCATAAGCCTTTTTAACAATCACTAGGACTATAGATTATATTCAATCATGTCATAGGAAATAAATCATTAAAAATTATAAAGAAAGAGAAAACCAACTATATAAGTTCAACACGCCACCATACAAAAATTATATTTTGTAGAAAATAAAATAAACTATATGTTGACATAGCATATATATTTTGTATATAAACTATATGTTGACATAACATATATATAAACTATATATTTTGAATTTTGGCCCCATGTGCACAAGAGCATGACTGATGCAAGAGCATCCTTGGTTCCTGGCAATATTGCATCAACCAAAAATATTTTCCTTTCAGTTTTGTTCTTTCTCAATTCGTGTTGGTCGATTCATCATCTTTGTTCACCGGACTCTGTGAATCTTGGAGTACATCGTCTACATGTTCATTTTACTTATCTCAAGATTTGAGCACAATTGGATCTTTTTTTCGGAAAGTTATCGCTTTCGAAATTCTTGGCAGTTTCTTGAACCAGCATTAGAATAATTTCAAACTTTTCGGTCAGTTCGATCGTTACGGATCATCCCCGTAACTTGCAAATCTTAACGGTGTGATTTTAATTGTTCCTGGGTGTGTTCCCGACCTTCATTATAGGTCCACACTTTGTCTTATGCACCTATTGAAGAGTAATTCAAATTTGAGACCGACCTATTCATGCACACATTACATTTTCTTTCCTTGGAGAATGTGATGATCTTTGGTTGTTGTGGATGTTTCTAGAATTGTGGATATGCTATAAAGCTTGTAATAGATCATTATTAGTAGGGTAGTAGTGAATAGCGAAGAATAGATAGATAAGTTTTGTTTAGATTTGTAGGATTTTCTCGCATATAGGAGAACATTGGAATGTTGTATTTCCAAATATGTTGTATTAGGCCTATGAGATGAATCTGTAAGCTAGATGTTTCTGGTCGAATGTAACTGAGATTTTCTATTAATGAGAATATTTTAATTTTCATTTTCCTCCATATTTTGGGTTGCTTTCGTTTTGTTACTCTTGTTGCATGGTACAAATTGTTCTCTTTGAAGACCCTCCTACCGTGGTCGCACCTGATTGGTATCAGAGCAAGCTTCGATTCATGTGAGGTCGAAAAAAAATTTAGAGTCCTGTAAAAAAATTGTTGTGGGGTGGCAGATTGCAGATCCAACCTGCAACTATAGAGGACTATTGTAAAGATGGATGGAAGAAGAAATGTTAGAGGAAATGGAGTGCGTGGAAATGCAGACCAAGCTATAAGGGAGATGCTAAGAGGAATTGTTGCTAGATTAGATGCAGTCGAAATGGCCCAAAGAAGAGGTCAACCAGTTGATGATGTGAGTGATGAGGAAGTAGAAGTGCAAGAAGAAAGAGGAAGAGATGAACAACCTGGCCTTGATCAAGGAGAAGAAAGGTTCATAAGAGCCCTAACCAGAGAAAATAGGAAGCCACATTTGAATCCACCAGATTATACTGGTAAGTTGGATTTAGACGAATTGCTTGATTGGATTATTGAGATGGAAAAATATTTTGAATTTGAAGGTACCATTGAAGATAAGAAAGTGAATATTTTCTTGTACAAAGTTGAGAGGACATGCATCCTTTTGGTGGAAACATTTGCAGATAGATAGGAAAAGAAGAGAGAAAGAAAAGATAAAATTTTGGGATTAGATGGTGAATAAGTTAAAGACAAAGTTTATGCATGAAGACTATTAGATCAGTTTGTTTTGAAAATTGAAAAATTTGAAACAGAAAGATTCAAGTGTGACAGAGTATACTGAGGAATTCTATAAGTTGAATATCAGATCTAGACATTTAGAGGAGGAAATTGAGCAAGTAGCTAGATATGTAAATGGTTTGAGGTCATCTATATAGGATTAAATTAGTTTGATCAAGTTGCAGAATGTGGAGGAGGCATATCAGTTGCCCTAAAGGCAGAAGAGAAGCTGAATAAGAAACATGAGCAGAGACAGAGATGAAGAGGTGGAAGATTTCAAAGAGGAAGAACTTTTGTTGGAGGGGAAAGAGGACCTTTTCTGGATCAGAACAAGGATAAGGAGGTTAGTAAGAATGATAATACATACCAAAAAAATGATGGAAATTCGTATAGAAGAGGAGGATATAGTGGTTATCAGAATGAAGGACATAGAAGAGATGATAGAGGACAAGAGAAAAGGTTATTCAGAGGAACTTGTTATAAATGTGGTGGAGAAGGACATAGAGCATTTGAATATAATTAGGGAGAGACAAGCAGAAAGATAGAGAAAAATAGAAGAGCAACCTTTGCTGAGGAAGATCACGTTGGATCATCTAACAAACTAGAAGAAGGAGAGGTTTTGGTAAACATAAGAGTATTGTGTCAGAGTGAGTTGGAGCAGGAACCGTTGTAGAGGAAGAATTTGTTCCGAACAAGATGCAAGGTAGCTGGTAAATGTTGAAAGGTGATAGTTGACAATGGAAGTTCTAAGAACTTGGTTTCTGAAGAGATGGTGACTAAGTTGAAGTTGGAAATATTGAAGCACCCGAAGTCCTATCAGATAGCATAGATACAAGATGATCATAAGATTCTGGTAAGTGAACAGTGTTTGGTGAAATTGAAATAGGAAATTACCATGATGAAGTTTTGTGTGATATCATGCCTATGGATACATGTCATAATTTTTTGGGAAGGCCTTGGAAGTATGATAGAAATTCTATTCATGATGGAAAGAATAATATATAAACCATTTTTGCTAATGGGATGAAGTAGATTTTGTTGCCATTGGAAGATATTCCTACAGTTGAAGTTTGCACGAATGCTAGGGTTTGTCTTATTGATGGAAAGAGATTCCTTGATGGATTGAGACATGAGAATGTGTGTTATGCCTTAGTTCCTAAGAAGGCTGAAGATTTGAGGCATGTGGAAGAACACCTGGAAGAGATAAAGGAGTTGACAGAATATGAGATCATTTCAAATAATGTACCTGATGGATTACCACCTATGAGGAGTATTAGTCATTGCATGGATCTGATTCCTAGAGCTAGTTTTCCTAATAAAGCAGCACACCAGATGAAACCTATAGAGAATGAAGAGTTGAATAAACAAGTGCAAGAATTTTTAAGGAAAGGTTTGATTAAAGAAAGCTTAAGCCCTTGTGTAGTACCTGTTGTATTGGCACCTAAGAAGGGTGGAGAATGGAGAATGTGTACAAATTCCAGAGCCATAAATAAGATCATGGTGAAGTATATATTTCCTTTACCCCTGATGGATGACATTATGGATTGTTTGAGAGGAGCCAAATACTTTACAAAGATAGATTTGAAGAGTGGATATCATCATATTAGAATCAGAGAAGGGGATGAGTGGAAAATAGTGTTTAAGAAAAATGAAGGATTGTATGAGTGGTTGGTGATGCCTTTCATATTGATAAATGCATCGAGTACTTTCATGAGATTGATGAATGAGGTACTGAAGAAATTCTTGGGTAAGTTTGTGATTGTTTACTTGGATGACATCTTGATTTTCACTAGGAATAGAGAAGAACATTTGTTGCATATTAGATAAGTTTTGCAGAGGTTGAGAGAGGAGAAGTTATTGATAAACATTAAGAAATGTAGTTTCATGAAGGAGTAATTGGTATATATGGGATTTGTAATATCTATGGAAGGATTGAAGATGAATCCTGAGAAGGTTAGAGTAATTGTTGAGTGGTCTACACCTGAAAGCATTGGAGAGGTAAGATATTTGCATGGATTGGCTAGTTTCTACTGAAAGCTCATTAGGAATTTCAGTTCTATTTGCAGCCCTATGACAGAAACAATGAGAGGAGATAGGAAGGATTTTAGATGGACATCTAGAGCAGATTGAAGTTTTGAATTGTTGCAGCAGAAGGTGAATGAGTAACCTATGTTGGCTTTACTAGAGTTTACTAAGGTATTTCAAGTAGACTGTGATGCAAGTGGAAATGCAATTGGAGCATTGTTTAGTCAAGAAGGAAGACCCATAGCTTATTTCAGTGAGAAGTTGAATGATGCTAGGAGAAGATATTCAATGTATGATTAGGAATTTTATGCTATAATTCAAGCCTTGAAGAAGTGGAGACATTATTTTTTTCCTAAAGAATTTGTGTTGTATACGGATAATCAAGCATTGCAATATTTGAATAGTTAGGGTAAGTTGAATTAGAGACACATGAGATGGGTGGAGTTCTTGCAGCGTTATACTTTTGTTTTGAAGCATAGGAGTGGGAAGTCAAATAGAGTTGCTAATGCATTGAGTAGGAGAAGGAATTTGCTGACAGAGATGAGAATGGAGGTATTAGGCTTTGATGAATTGAAGAACTTGTATGAGGAAGACCCGGATTTTGAAGAACCTTGGAAAGCTTGTAAGGAACCAATTTTTGAGGATAGAAGCCAGTGGTTAGATTATTTCATTCAGGAGGATATGTTGTTAAGAGGTAATCAGTTGTGTATACCCCAGAGTTCAATGAGGGAAAACTTGGTGAAAGAAAATCATAGTGGAGGTTTGTCATGACATTTTGGGATTGATAAGATAGTAGCATTGGTGAGTGAGAATTAATTTTGGCCATAGATTCATAAGGATGTTAGGAGATTTGTGCAGAGTTGTAGAGTTTGTCAAGTTGCAAAAGGGAGTAGTCAAAATGTTGGATTGTATAAGCCTTTGACAATTCCAGAAAGACCTTGAGAGGATATCAGCATGGATTTCATACTTGGATTGCTGAAGACACAAAGAAGTAATGATTTTGTATTTGTGGTGGTAGATATATTTCCAAAAATGGCACATTTCATACCTTGTAGGAAGACAACAGATGCAATGCATGTAGCAGATTTATTTTTCAAGGAAGTGGTTAGATTGCATGGATTACCTAGGAGTATTGTTTTAGATAGAGATGTAAATTTTGTTGGTTACTTTTGGAGGGCACTTTGGAAGAAGTTGAAGAAAGATTTAAAATTTAGTTCTACATTTCACCCACTGACTGATGGACAGACAAAAGTAATGCATAGGAGTTTAGGGAATTTACTGATATGTTTGGTTGGAGAGAAGACCAGAAGTTGGGATTTAGTCCTTGCACAAGTAGAGTTTGCATACAATAATTCAGTAAACAGGAGTATAGGGAAGACACCATTTGAGATTATTAGTGGAGTTCACCCTAGAGGTATATCAAAGTTAAGAGACATCAGTATGGAAGATAAAAGGAGTGTAGAAGAGGAGGAATTTGTAGAACATATGAAGAAAGTACATACTCAAGTGAAACAACAATTGTAAGACATGAACTAGAAGTATAAGGAGAAAGTAGATGAAAAGATGAGACATAAGGAGTTCGAAGTTGGAGATGAATTGATGGTATATTTGAGGAAGGAAAGATTTCCAGTTGGGACATACAACAAGCTAAAGATGAGGAAGTTTGGACCTTGTAGGATCTTGAAGAAGTTTGATTCAGGAAATGCATACGAAGTGGAGTTACCAGAAGGTATGGGTATATCACCTATGTTCAACATTGCATACCTACATCAGTATTATGAAGCATAATTCAGTGAGAAAAATACGGTGGAATTGGATAATTAGTTTCCTAAGCAGCAAACAGATGAGATTGAAGAGATTTTGGATGTGAGAGATGGGAGGAAGACTCATGGCAGGCAGTATAAAGAATATCTTGTGAAGTGGAAAGGTAGATCAGTTGAAGATTCTTCATGGATTTCTCAAGCTAAGGTAGACCACCTTGGTTTTCCTTTGGCCCCTGCAAAGTGAGAGGCTCACTTTTCATTAACCCCAGATGTCTGATGTAGGAGCATCCTTGGTTCTTGTAAATCTTGCATCAACCAAAAATATTTTCCTTTTAGTTTTGTTCTTGTTTTGTTCTTTCTCAGTTTGTGTTGGTGGATTCATCATCTTTATTCACCAAACCCTGTGAATCTTGGAGTACATTGTCTACATGTTCATTTTCCTTGTCTCAATATTTGAGCATGATTGGATCTTTTTCTGGCAAGTTATCACTTCTGGAATTCTTGGCAATTTCTTGAACCGGCATCAGACTAATTTCAAACATTTCAGTCAGTTTGATCATTGTGGATCATCCCTATAACTTATGGATCTTAACGGTGTGATTTTAATTATTCCTGGGTGTGTTCTTGACCTTCATTATAGGTCCACACTTTGTCTTACGCACCTGTTGAAGAGTAATTCAAATTTGAGGTTGACCTATTCATGTGCATGCTACATTTTCTTTCCTTGGAGAATGTGATGATATTTGGTCGACGCAGATGTTTCCAGAATTGTGCATATGCTATAAATCTTGTAATAGATCAATAGTAACAGGGTAGTATTAAATAGCAAAGAATAGATAGATAAGTTTGGTTTAGATTTGTAGGATTTTCTCGCATATAGGAGCACATTGGAATGTTGTATTTCTGAATATGTTGTATCAGGCCTGTGAGCCAAATCTGTAAGCCAAATGTTGTCGTTGAATGTAACTAAAATTTTCTATTAATGAGAATGTTTTAATCTACATTTTCCTCCATATTCTGTGTTGCTTTCATTGTGTTACTCCTACTACACGGTCCAGATTGTTCTCTTTGAGAACCCTCCTACCATGGTTGCTCCAATGACATAGCATACTACATCGAGACCCTAACTGGAGAGTTGTATCAAGAACCATTGCATCCAACCCCTGAGTGGAGAGTTGTGAGACTTCACTAGATGAGTGTTGCAAGGCCATTGAGTCGAGGAGGAAGACTAGGAACCATTTGGTAGGAGGAAAGCTAGAGCAAGAGGTGAGGGCACTTAGAAAGGGAAAATCAACCAAGGGACAATGACTGTAAGTGATTTTTCCCCCACATTTAGAAATCTTGTTGCAAGTATAGTGATTTATACTCTGTTTATTCCCATTGAGGTGTTGCATGCTATATTTTGGTCAATTCGAGCCAATGTCCCATTGACAAACCTAAGTACTACCTAGTACTAGTGTCTGGTTAGTTTGAACAACTAGACTTTGAGATGTTCAATCAATTGGGTGGCCATTTTTGGCCTATGAACTATAGTTTTTGTATCTTTCATAGCATATTTTTTCTACTATAAGTTTGAAAGGAATTCCTATCACATAACAGCACATGAAGTTCACTAGGGTTCAAATTTCTAAACTTCGATGAAGTAAATTTACATATTGAGGTCCACAAATGATCAAAGGGATTGAAAACAATACATGGTCCATGAGTGCAATGAAAAATGCCTAGTTCCTATCCATAAGAGAATGTATAGAAGTACATGATGTAGAGTCAGAGGAAGGACACAAACTCACACAATCTCATTTGATAAGTCATAATCTTGAATTTTCCTTCTTTTGACACACTTATTCAACTATATTTCCCTTCACAAAACTCAACACAAACACTCAACTTTTTATTTAGAGTTCCAAACCATTACGAGACCTTCAAACACCTTAGTCAACTTCATCTTGATCAAAACAAACAATTACCCAGTCTGCCCTTTCATTTTACCATTAACTCTCTTTATGACTGTCCTAAACTTCACAATTTCAACTCAACATAAAGTAATCTGACCCAAAACAGTATTTATGCTAATATAGACCACACAATTTCCATTCCATTTCACTTCAAACAAATGTAAACCATCTCCCATCCTTTATTCTTGACAATTTAACAAAATCAAATACTGTACTTTCATTTTAGTCTCCAAAATAGGGCTATTATTAGGCAGATTAGTCAAAGCAATGGAATTTTTAACTTCATGCTTACAAAAAACCTTATATCAAATGAGATAAAATTATACCTTGGTAATCTCTTAACCAAAACAACCAAGAACTCACACTTAATCATCAAAAGCCCTTAAAGTTCTTACTGTCACTAGTTCCTTCATACCTTGTTTGCAACGCTTGTAGGTCTGCCAACCCTTTTTCATGGATTCATTCACAATCTAAGCCCTATTACACAAGTCTATCCACACTTTTCAATTTCATCCTTGCAGATCTAAAACATATTCAAAATGGGTATCAAAAATTTTACAACACAAGCTTCAAATATTGTTGTCTCAGACAGATTTAGGCCTAATTTGCATAAGGGTTTGTTGCTTTACTAACTCCTAACCAAAGTACACTTGTCTAGTGCTTGGGACATGTTTAGTTTGACTAGTATATTCTCTTCAAAGCATCAAAGTCCATTTACAAATTATTTTCACAAAACCCTAAGGGATTAACCTTCATAATTACTTTGTTCACAGACTGTACACACAGTTTTTCATTCAAGAAACTTCATTCCCTCACATCTTATCTTTATGATTTTTCCCTAAATCCATTGAAACATGAAAGAACATTCATAGTTGGATAATCTCACAAGAAACCAGAAGATTCCACCAATTAATAAAAGATAAACATAATTATTTTTGTCTCTGCCTACCCTAACTAAGGGTTTTAGTAGTCTGAAGTAAATTCACAATAACTCACACAAATCTTAACTAAAATGCATGAAATTTGATGTAACAAGAAGGTGATTGAGATTATTACAATATCCAACCATTCTACCATGCCTTCAAGGCCGTACAATTCCGTACAATTCCTCTAAATGCAATATTTCTAAAGAAAAATGATTAAAAATTAGAGATTTTCCTTAAACTTATTCTTTATTCAACCACCCTCAAAGTTCTAAAAGATACAAGATCCTTTTAAAGGAAAAAAAACTAAATTTTAGCCTTCTAACTACCTCTAACTGACCCTAATGACTCTTCATCTCTTAATATTTCCTTTTTTATTAAGTTGACAACTTTTTACATTGATTTCATTTTTGCACTTTTGGACTTAATAAACACCAAATGACCTCAACATGACCTCAAATCTATGAAACATGACTCTAATAACATGATTTACAAAGTAGGAACAATAAAATTGAATCAAATTTCAAAACATTGCTTCATAGAGGCCTAATTATTCCAAGGTGCTCCTGCACCAGTACAAGAGATGAAAAAAAGTCAAGGAGCCATTAAAAACTTCCAAATATTTCATTGACTCAACCAAACCTCCAAAAGAACAGTATAGATGCCAGCACTAGGGAAAGCTCGAAAGAGAACACTAATGAAAGTGAACTTTTTTTTCAAGTTCCAGAAGAGTATAAATGGTTCAAAGATGTTGTGGGTGTCTAGAAAATGGTGAAGGAATGTTGGATAGGGAGGGACCCAATTAGCCTCTTTACCTGGATTCTTAAGAAAGAAACAAACTCTGATACATTTTGGGGTTCTTTTGAGTAGGACCTATCTTTTATTATTTTATTTGGGGGACCCAAAAAACCATAGGGGTAGAAACCTGTGGAGCTTACTCATTAAAGGCAAGGGGTTTTTCCATTTAGAAATAGACTGAAAGGATGGTTGCACGAGGGGCTATTTCACATCAAAGGTGGTCAAAAAAATTTCATAGACTAACTAACCAAACACCATTACTACCTCAGAGGGACTATTGTCTTCGAGGAAGGTGGTCCAAAAAATTTCATAGATAGGTACAAAAATTAATAGAAACCTTCCACCAACTAATCCAATCAACCTCCAAGAAACAAGACAATGACTCCTCTAGATGTTCCCAAAACCCAAGGCTTCAAAACACAAGGTTGGTGACCCTACCAACCATTCCCATGTTTACCAAGTGATCTTTGATCATCAGACCCTTACAAGGTTTATTGATACATTCACAACTATTGTTACCTCCACATGCATTTGACTAGTAGTGACAACATTGGTTTTTTAATCCTCCAACCCCATACCTTGGGATCACATCAGTATGAAAGAACTTCATCCAACATCCTTATGAGTGCAAGTACCACTGAATAGGTATTTTTTAGATCATTCTTCCTCAAGTGAGGGAAATTTAGGAAGAGAAGAGGAAAGTGAGACATGTAGTAGGTCTAAAAGAGGGAGATCAACTAGAGGTCAAAAGATTAGAAGAAAATTACGTAAACAAATGGAATTTTTTCTTGCTGAAGGGGGACCATGTTCTTATGATGATGAGAGCATAGGTGACATCGAGGTTCCCTTGAGGTACAAACATCTACAGAAATAATGGGTACCCAAGGAACTTCCTCTAATAAACACTAATTTTTGTGTCAATGAGAGGTTATATCACATAGCACCATCGTCATTACATGGTTTCGGCCTATTTTGCATGGACGGAATATAGGTCTATTACGATAAAGTTACTAAATTGATGGAGTATGTCAAACCTTGTTACAATTACAAAGATTGGATGGAGTTGGTTCAATATACATGAAGTATGCGTAGGTATGCACTGTCAGCAAATTATATACAACTAAAAGATAAGGATCAAAATAAAGGAGTAGCTATGTACATTGATAGAAGGCCAAAAGCATCAGGGAATATTGCAGGGTTTATAGACAATACATGACCTGGGTCAACAAATAGGCAACCCAATTGCATATTCGAGGCACGCGAGGGAAACCGTGTATTTGTATGTGTGATAAAACCAATAACTGTAGGGGAAGAGTTGCTAATCGATTGCAATTTGAATCAGATAGATACAAACACAGTTACTATGGGGGTGGTAAATACTATATACCATTTTACCCAACCTCCAATTAATGACTCCAATACACCATTTTATTATTATGTTTTTTTTCGTAAGTCTATTGGTTTCATTTCGGTAATGTTTTTTTATATTTAATTTTTGTCACAGTGGGACATTGATCTTAGGGGGAAGGCTCTAACCCAGAGCATAGATCATGATGCATCTTCAGGCGCTTCTACCCAATAGGTTTACCTCATTGTAACTGTACAAATTAGATACAAGCAAAATGTTTTATTATTATGTTTTTTCATATGTTTATTGGGTTAATTTTGATAATGTTTTTAATATTCTTGTCACAGTCAGATGATCGGGGAAAGACACAAGCAGTAGAGGAGAGCATCCATAGGGAGGTGCAGTCACTATTATGCAATGATGACATTGAATATTCCACAAACCCTCTGGATATGAATGAAGACCCAAAAAAAATGCAATCAAGAAATCCTTCAATTTTTATTCATAGTGCCTCAAATAGATGAGATAAGAGAAAGGGTTAAAATATTGACTGAGAGTGCACGAAACTTGCAAGTAAGCTGTCATGAGATCTTTAATAACATAAGTTCATTCATGGTTTTATATTTTGTACTCTTTTATGTCATGAACTAAAATATGTGTTGTTTTAAGGGATTTTTTGTGTCCTCATGATGTTGTTGGCCATGATCAGGGTACTGTAGGTGATGCCCGGGGAGTAGGGGTTGGTACAGGTGTCAATCCTAATCTACCTGTGCATACATCACATCATCCAACCCCATCCTTTGTGCCTATATTGTCGACTAAAATTTCAGTAACACATAGCATGTAGGCATCGGGTAGTGCACCCTCTAGCAGTGAACACATGCTAGAACATGCATCAGGACATGTACCTGGGGATGCAGAGGCCACTAGTACTGGTGATGTTTTAGCAACATTTCCTGGATCTTCCCATATTACTAGTACAAGAACATTGTCGGTCACATTTGTGGTGACTGAGAATTTCATTCCCATAAAGATAGAGAAGGTCCCAAGTAATTTAAAATGTTTAATTATTATTATATATAATCCAATTGAAATTTACTTATTGATCACTTTTTTTAGACTAATGATCCCATGATCATTTTGCAGGAAACAATATTTTTTATAAACATCTAAATGATATTACATTGGAGATCTTCGGGGCCACCATATGTACATGGTGGAATGCCCAAAATCAAGATTTAAAAGATGAGCTCATTAACCATTTAGTTGTGTTGTTCGATAATAATGCATTCAACCAAACCAAGGTCCTTAAGAAATTTGGTACCTATCTAAAGTATGTGAGGGACCTATATAGGTCACATTTAGAGAATACAAAAAAGTAAGAGTGTCCCCACATGATTTTAGAGAGGGAGTGGAAGGACCTGGTGTCAGATGGAAAAGAGAAGGTTGAAAAGAAAAAAGGAAAGACACCACTAGGCCAAGGAAGGTATGTGATACTATCAACAATGTAATTATATACTGATTACTCTTTCTTTTTACATAATCTAATGTATTTGAAACTTTTCATAGGTTTCTCAACACATCGAAGGAAACAAAGGAAAGACTAGAAAAACACGGGCAACACCAACTTGTCTTTGGTGGCTATATGAAATTAGCCTCACGAATTGTAAGTATCAATAAATGAAATATTGTATCCAAATAATAAATTGCAAACAAATTTGGTTTTATCACACCATAGAAGAAAAATTCATGATCTTATGCAAAAATGCAGGGCTCTAAATTCAACAGAGTTCCCACAGAAGAGGACCTAAAGATTTCCTTCCAAAAAGGCTATGGAGTCATGGTTGAACACCTAAGACTCTTGATTGGGAAAACAAAAGCTTCCACTGCGTCTGACATGCAGGTAAATAAAATCAATGAAGTTTATTTAAAATTGAATACTTGTGCAATCTATTCAATATTAATTTCCACCATAAATTAATTATGTTCCTATTTATTTTAAAGAGGAAAGCAATGATAATACTGCACATGACATTGGAATGCAACTTGGTGAGGGTGGAGCACAACCTGCAGATGAAGGTCATGGTGTGCATCTTGGTACTGGATGTATTCATGTGCTATACAAAACACAATATGGATTAATACAATTAAACATCTTTAATTTCAATTGGTGTATTAATTAATGTAACCTTTTGTGTTTCAACTTTAGAGCATGTAGAGCATGATTAGGATAGACAAGATCAGGAACATGATGTGGCCTCATCAGGTAAAGAGGACCACTCTCATATTCTTTTAAACATATTTAATTGCAATTGGTGTATTAATTATTGTAACCTTTCATGTTTCAACTCTAGAGGATTTAGAGGGTGTTCAACATGTTGAGCATGAGGCTATAAGACAAGATTAGGAACATGATGTGGCCCCATCAGGTAAAGATCACCACTTTAATGTTCTTTAAATTAATGAAATACTTGTAACAATAATAATAAAACATATCAATTTAACATTTCTTTGTTATTGTAGAAGACCCCCCTTGCAGCGGCCTCCACGTCATGAGTACATGACTAGGCATACATTAAGATCACAAGTAGAGGGTAGAAGAACTGAAGGGGGGATAGATGATTTAGAAAACGATACTCCACTTCTTCTTTTTTTAGCTACAAAAGAGAAACAAAAAAAGTGATTGTAATCATATAAAGGCAACCATATTTTTTGATAATGTTAATGAATGTTAAAAAATGTTATTTTTGGCAACCATATTTTTGATAATATGTAAAAACTGAAAGAATGAATGTTATATGTTAATGAATGAATGTGAATATGTTAATGAATGAATGATATATGTTAATGAATGAATGTTATATGTTATTAATGGATGAATGAATGTTTAATATTATATGATCAAGTATGGGGAATTGAGAGTGATATGAGGGGGGGGAGGGGCCAAATGAGCTTCCAGCATCACATGGTTGGCTCTATTAAGTAGAGAATATTAAACTATTCTCAAAACAAATAGAATCTCAATAAGGTAATGCACTTTTCAATTTTTTTATTAAAAAACTGTAGGGTTTCGTTGCAATTTTGATGAACATAGCCCGATGAACCACAAAAAATTGCGATGAGGTTGTTGTACATGCAACATAGTTTTCATCATAATGGAAATGACGATTTTCTCCACCTCATCAGAAAATGGATGAACATTTGGTGTTTTTTCAATGATTTAAAATGGGCATTCTACAACGTTTTGTGATTTTTTGCGTCAATAGATGGACAAAGTTACGTTGATTTTGCGATGGACACCGTTAACATTTTCTGTGGCACTAACTGACAATGCTAGGTCATGGTTTCAATGTATAAAAATTGGTCGTTAAAGTGACAAAAATCTAGAGATGAAATTTAAATCAGTGTTGCATTGGTAAGTTGACAATATTTTGTCAATATGTTAGCAAACATTTGTTAGAATTTGTAGTCAAATACAACAGTGCAAGTTTGGAGAGTCAAAGGTTCCAAACCATCAACCAATCCATCTCATATTTCTTCATGCATGACATTGTGCACTCCATTCATAATATCCAATTCTTGCATTGACCATGTGTTCACAACTACCCTTCATCATAAGGATTCTGAAGGCACTTTCTCATGATTTGCGCACATAGACAAGGTTAATTCCAGTATCGATAAGGTAGATCATATTTCTTCAAAGTTGCATTTAAGTGATCATATCTTAGCAAAGAAAATTATTCAAGCAGGATATCGTTGGCACATTATGGCAGTTGCCTCTACATTAGTATCACCAAGTGGTTCAACATAAGAGTAAAACTTTCAAAAATAAAAATTGTCCTTTAGTGAAAACCACTATGGTGGAACTTTGGGCATGTGTTATGATGAAAACCTGGCAAACAAGCATCATGAGTAGAATCAAGCATCTATATGATGCTTCTTAGACATAATTATCTCATCCTTGTCATGATAAATCCAATGTTCCCTCCATCCATCCAATCCAAATTTATCCAGATATTCCAATTTATCTCAATATTGACGAAGATTTAGCATATACTTCAACTCTACTCATGGCAAATTTTTGACAGAATCTTTACCATTTTATCACATGAAGTCCCATAGCCCATAGCTAGCATGATAAAAATCTATTGAACTCTCCACATATACACTACTTGTGTAGGAGCACCTTGTGCATTTTATGCCTCCAATAGTCAATCATGTAAATTTGAATCTTCAGTCATGTTATGCATGTAAAATGGCCATGTGTGGGCCCATTCAAATGTAATTGAGTCACTTGATTAGGTTTGTAGGTGATGGTAAGGTCAAGATATTAAATGTTGCAAAATCTTGCAATAGTTGTAAAAATGCAAAATTGCACAAAAAATAGGAAGATGAAGAGTCAAGAAGTTGTAAAGTCTTGAGGGGTTGGTTGTAACTATTGGGCAGTCAAGGAAACTATTGAAAAAATCTTTATAAAGCATTGTAGAGGTGAGCAAAGGATTACGCATTGTATCTTGAATTTTTTTTTGGAATAAAAGTGCTCTATTACAATGTTCTTTTTTGTTATTTCCTAGTTGTACAACCTATATAACATCATTAGGATTTAAACTCCATTATTTTGGGTAGAATAGGGATTTTTATTGCCATCAAACTTGTTTTGGAGGGATCTCATTCAGTTCTAAATCTATTTTGATTCATTTTACAGTAAACTATTGTAACCCTTAAATTAAGGGTTTTGAGAGTCTAGGGAGTAGTTTAGCAACCTTTAGGTTAATTTTTGATGTGTTCATGATTGCAAGTGCAAGGGAAGTAAGGATACTAAGTTTTTGTTGCTACCTCGCAGAAAATTTTGAGTTTTTCCATGAAAGTTGATGGCTAAGAACAAGGTTATGGTGAATTAGTGTTTGTAAAGGTTTGGAGATGGTTTATTTACCATGTTCAAGCATATTCAAGCATGTTTGAAGAAGTGACAAGGTGACATAAGGTTTGGAAAGCTGAGAACCATTAAACCCCTGTTTTAGTAAGTTTAAAATGGGCTTGAGCAAGGGTTTTGTATTTGGGTGCATAAATGAATCTTCTAGTCTCTAGAAGTTGTTGAATATGAAGTTTTATAACCTAATTAAAGACTTTCCAGGGTTATTTGATGTTTTGAAGTTAATTTGATGGTACATGCTTTGTAATTTTGGCCTATTTAGAGCCTAATTCTATAGTACAGTCATGTTTAAGGGTGTTCTTTCCAAAATAAATCTATGTCAAATTCTAATATATTAAATTATTCCATAATGGGTCCTTGGAAAAGTATTTTTTCTATGGGAATTCAATTTGGGTTAGAAGATATACCTATTTTTTCCATTAAGTCATACTACAAGCAAATGAATGTCTAGGGTGTGGAGGTTGGAAAAATTGATGAATCGGGGTTTTATGAGAGTTTTGTTGGTTTGTTCCTGTCTAACACATGATGGTTAAGGTGTTTTATGAGTTCAGTAATTTTTTTGGATCGTGGTTCCATTAGTGGGGTCTTTGTGCCTTGTGAAATTAGGTTTCTTTGAAGAAGAGTTGGTGAAAGTTTATTGATCCTTTCAAAGTTTGAGTTTTGGGTTTTAAGAACCCTCAAAGTTTGTAGATTCTCTACATCAATTGGTATCAGAGCTGGTTGATCTAGTGGTTTTTTAAGTTGTTGGTTATAGGTGCTTGATCCATCTTAAAGCTGCAGGAAGGATAGTAAGAAGTGTGTTGGTTACTGACAAGGATGAGATCTATGTTCACTATCCTCCAACATAGATTAAGATAGGGAGAAGGTGCACAGAGAGTGACACCATTGAGAAAAAGAGTGGGCAAGTGCATCTTCCAGGATCTATTGTTGTGTAAGATGGATGGTATATTGAGTTTGTGTG
>VDFB02193867.1:728363975-728492215 GCA_007258455.2 Sequoia sempervirens | reverse complement strand
GAATACATTTGACTTGGATTTGCAAGGAAATTGATTGCGACACACAATTAATGGGCATCACCTTAAATCTTTCCATAATTAGTTTGTGTAGTTCACTTTATTTTTTTCCATTTTTCCTTTCCTTTTGTGTGTTGTTTTTTTTTCTTCCTTTGGTTATTTTCCACATTTGAATATTTTTTTTTACCTTACAATAAATGTTTATACTATAATGCCCAAAATTTAACTCTAAAATTTAGTTAAGGACAAACACAAATTCCAAATTTTAATTACAACACATGACTAACTCACATAATTTTGTTTCCAAAGCACACAATTCATAAAAAATCATAACAACGTTTGACCCAATATAGATTATAATATTTAGAATTCTCTATTCACTTATAAATTGACTAAGATATGTGAACCAGGCCTAAGCAAAAATGTAGAGCATGTACATCATTGTGATTATAAATGAAATATTTCCTTAATTTTTCTCATATTGTGGCGCTTTCTTATTTTTTTATACATAATGACTATCTGATCTCCAGGTGCCTAGTGATCCCAAGATTTACCTCCAAGCATTTTCTTGAAATTCTAAATCATGAATCACTATTTCCCCAATAGTTTAATGAATTCAAAATGATGCTTAAGGCTTGAGAATCTATGATTTACCATTTGAATTAGAAGTATTGAATAAAAATTTCCTATGTATTTTTTTGTAACAGTGAAGAGGCCATTCTTGAACATTTTAAACTATTTGATTAAGATATACCATAGTTTGAAATCATATCAAACGAAACTATAGTCCATGAAGAAAATAAAATAGAATAAAATCTATAGGATATAATTACAACCAGTCAAAAGTGGCTTGTAAAAAAAATAATAATACTCTCACAATGTTTAATCATAATTTGAGAGGTGAACATTATTCCCTTAGAACCGTTAGCTACTTAATCTACATTCCCATCTATTCACATTTCTCCTTCTATCATTCTTACTAGCTCGCCCCACACTTCTTGATCTGGCTTCCCTTTCGTTTTGTTTTGTTTTTTTTTTTTTTTTTCTCACTGACCTCCCCGTAGGCACTAAATAATGTTTCCCATAATGAAGAGGATAAGAGCCTTTAATTATTTCTCCCATCCCCATGGCGGGTGTAATGATCCCCCTTCTAGGTATGTCATCCTCCTGCACACCGTCATTAAGGGATAACATACCTCTTTAATGGCATGGTAGGAGACTCTCCTCCTTTTTGGCCTCCAAGTCCCTTACAATAAAGGCCCTCGCAGAAAATCCATGCCTCCTGGTAGTTTATGACATGAAAGAATATAAATAATTTGTGTTTCAACTCACACAATGGTGGCCCAAACCTGCCACCAAAATGTCCCTAAAAAAGACAAGCCATCAAGGTTTTTTTTACCCCATCTACCAGATCTAAAATCTAGATGATATTTCTTCCACAGACTGCATTAAAGAAGTGCTTTATTCAACCACCGTCATTTAATGTTTCTAATTACCTATGATAGTGGGTGTTGAGGAATTATTGACCACTTAAAATTTGGACTCAGATCTTGCTCAATCTAGATATTTAAAATTTTGAGGAGTCACATTCACAACCAACTAGAACCCCAACTCGATTTGAAATAAATCGATTGCTTTATAATTTCAATTAACTAAAATTGTGATTGAACTAAAATAAAATATCAATGTCAATAATAATAATAATAATAATAATATTTCTCATCTAAATACACGTTAGTAACGCCATCAATTATTTGGCTATTAAACCTTATCAAAAAGAATATTATACTTTGATCAACTAATAAAACTTAATGATATTGGTATTATTTAAATTAACTCTTTTAGAATTCCATAATAACATTATCGTTTAACTAACAATTTTAAGAAACAATATTTATTTGTTGATTATTTACCCCACCATATAACTCACCAATAATTATGATGTTATCCTAGAATAAACTAATTCAATGTTAATAGTATTAATCATATTTAACCAACACTTAGACTATATATATATATTTATACATATATTATTGTAAGGGAAATTACTTTTCACCAAACATTATTTGCATACTTTTATCCTTCTTATATACCTTGCTTCTACCCCAATAGGGTTAATGCCCTCCTTCACTTCCCATTATAATTTTGATTTGTATTCCACAATTTATATTTACATACATCTTCATTAAATAAAATAATTACGATAAATTATAAAATAAAAATGAGCTACAATATTGTTGCCACTCGATCACTTTATTTATCGCCCGTAATATATCTAACCATCTATTTAAGGAAAATATATAACAATTTAGGATTGTACTAATCATATGCGAGGTGGGGCTTTACACATATGGCAACACTTGGTATTCATTATTTATAAGGAATTTAGAATAAAAATGGCTATGGCTCTCTAAGTATATTTATTATTAGTAAAATTTGGTTTTGAAGTGTTAATTAGAGAATAAAATAATGAATTACTAAAAAGTATTTGTTTTTTATTAGAGGTAAAGAAGGTTTTGAAGGGACCCTGAAACCCTTTACAAAAAAGATCAACTGAAGCGAAAGATAACGAAAAAAAGAAAACAACACACCATCAACACGACAATAGACATAATGGAGGGACAAAAGCAACAACGTTGCACATTCTTTAGGATATCAACAACCTCCAAATCGCTCATCACATTCTTTTGATAATCATTGATGACTTCAAACAAATCCTTAGCAGGAGGCCCATCCTGCACCTTGGTCTTTTTACGTGTTCTAGCACCGGACCCACCCACATTCACCTCACTAATCAAAAAATTATGCACCCCACCAGCCTTTTCAATAGACACCTATTCCTCCACAAGCCTACCACCAACACTAGCTTCCTCACCAGGAGTAATCTGCTTGTGTTTATTGGCCATTTCAATAGGAGTAGAAATACCAATAGATTCAAACTTCATAGCAGATTTAGTCCCTTCCCCACCCTTCTTCGAATTAGCACAAATCATTTCCATTTGGTCCTCAAGGGTCATGATTCTTTTCTCTAACATATGCTTCATGTTCAACATTTCCTTAACAATAGTCTTCAATGAGTCAAACATCTCATCAATTTGATTCTGAACTGAAGACTCTCCCACTTTACTCACCACACTTTGAACCCTAACATTGGTCATATTGAGTTCGTGAAACACCCAATTAAACAATTTAAACAAATAAATGGATCCTTCCTTAGACATCCCCCAAAAATTGGGAACATCCTCACGATCAAATTTAAAAACATCCCGACCCTTAGTATCATCCTCCTGGTAAGAGCCTACCTTTTCCTGGCTAACACAGACCTCCTTACCTTTACCTCCAGCAATCGGCATTTGAATCTTACGAATTGAGTCAATAATTTCCTCAATAACATACCTCCTTCTATTTAGCATTTCCAAGTCCACATCTGGGGAATCCACAACATCCTACCCACCATCCACCTTCAAGGGAGAAGTAGCTTGCATCTCCACCTACAAATACTAGAAAGTATTTGCTATTTGAATTAAGTACTTGGTTTTCAATTGATGTAGTAATTTAACTTGACTAACAATTTACCAATCTTACTCTTTCCCTTTCTTCATAATCATGTTAAGCCAGTCAGACATCCTTTAATTTTCTCAAACCCACAAGATGGCCCATGCATAATGACTCAAGAAAGAAACTTGCTTGGGTTGCACACTTGAGAAAAATTTAGTCTATTTAATTCAAATCTACTCTACATATAAAGTATGTTATCTTGGTCTCCAATGTTGTACTAAAATTTTGCATCCCTCCTTTATGTCAAAATCTAAAACAAATTTATATTTTAAACATACCTTGAGTTTAAATTCCTTGAAATCATCCTTGATAGGGGCCACTTCTTTACTTATTTATGAAGTATTTTGTCCTTTCTTAATTTCATAATTGAGGCATTGCAAATGAGTGCTATTTAGTATGATTTTATAGATATTAGTTGTGTTGAATTATAATTGTGTAAAATTTGACATATATTAGACTGTAGTAATCATCTATGTTGTTATTAGTGACATTGAATGATTTTCAATAGTTATATTTTCCTCCTAAATCATGAGTAGAATGTTGAATTATTGAGAACAATACAAGTAAAAGGTATAATTTGGTTAATGTACATCATTTTTATTTGGTAAAAAAAATTTCAAATCCTCAATAAGTAAACTTGTTTGATAGTGAGGAATGAAAAATAAATATCATGGTTTCAAAAAAATATGTCATCATTTTTTGAGTTGTTTCCTCAACCCTATGGCTCCCAACAATCACTTGCAATCAAACACCTATCATAGAAAGAGAGAAAAAACAATAAGAATTTCTATGGAGGCCAAAGAGACTATTTTTCCAAAAAACATGGATCATTATGAATGTGCATTAATGTAATTGAATTATACATAATGAATCCTTATAATAAGGAAAAATAAAAAGGAAACCGTAGGTAAGGAAAAAATTAGATCATGACATGTGTTCTCATTCTATGACTTGAGACAAAAAATATATGACCAAAGTAAGCCTAAGTAGCTAGTGTTAAAAGTGGCCTTATTAATCAAATAATTAATTAGGAAAAATCTCTTTTAATCTAACACCCCTCTTAATTTAATCTTAGGGAGAAGTTAAAATTTCTAATGACAAATACATAAAAGGAATATATTTGTCCTAACAACTAGGTCTGATTAGAAACCTATGTACAAATGAAAATATCTCTCATAATTAGAGAAAAGCAGAAAACCTCATAGGAGAAACTCTTCTTTGAAAGAGAGAAAGACAAATTAAGGACTAAGAATCCTCCAAAATAATTTCCTAAATATAAACATGAAGAACAACATTGAAGCACAAAGAAACTACAAATTATTATCAAAATATATTTTCTATAGTGCTAAAACTAAAGAATCTCCTCTGAAACTAGGATGAAGATCAAAATAGGATTTTTTTTTGAGTGACCCTAATGACACTACTCAAAAAATGATAAGATGGTAAACTAAGGAAATAACTTGATAGTTGAATATACAAATGGCATATCAATCTGCACAAGTTCCCCTAATGACATTACTCAATTAATGCAAATTATGCTACAATTGAAAAATATAGGTGCCAATAGTATGAAGAAATAAGGTAATTCAAGATAGAAGGTCACCTCCACAAATAGGAATTGAAGAAGGTAAAAGTGATAATGAAGGTAAATCAATGAAAATCATAAAGGAAATGAACAAAAAATGATATTATACCTTCATAATTCTCCTCTCCATTGATTGAGCTCCAAGTTGCACCCAAGACTTGCAAATTTTCTCAAGTATTTATGATATGTGGGTGCTCATAATTTTCGCAACATAAGTGTATGATAAAGTTGGATTATGAAGAATGAGATCCAAGGCCTCAATATGTAGAATTTTGATTAGAGGAACCAAGGGCTAGGATGCATTGACTTGATCAATGGACATGATTGAATGGTATGGTAGAGGATTAGCCTTGTGACAAGTGTCACAAGAGAGAAAGGGGTGCAAGGGAGAGGTGTGCTCACACATGTGTGAGCACACATTGGGAAAAGTTAGTGGGATTTTGTAAGAGGTTAGTAGATTTGTGTAAGAGGTAGGTGATATCTACACATATGTGAGAAGAGGGTAGGATGGATAGGTTAGGACACTTGTCACATGGTGAAAAGTTTGGGGGAGGTGGAGAGAATAAAAAATTAGGAAAGAATGTTAATGATGGTTAGATTTATGATTAAATTAACTAATCATGGATTAATTAATCTAATAGGGATGGGTAAGTTAACAAACCATGGGTTCATTAACTACCTGATAAGGTTAAAAGTTGGAGAATGGGATAATAATGGTTAGGGTGGAATTAAATAATGGGAAAATGGTAAGAAGGTTAGTTCGCCTAAATAAATTAATTAAGTATTAATTTATTCATTTAGTTGAAAGGTTTGGGGGCCAAGGTTTGATTTAATTAAATAAATATAAATTTATTTAATTAAAGGCACCTGGTGGATAAGGGTAAAGGGAAAAATAATTAAATAAATATATATATTTATTTAGTTAATTATGATGATAAGGGAAAAGGTTGAATTAAATAAATAAATATTTATTTTAATTAAATATTAGGTTAGGTAAAGTGTGGTTAGGTCAAATTTTAGGTGTCTGCATTTTGCCCCTCTTTGAGATTATGTTGCGACTAAGAGAAATAACATCATTTCAAAGAAGAACAAAATATAGTGAGGATGGGGAAGGATGATGAGGAGGTATTGGTATGCCCCTTCGAGAGCACATGTGGGTTCAAAGAACATGGGTGTTCTTTCAAAAGAGATGAGAGAACTAGAGGTTAAAGGATGAAATGATGAACTAAAAAAGGATGGATGAGAGAAGATAAGGATGATGAAGATATGGATCGAGAGGGAGGATGGATGATCATCATGTTGTAATGATATGAGTAACCTAGATTCGATATTGTACTTGAGACATGCACCAAGGTATAAGGAACTGGGATGACAATGTGCCAAGTACGTGATCAAAAAGTTCAAGTGAAAACATATGCCTTATAACACCATGATATGGAATACCATGATGCCCTTGTGGTAATAGAGTGCAAAATACCCTGATAAATGAAAATAATGATAAACAAACAAGAAACAAGCAAGCATGCATAACAAACCAAAAGAAAACAAGGACTATGCTCCAAGTAAAGTTGAAAATTGATTGGTATATGGATTGATGAATTCTTGTGATGATGATAATGATAGAATATTTAATGATAAGAACAATGTGCACCCCAAGGATTGCAATGATAAGCATAAAATGTGTTTTGGGAAGGATATATCCCTATGATGATAATGGATTAAAGTGGATCAATGGATTATCAGCTGATTTGGATTAAGGTCATGGATTGCTTATGGATGATGGGATAGATTGCAAGTTATATTGCATGGATTAGGATTTATTATATTTGGATGCATTGTACTGGATAAGATAAGATTGGATGGAGGATAGGGTGATTAGGATAGAGGAATGGATGAATTCCAATGACAATGGAGAACCCATGCATTGTAAAGGATAGAAGGATGGAGGAATTCCATGGATATGAGAGAGGGCATTGGATGATGAATAGTGATGGGAGATAAGAGGAAGGGATCTCCAAAGACTAGTTGCAAAGGACTTATATGCCCTAGAATAGAGGTAGTGCAATCATTAATGGAAGAATAGTATCATGAGAGGAAAGGGAATTGCATTGTTCAAAGCATGCATAGATGTTTTTCCCCTAGCTTTTTATAAAGATCAAGGGTGAAGAGAGAGGATGAATTGGCTAGGATAGGAGGATGGAGGTAGGATAAGGGATATAATAAGGAGGATAATAGGGGATATGGATAAGGTATGCATATAATGGTAGAATGAAGGATCCTTATCAAGATAAAATATGGGAAGGGTGGATTGATTTGGATAGGATGGGTGATATGGAATGAATGATATGGATAGCATAAGGGAGGTAGGATATATGATGCTCATGTAGATCCTTATCCTTTTCAAGATCAAAGGGGGGAAAAAGGATGATCGATTTGGATATGATGATGGATAGATGATGAAGGATAGTGGCAGATGTGGATAAGATGTGGTATGGATGAAGCTTACCCCCAAGTGTAGAGTGCTAGAGGATGGGAAGATTACACATGAGCAGATGGATGATAGGGATATGGAGGAAGGACTCAAGCATCTAGTTCCATAGATGGTATCCCTTGATTGTGTGCTATAATGGACCATGGTAACTGTATGTATGCTCATAGGAATTGGTAGAATGATGGTAAGGGGAATAAAATGGATTAGAAGATGGAGGGGGATATAGATTTATTCAAAGAATCAGATAAGAGGGATGGAAGGATGGAAAATGGATGTTGTATAATGGATGGGTTGATAGAATACTTGTAGATGAGTGGATGGAAATTTTGGCAAGATCAACATTGGCACACACCTTGAAGGGTGGTGGAGTTGTGGAAGAGAAGTAAAATTTGTATTTTGAGGTTTAGATGGAGGAGTGGATGTAGATTTTGGGATATAAGGACCCAAAATGGATGGAGGTGATGAAGGATTATTAGATGGGTTGAATGACTTAGGATTGGATGAAGCTTTTGGATAAGCAAGTTTGGATGCCAATTTTTATTTTTCTTTGGGATGCATTGAATCTATGAGAATTTTGGGAATCCAAATGGTTTTTGGATTTGATTTTTGCTTCATGGGCCTTTGTCGCCTTTGGGATTTAAACTTTTTTTTTTGGATCATATTTTTATTTGTTGTTGCATGTCTTTTTGATGGGACATTTTTTGATAATATAAGTAGCATTTATAGGGTGTTGTACCATTTACATGATGAGCCCAAAGAGCCAAAAATGAGCGAAACCATTAAAAATAAAAAAAATTACTATAACAACATAAAATAGACACAAACACAGCCTATAAATAGTAGAGAGACATCACAGCACAAACCCAACCACTAATTGTCTACACCCTCCCATTTCTTGACCAGGATGTTTAACACATCTTCCCCAATCTAGATGGGGCCTTCATCCATGGTGTTCTTGTATATTTACTCCTTGACCACATTTGAGAGAGTGAGATCCGACCTATGAATAATTTTTATAGTGAACCAAGTCACACAGTTAAATTTACAATTCAGCTTAGCAACCTGCTCCTGCAACACATTGAGCTCATCCATCTTGCCATCCTTGCTCTAGATATCTGCATCAACACTAGCCATAGAATCCAAGGACTTGGTAGATTCCTCTCAAAGAATCTAGTTCAAATCAAAGAAGTGACTAGGGTCTTTTATGGGTCCTTTATCCTTCCACTTCTTAGTAGCTTTAGTGCCTTCAATTCTACCGCCCGTATGAACTAAGCCACTAGAGATATCATCAATAGGGGCCCCTTTATTGTGTTTTTCCACCCTATGGGATATTCTCATGCTTGTTTGTTCCATCCCCATCTCAAATCTAGCACCCACCATAGCGTCACCTTTTGAATATTTTTCCTTGGAACATTTACCTTCCTCGAAGACCAGAAGAAACCTCAGAAGTTGAGGCACATTTTTCCCTTTCTTTTTAGTTGCAAGTTTGTTTACCTTCTTGTGTTTCAATTCGCAAAGCCCAACTGCACCACTTGACTAGGCCAACCCGACCTCATTTTTATTTTTCTTCGGTGGAGGAGTGGCTAAAGTCTCAATACCAGGATCATCCTCAAGGATGGGGGATTTCCTCTTCAAGCCCTCCAAAAGAACAGGGCAAGGGTTTTCATGGTTAATTTCTGGGGGTTCCAACTCTTCCACGTAAATAGCTGAGATGGGTTTGGGAGGGACCAGAGCAAAATGGAATTGGTAGAGCCTATGGATTAGGCCTTGGTGTAGCAATAAAGGAGGTAGATAATCAGGGTTAAGAGTGGAAATTTCCTAGGATTCTTTGATGGAACTTTATAGAGAACAAAGCAAAAAGAATGAGAAGCTAAGAAAAATATTATACCTTAAGTGATTTAGCAGTGGTAAGTGGTAGAAATTAAATACCTTGAATCTACCCTTGAGGGTAACATATTTCATGATGACAAGGAAAACCTTATCCCAGGGCTTAGGTAGTGCTTCACAGTCAAAACCCAACTGCTTTTTCACTAGTTTCTCATTTCCCTTAATGAATGCATTTAGACTCACCAAGTCCTACATTTTGGTGTTTCTTTTATATTTCATTCCCTCACATGAAAGGCTAGTAGCCTTACCAATCACCTCTTCATCAACGTTGAAAGTTATGCCACCCATGGTGATCCACCTATCCTTCCAAGAACTAGCAAACCGGGCTGACAACACCTCATCATGGCCCACAATATTTTTAATAAGCAACATTATCCCACCTTTGGAACATATATGCCAAGCTAGAGGGTCCTGGCGAAACTCCTCGCAATTGTCTAGCTTAGTTCTAACTCTATCTCCTCCCATTGTGACCCACAAAAAAAAGTAGCCAAAAGAACACTGCCTGAAAATAGAATGATCATAGGAGAGAATACCATTGCAAAAATAAACTTTACAACTCCAGTCAGGATGAAAAGGCGTAATAAAGGAAATGTGACATTTACACACTTTGATAGTTAAATCCGATGAAAACCACCATGATGGCCCATAATCATCACAAGGAAACCAAGAATTAAAAAAATTAAGAATAATAATGGGATCCATATTTAAATCCCAAGAGCTAATCAACTTTAAAAAGTTACACACTTCCCAAAGCCAAATGAATGCAAGGGGAAGATTTGAAATTTTCAAGTACATTTGATAAAATCTAAGGTGAATCAAAAGATGCCTTAAATTTGAATTATTAAACAAGATGGCATAGTACATCCTTTTACATGAACTCCAAGAGATTTACAAAGATGTGTTGTACAATTGGCAAGGCAACCCATAAAGGTTAGGGGCCCCACGAAAGATGATTATAAGATAAAAGGCCCTGTGGACACCCACTTGAGCCTAGCCACCTTATTCACCAAAGATCAAACCAACCAATGATTTTTCAAGGAAAGCCACATGTACCTAAACAAGAATGAAAAATTAATCTTTATTAATAGAGTAATTCCTCCACTCCAAGAGGATTAACCTTTGAATAGACATTGGCAGAACATCTATCTTTCTCCAGCATTTTCTAATTTGCTAGGTGGACCCCAAGCTGGCAAAGCCGTTAGCCACCTAGTTACCCTCTTGAAAGATATAAGCAAGGTAATACCTTTCTAATTTATAGATTAAGATATTAATATCCAATAGAATATAACTTAATTCCCAACAAAGTAGGTGGCCCAAGTTGATAGAGTCTATCACAGTTTTAGAATCCCCTTCAATCTCTAGATTCTGAATGCCTAGAGTGACAACAATCTTGATGCCCTTGAGCAATGCCAGAGACTCAACCACCATGGAAGAGTGAATACCAATACCACCAACATACCCAACAACTAAGTTTCCCTAATTGTCTCTTATAAAACCACCTATACTGGTCGGACCAGGGTTCCCCTTATTCACCCTGTCAAAATTTAGTTTAAACCAACCCTTGATTGGAGGTTTCCAAATAATGTTTTTCCTAACAAGAGATTTGGATTTGTTAAAGGAATTAATGCCAAGCACAATTTTCTAGGCTTTAGCCATCTTGATCTCCCAACTAGTTGGGGAAGTATCTAGTGGTTTTCACTTGAGCAAGGAAATACTTTCTAAGATAAGTCTCGACCTACAACTAAACACATCCTTCACACTCTTCTCAATGTCATGGAACACCCTATTGTTCATTTCCTTCCAAATGCACTATTATGATTTAGGTGTCATCAACCTTGTAAATCCTTTATTTTTATTATTCTCCTAAAGTGTTTTGTACATTTACCCATAAGAGGTGAAACTGTTTGACCAACAGTGGTGAAAGAGACTATGTAAATGCAGTGTTACCGTTACCATTTATCCTTATGGAAAAGGATAAATTAGCTAGGCATCCCACCTTGGAATCTTCTAAAATAAGGTTGTGGGTCAAAATAGGGTGTTGTAAGAGCATCTATGACATGCATGCAAGTTGTCATAAGATGCTATGACAGTATGACAGATTCCCTATGATAGAATATGCTATTTTTAGACCCTAGGCGCCCATGCATAAAAGATGCCTTATGACAGCTGTAAGAGCATCTGTAAGAGGCTATTTTTGGTATTTTTGACCATTTCAAGGAGGTAGGCGTGGGTTTTTCTAGGTGGTATTGCTGCCTATTGTTTGGTGAAACCATGGTGGTTTTCATTCTCACAAATCTCTATAAATTGGGGCCTTGAGCTAGTGTTATTAAGAATTCAGTTTTGTAGGGGTAACAGGGTGCTGCTGGATTTACAGGGAATGATAAGAGAAGTCTATTGCTGCATGTAATATTGAAGATTATCAGTAATATACTTGCCTCTCTTTCGGTGGTGAGTTTTTTCCCTTCGGGGTTTTTCCACGTAAATCTGTTGTTGCATGTGTTATATTGTTCTATCTCTCTCTCTCATTCTTTCTTCACACTAAGGCTAAGGTTAATCTACATATTTCAGATTTGCATTCACACATTTAAGTTCATATTGCAAGCTTTCTTCACCTTGTGTTTCAACATTTGGTATCAGAGCTAACGGTTCTGTTAAGGAAGGGACGCTTTCCTTTTAGAGTGTTGAAGGTTTTTTTCTGAGTGGGAGCTTTTGTGTTGTGGGTTTTGCATATTTGTGAAAGATTGCATACCATGGCCTCCACCTCTCATCTAGATATTGAGAAGTTCAATGGAACTGGTTACGAGATGTGGAAGTTGAAAGTGGAGGACCTTCTTGAGGAAAGAGATCAGTGGTTACCAGTTTCAGTTGAAAAGAAGCCATCTACTTCAACCTTGTCAGATGAAGATTGGAATAAGTTAGACAAGAAGGCTCGAGGGACTATTCGGTTGTGTCTCACAGATTCTGTCCTCCTGAATGTCTCTTCAGAAGACACAGCATACAAGCTTTGGAGGAAGATAGGTGAAATCTACCAAACTAAGAGTTTGTCTAACAAGTTGTATCTCAAAAGATGTTTGTATTCATTAAAGATGAAGGATGGTGAATCTATTGTTGAACATTTGAATGCTTTTAATTTGATTATAAGTCAGCTTGCATCTATTGATGTTAAAATAGAAGATGAGGATAAATGCATTTTATTGATTTCTCTTTGCCAGAATCTTGGGAAAATTTAGTTATTGCTATAACAAGTGGTGGTGCAGAACCTAAGTTGGATACTATTATTCCCATACTTCTTTCAGAGGAGATGAGGAGAAAGACCATGTGCAGTGGCTCCCAAGATGCCTTGCATGTGCGAGGTAGGCCCAAGGAGAAAGAGCCTAAAGGGGATAAGAAGAAGGATAAGTCTAAAGGACGATCTAAGACCCCTGGAAAGAGCAGAGTGAAGTGTTGGAACTGTGGTAAACGGGGACATGTGAAGAAGGAATGTAGAAACAAGAAAAAGAATGCAGATTCCTCCATGGAAAAGTCCTCTGATAATGGTGATTCTGATGCTTTGATTATTTCAGCTAACACAGTTTGTAATGATGCTTGGCTTATTGATTCAGGTGCTTCCTTCCATATGACTCCTCATAAGGAGTGGTTTTCTACATACAAAGAATATGATGGAGGAGAGGTCTTCATGGGTGATAATAGCTCACAAAAGGTTATTGGTAAAGGAAAGGTAAAATTGTGTTTCAGTGATGGGAGGGTTAAAACCCTTGATGATGTTTTACATATTCCAGGACTTACAAAAAGTTTAATTTCAGTTTCCAAGTTGAATGATTTTGGGATGCATGTGACATTTGACAAGTCTGGTTGCAGGATGGTAAGGGGAAGTTTGGTGGTTGCTAAAGGATCTCGGACAGGGAATTTATTTACACTACATGCCTCTACTTTTTGTAACTCCTCTTTTGTAACTAGCGCTGAAAATGCATGTATGTTGTGGCACCATAGATTGGGTCACATTGGTGAAAAAGGTCTTAGGACCATACTTGATAAGAAACTAGTAGACGGTATTTCTGATTATTCTGTTGGTAAAAATGATTTCTGTGAGGATTGTGTGTTTGGTAAACAAAATAGGTCATCATTTCCTAAAGGAACTAATAAAGCTAATGGATTGTTAGAACTAATTCATTCGGATGTGTGTGGTCCAGTGGATATAGATTCTTTGAGTAGATCTCGTTATTATGTTTCCTTCATTGATGATTACTCAAGATATACTTGGATTTATTTTATGCATACAAAATCTGAAGTTTTCACCAAATTTAAGGAATTTAAGGCATTGGTTGAAAAGCAAACAGATTATAAGATAAAAGTATTGAGATCTAACAATGGGGGTGAATATTGTTCTAAGGAATTTGATGAGTTTTGCAAACATGCAGGAATTGTTAGGCAAAAGACTACACCTTACACACCCCAACAAAATGGGGTAGCAGAAAGAATGAACCGTACATTAATGGAAAGAGCTAGGAGCATGTTAAGTAGTGCTAAGTTAGATAAATGCTTTTGGGCAAAAGCTGTTGGTACTGCTTGTTATTTAACAATAGATCTCCTTGTAAAGCTCTTGTTGATAAAACCCCTTATGAAATGTGGTTGGTAAAAACCTGAGTTTCACATTTAAGGAGTCTTTGTTGTGAGGCTTTGTTCATGTGCCTCAAGAGTGGTCTAATTGGATCCCAAATCTCTAGAAATGCATCTTTGTAGGTTATGGTGAAAATGTTAAAGGTTATAAACTTTGGAATCCACTAACACAAAAGATGATATTTTCTAGAGATGTTATTTTCAGGGAATTTAGAGCTAACTCTGAAGATGTGCAACCAAAGGAAAAGTCAAAAATAGTGCATTTTGAAACTAAGCAAGAAGATGCACATGTGGAAGAATAGAGAGATGGACAAGAAGATGGAGAAGAAGAAGAGAGTTCTGACGAATCCGTTGTAACAGAAGAAGTTGAAAACAATGAGGATGAACATGAGGAGGAACCTCTTACTCCACCTTTGAGAAGATCCACAAGACAACGAAATCCAGTTGACAAGTATAGCCCACCTGATTTTCGTTGTAAATTTGCTTTGTTATGTACTGATGATGAACCTAGATCTTTTAGGGAGGCTCTCTCTTCAGAAGAATGTGAGTCTTGGATGCAGGCCATGCATGATGAGATGATGTCTTTGAAAAACTGTGACACCTGGGATCTTGTTAGTTTGCCCAAAGGAAGAAAGGTCATTGGTTGTAAGTGGATATATAAAAAGAAGTTTGGTGCAGACGGAAAGTTGGAATGGTACAAGGCCAGATTAGTGGCCAAGGGCTACTCCCAGAGAGAGGGAGTTGATTTTGGTGAAATATTCTCTCCTGTTGCTAAGTTAACCTCTATTAGATTCATTTTATCCATTGCTGCTGCTTATGATTTAGAAATAGAACAAATGGATGTTAAAACTGCTTTCTTGCATGGGGATCTAGAGGAAGAAATTTATATGCAACAGCCTGACGGTTTTGTTGTGAAAGGAAAAGAACACTTGGTTTGCAGGTTAAAGAGGTCTCTATATGGTTTGAAACAGTCACCTAGGATGTGGTACCAGAAGTTTGATGCATTTGCATTAAATATGGGTTTTGTTAGAAGTGATGAGGATCACTGTGTTTACTTTAAAGTTATTGATGATCAGATACTGATTATTGTCTTATATGTGGATGATATGTTGTTCATTGGTAACAATAAGCCAATGATTAGGGAACTTAAAACTCAGCTTTCTGGCACATTTGATATGAAAGATTTAGGGGCTGCTAAATATATTCTTGGGATGGAAATCATTAGGGATCGGATTCACAGAAAGCTTTGGTTAAGTCAGAGCAAGTATGTTAACACTATTTTGCAAAGGTTTAATATGCAGGACTGTAAACCAGTAAATATTCCATTTCCTATTGGTACTAAGTTGAGTTTAGACATGTGTCCTAAATTGGATGATGATATTGATGAAATGTCTAAAGTTCCTTATGCTAGTGCTGTCGGTAGTTTAATGTATGCAATGGTTTGTACTAGACCAGATATAGCCCAAGCAGTGGGAGTTCTAAGCAGGTTTATGTCTAACCCTGGTAAAGAACATTGGACTTTTGTCAAAAGGGTATTCAGATATTTGCAAGGCACTTCTGATTACTGTTTGGTTTATCATGGTACTGACAATGTTGATAAGTCATTGGACATACAGGGTTTTGTTGATGCAGATTGGGTAGGTGACTTGGATAGTCGAAGGTCCACTAGTGGCTATGTGTTTACTTTGTTTGGAGGAGCAGTGAGTTGGATGAGTAAAAGACAACCTACAGTTGCTTTGTCTACTGAAGTAGAGTATATGGCTGCTACACATGCCTCTAAGGAGGCAGTTTGGTTACAGAGACTTGGTAATGGTATTGGTTTTTTGCAGGATAGTGAGGATCGGATGTGATAGTCAGAGTGCCATATGTTTGGCTAAAAATCCTATGTATCATGCTCGTACTAAGCATGTTGATGTTCAGTATCACTTTGTGCGAGAAATGGTTGAGAATGGACAAGTCTTGATTGAAAAAGTTGACACTTTGGATAATGTTGCAGATTCTCTTACAAAGCCAGTCACCACGGAAAAGTTCTCTTGGTGCAGAAAGGCCATGGGCCTTGATCACTGTACTTAATTCTATGTAATTGTATCTCTATGGTGTAATTTACAATGTATGATGTCAAGTGGGAGAATGTTAGGATTTAGGTGTCATCAACCTTGTAAATCCTTTATTTTTATTATTCTCCTAAAGTGTTTTGTACATTTACCCATAAGAGGTGAAACGTTTGACCACAGTGGTGAAAGAGACTATGTAAATGCAGTGTTACCGTTACCGTTTATCCTTATGGAAAAGGACAAATTAGCTAGGTGTCCCACCTTGGAATCTTCTAAAATAAGGTTGTGGGTCAAAATAGGGTGTTGTAAGAGCATCTATGACATGCATGCAAGTTGTCATAAGATGCTATGACAGTATGACAGATTCCCTATGACAGAATATGCTATTTTTAGACCCTAGGCGCCCATGCATAAAAGATGCCTTATGACAGCTATAAGAGCATCTGTAAGAGGCTATTTTTGGTATTTTTGACCATTTCAAGGAGGGAGGCGTGGGTTTTTCTAGGTGGTATTGCTGCCTATTGTTTGGTAAAACCATGGTGGTTTTCATTCTCTCAAATCTCTATAAATTGGGGCCTTGAGCTAGTGTTATTAAGAATTCAATTTTGCAGGGGTAACAAGGTGCTGCTGGATTTATAGGGAATGATAAGAGAAGTCTATTGATGCATGTAATATTGAAGATTATCAGTAATATACTTGCCTCTCTTTCAGTGGTGGAGTTTTTTCCCTTCAGGGTTTCTCCACGTAAATCTGTTGTTGCATGTGTTATATTGTTTTATCTCTCTCTCTCATTCTTTCTTCACACTAAGGCTAAGGTTAATCTACATATTTCAGATTTGCATTCACACATTTAAGTTCATATTACAAGCTTTCTTCACCTTGTTTTTCAACATGCACTAGCTGATGATGGGGGGAATTTTCTTCCAAATTTTCAAAGGAAGGGGGTGTCAAAAAGGACCATTCCACCCTTCCATAAAGGAAACCAAATATTTATTGGAGGTCTAGTGTGTCTCCAATTTTTGAAAGACAAGGTCCTAGACACTAGCAGTAAATGGATAGTGAAGAAGCATATGATCCATAGTTTCTTCATTTTCTTTGCAAAACAAACACCTGTTTGGGATTTGGAATCCCCTCTTTCTTAGATTATCTTGGGTTAGGATCCTGTTGTGACAGGTTGTCCACCAGAAGAAATTTATTTTAGGAATCAAGTGATAGTTCTTGACCTTCTTCCATAACTTACTCTATAGGCCCTTGTCCAACAACAAATCGTAAGTCATCCTAACAATCAATTCTCCCTTACTATCCAAGGCCCAAAAGAAATCATCTTCAACATCTGATAGAGGAATTTTATGTTGAGAGAGTAAGACCTGTAAGGAAGAAGCCAGACCTTGTAGGTTAGGGGAAAGAGGGCCACATGAGCTAATATCTTTCCAACACCTAGCACCCTATAAACCATGCATGCAATCCCACACATTCCTACCAAAGAACTGAGAATCAAGTTCCATCATATTTTTAAACTCCGAATAGGCCAAGGGGGAGTCTAAGAGCTAGAAATCTTCCCAAAAGTGGATCTTATTTCCTTTGCCAAGCTTCCATCTCAAACCAGTCAACAAAAGCTTCTTCATTTTGCATATATTATTCCAAGCTAGAGACCCATGGGGATGACCATTCTCAAAAAATCTAATTAGGGGACAGTTGGAAAGGTATTTTTCTTTCATAATTTTGCACTAGTCCTTTTTATCTCTTAATTGGTCCCACCCAACTTTAGCAAGAATAGCCTTGTTGGAAGCAAGGACTTTCCTGATGCCTAGTCCCGATGAGCTTGGGAAGGAAAAATTTCTCCTAGCTGACCAACAACATCTCCTTTTTATCCTCAGTACCAGACCATAGAAATACTCTCTGAATCTTCTCAAAATTCTCAGCAATATTACAGGGTATTTTGAACATTGATAGAAAATAAAAAAGTATTCCTTGGAGAGCAGCAATGAGAAGTTGTAGCTTTCCTGCATGACCCAGGAGAGAAACTTTCCATCCAACAAGCTTTCTCTGAACTCTTTCAAGAGTAGAATTCCAGAAGATGGGAGTAACTTCCTTAATAGTAAGGGGCAGGCCAAGATAAACTGAAGGAAGAGTGGCACTCACACAACCTAACACTGCGGTCACTCGATCCTGTAGACCAAGAGTGCAGTGAAATAAATAGATCATACTTTTATTGCAATTGATGCATTAACTAGAACAAGCCACATAGATATTGAGGAAACCTTTCCACTTCCTAGATACAACCACCGAAGATTTTCTAAAAAGAATAGTGTCATCAAGAAATTGTTGAATAGTAACAAGATCAAGGGTGGAGTCCAATTTGACACCCTTGATGGAGCCCTCTGACAGTATACACGCCACATTCCTTCTCAACACTTCAACCACCATAATGAATAGATAAGGGGATAGGGGGTCTCCCTGTCTGATTCCCCTCCTAGCCTCAAAGAACCCTTGGGACACTCCATTGACTAAAACTAAATACTTCACAATAGAGACACATTCCATAATGATATTGATAACTTTTCGGTTGAAGCCAAACTTATCAAGGACTTTGGGGAGAAAGTTCCATAAAACTTTATCATAAGCTTTGAAAATTTTGAGCTTAAAATCCATGCTAATGCTAAGGTTGTTACACCTATCCATAGAGTGCATAGTTTCAAGGGTGGATAGAGCAGCATCTAGAATATGTCAGTTAGGAACAAAACCATTTTGACTAGGACCAATCATATTCTCCAAAAGGAGTGTCAACTGGTTCACCAAAATTTTAGAGATCTTATAAATAGTATTGCAAAGACTAATAGGACAAAATTAAAACATGGTCAGAGGGTCCTCAGGTTTGGGGACCAAAGCTATGAATGTGTGGTTCAACTATTTAAGAAATTTACTGGAGTTGAAAAAATCCCTAGTAGCAAGGCTAAGGTCCTCCCCCACAATCTCTCAAAAGGTTTGGAAGAAAGCCAGGGGGAAACCATCAGGCCCAGGGGCTTTATAGGAACCCATACTAAACACAGCAAACTGAACCTCCTCATAAGAAACTGCCCTCAAGATTGAATCATTATCCTCATGGGCTATAGGAGTAGGGAGAGGTTCCAATAGAAAATCAACCAACTCAGGGTCAAGAGCCTCTAAAGGAAGCGAGTAAGCATGATTAAAGTGATTAGCAGCTAATAGACCAATCTGTAAGGGATTAGTAACTTCATCCCCAGTCTCATTTTTTTTAGTTTTTTATATAATTCCTTTTTCTATGTTTAAGAGCTGTCACATGGAAGAAAGATGTGTTCCAATCCCCCTCAACAAGCCACTATATTCTAGAATTTTTCATTTAGAAAACCTCTTCTTTTTTTAATAGTTTCTCCCATTCCAATTGCTCTTCCTTTTCTTGTTGGCCTGTTAGAATACTGTTATCACTGTCTTCCATTCTTTTTTGTAACTCACCAAGTTTATTAGCCAATACCTATTTTTAATGGGACATGTTGATCCTTTGATTTTTGTGGATTTTTGGATTTATGCATTTGAGATTTGGCATCCAAATCATTTCTAAGAGCAATAGGATTGGTGGATGGATATGAATGATATGGATGTATTATGGATGGGTTGGTGTAAGTAGTATGTTGGAAAAGGTTCAAGGGTGTGTACCTTTGTTGATCTTGATTAGGGATATAAGGGGATAGATAGAGAGGATGATGAGGTTTTGCAATGGGAATGCTAGGTGGTGGGATGTGTTGGTTATTTTTTAAGAACCAAATTGATCTCCATAAATACCTATGGATTTTTCCATTTCCAATTATCAATACTTCTAAAGGGATTGGCCAACAAATGAATAGAGGTTGCTAGACTTTATTCCTACTCTTTGGGCTCTGTGAAACCCGAGAGGGTGATCCCACAATGTATACTTAAACACTTTGCACAATTACAATCAAATACATTGCCAATAACATATATCTCTCATAAAACCATTAAATAATATGCATCAAATAAGTTGGCAGGTTATGTATCAATGTTATATATATTGAGCATGAGAGAGTGAAATTCTAACACAAAAAAAAAAACAATAGTATCCCCTTGAGATTCTATGATTTAAAGATTGAGTAGCTGATGAATCAACACTGTAAGTGAAACACAAATAATCCGCATGAACCAGTGTCTTTATCCCAATGACCAGGTCAATACCATCCTATGAGACCTGATAACAATTTAAACAATAGCACTTGTAACTTCAAGAAATCTTGCATTACGACATTTCTCTGTGACGTTCGTGATCATTACTATTTAAAAATATCCTAGCACATAATTATTATAAGTCATCAATCTCATACAAGCACTTACATCAATTCATTGAATCAATAAGCAAGCATGAAATTAAACATCCATCAGGCAATGATAGAGACAAATGAAAGAAATCATGGATTACTTTCACTCATAACTCATAATACACATACAAGGAGAGACAATAGCCATGGAACTGATATTATCTTTTATTATAAATGCTATATCATTATCAAATTTACATGCATAAGTATGAACTCCAAAATAAACTTAAGACAAAAACTCTAAAACTTGCTTCGTATTATCTTGACAACTTAATAATATCAACTCAAAAAATTTCAACTGCCGTGCTTCTGGCCCTGAATTCCTTCTTATAGAGATGAAGGAGAAAAAAAGCATCAGACCAAATAGTGCACATGTCATGATCTGATTGGACTGACTGTAACAATATTCCACTTTTAGTTATACTTGAGTCTTCAGGTGGAGAAAATAAACATGAGGCAAAATTAACCTTAACTCTTTGTAGAAAATAGGTCCCACCTCAAAAAACATCATTAGTTTGTTACAAAAGTTTCAAGATATTCCCCATGCGTTCAAAATGCCAACCATGGGAGAATCAAAACAACAAAACTTATGAGACAAGGCAAGAAAAATAGAAAGAGTCAAAATTCATTAATCCACATTAGCACCACATGCTATTCATTTGAATTTTAGGAAAGAATAATATTCTACCATGTTATACCAAAAGCCTAATCTATATTGTATTCGGGGTATGTATTATTCTTCTCCTTTCCATTATTCTCATTCACTGATCCTCACATAGATTCACTCTATGTATTTCTCCAACCAAGTGTTGTATTCCTCCTTAGTAGGCCATTTAATATTTAATAAACCCTACACCTTATCAATGTATTGAGAGTACTTGGCATCAATTAGAATCATGGCTTCCTTAAAAAATAAATCCACCCTTGATTCAATTTCCACCATTGTGTCAATATTTGAATTAAGCAGGATGTAATCGGTGATAGAAAAAGTCATCTTAGTTGATCCGAGCATTCCTCCCAAATATTTCTTCTGGGTGTCAAATGGATGCAGCTCCCCTTTTGGACTCAATATTTGAGGCATACGACGTGTTGGACTTGCCATTGCACCAAAAGATCGACCTGTCAATGCCTGATACAAGCTTCTGTTAAGAATCACAGGAGGTGGTTAGACCATGTCACAAACCCAAGCGCTAGTGCTACAAGGAAGACCAATAGTCACACCTTGCAAAAATCCCCCCCCAGCACAAGCACGGGGTTTAAACTTGGTCTAACCACCTCCTATGGTTCTTAACTGAAGCTTGTATCGAGCATTGATAGGTCGATCTTTTGGTGCAATGACAAGTCCAACAATTGGTATCAGAGCTGAGAGATATCATGGTGATATATGAAGAGCCTATTTCCATATACTATGAAAACTCAAGTGCGATAAATATCTCAATGAATCTAGTACTACACTCTAAGACTAAACATATATCAATCAAGTTTCATTTCTTGAGGGAAAAAGTGAATGAGAAAAAAGTCATATTGGAGTATGTGCCTAGCAAAGAATAGATTGTAGATATATTTACTAACCCTTTACCGAAGGATACTTTTGAGAATCTTAGAGGAATGCTAGGGGTAATTACCCCTCCTAATAAGAGCTAAATGATGCATTTTCTTGCATCAATTCATGAGCTTCATTGCTATATTTTGATTTGAATTGATGTTTATGTGGTTGCTACTCAGGGGGGGTAGTTAGATGTGCATATATGTGGTTCAGAGCATGTGCATGGAAAGTTCATTGTTTCCTTTTCCATTGATGTCAAAGGGGGAGAAGTGTAATCTGAAAAATCCTTGTGGAGAGAAGTTCAGTTGAGAGAAGTGTAGAGGAAGTTAGTTTGTTGGGTTGATGGTATTTTTCACATCATGCGTTGCCATCAATGCCAAAGTGGGAGATTGTTGGATGTTGTGGATGTGTTGCTAATATGTGGTTGTCATTGATGTCAACACTATTATCATTTGGTGTATCAATTGTTGTACATGTCGAGGATATTGAGAAAATTGTAAAAGATAGTATTTTGTGTTCCTAGTGGAACTATGCAGGTCATGATGGTGTCCTATTCTATATGTTGAAGATTAGATGATGTGGATTAAAGGGTTTATTGTTGAGTTTATCTAGATCATCTACCAAAAGTTTCAGAGGTACGCGTGAAGTTTGAGTATGATGTGGTCTGATAGTGTTTTGTTGGTCTTTGTCAGTGTTCTTGAATGAAGATTGTGTGATTCTAGTTATCTCGGTTGGTGCAGATGTTTCTTTGTTTTTTCTTGGTGCTCTCAGATGTCTCTATATCATTCTCTATCTATGTGGTATGTCCACATTAATTGGTGAGCTCGTTGTTGAAGATATTTTCTTGGGCATGTTTAATTTTTCATGTTTCTAGCCAACATGTTGATGGTAGCGTGTTGTGGATGTTTGAGGTGAAATTAATTAAAGTATTTTCATATTGGATATTTTAATTTGGGTCTCCACTATGTTGTGTCCGACCTTGGTGGATTCGCATTAAAAAATTTATTTGTAAATATGGGCCAATATTGCAAATATATTTTATTTTCTTGGTCGAAAAAGTTGTGATGGAATCTCATGTAGTGGATATATAAGAGCGATTAGTTCATTGATGAAGAAGATGCTCTGTGTGCTACCATGTGTGTATGTGTGAATATCATTCTATTGTAGATCAGAGTGTGAAGAATTTTTGTGCGAAGTGTGAAGAAGTGTTGAGCTTAATTGGAACTGTAATTAGGCTTTGCGCAAAAGCTATTTTCTCAGTTCATACCCTTTGGATTTTTAATCCAACTTTGTTGGGCAATGAACCCCTTTTGTAATTGAGCAGTGAGCTCTAGGGAATGTGCTTGAATGCATGTGCATTCCCCTTGTTATTTTCCATTATACTTTTTGTAGAGTATAATCTTGTGGACTAACATCCATCGTGGTTTTTCCCCTAACCGAGTTTCCACAAAAAAAAATCTTGGTGTTATTTGTCTCTCTGATGTATTAATTGCTTGTGATTAATTGCTTATTCATCAGATCTAAGATTAAGGTTAAGTTAAGTTAGAATAGTTTAAATTTTGGTGACAATTAATTCACCCCCCCTCTCAGTTGTCTTTCCTTATTCTGCCAACACCACGTTCCTCCATCTCCTTGAATATTTTCAACTTAATCTGGAGCTGTATACCTAACTTTCCATGGAAAGTAGTTATCTCATTTATTGAGTCAATAATTTGCAAGATGTCAAGAATATTTGTAGGTGCCTCAGGGTCCTCTTTCATTTTTGGCATCATTTCTTTTAAAGCATTTACCCTAGAAATCCAATTATTCCATTCATTCCTGAGGCCTCCTGTACTTGAAGATACTTTGTATTTGTCTCATTAGTATTCTTATACATGGCCCAAACATCATAAGCCTTGTGGAAAAACTTGGTCACACTATACTTTAACGCATCCTCAAAATTTTCATTGGCCACCCTAACTGTTTCTAGTTTGGCCTACTTGAAATTTTCCTTCTCAGTAGCCAACTTTTCATTCAAATCATCAATTCTTAGGGCCAAAGTCTTCCCATCTTACATAGATATATCAAATGAAGAAGAAGAAGATGGCTGAGTTATTTTCCTCTAAGTAGCCTGAACAGTGGGTCTCATTTTATTCAACTCATTCAAGGCCTTATTATACTCTTTAACCAAAGATTCATCACACTCCCTAATCTTTCAAGCCCCAGTGGGAGTAATAGCTATAATTTCAGCCCTAATTTTCTCTTCCTCAACTTTCTCAGCTTCCTCCTGATGAGAAGGTTCAACATTAGCTCAGGCTGATTCAAGTCTCTCTTTTATCTCATTACTACACTGTTGAATCATAAACTCCTAAAATTATTTGGTCTGCACAAACTTATCATCAGTCAAAAATTCATCACACTCCCTAATCCTGGGATCATCATCATTTTCTCTGTCATATTGCAATTTGACAATCCTATAAGGAGGGACATCTAAACTATGAGTTTCTTCAATATGAGGAAGGGGAAATTTATGCTCCACCTCCTCATTTCCTGGAACATGTTTTGCCATTTTTTCTTCCTTGACTTCTTGAACATCTACAAGCTACTCTAGGATATCCATAGCCTGTTGTTGTCATTGTTGTTCCAAGAGAACATGTGCTTTGTCAACAACCTCATTCACCTTTACCTTAAACTCACCAGATTGATAATCCCTTAACATAATTAAGGCTCTCACCAAGGGGTTTGGGATTACATTGTAAGGACTAATGTAGAAGGTATTCCTTTCCATAATCTTTTCCTCAATGCTCATTATAGTTGTCCACTCTCTTTTCCTAATCATGACAACCTCATCACTTGTCCTATTTCTTAACACATCATCTATGTACAAGAATTCTTGATGTATGATACCTAAGCTTTTTTGTCTTCTTATTCCTACCACAAACCCCTCTAGATCAAAAAATCTAATCTCATTAATAGGAATCCTGAGATTATTTAACATGATGCCAAAATTTTCATACCCCTCAGGGGCAGTGACTGTGAAGTGAGCAAAAGCACATTGGGGATGTATCATAGTGCATTTCCTGCCTTTTCTATAAATTTCATAATCCATGACATCAATTTTCCACATGAGCTCCATGAAATCCAATATGTATGAAACATACAAGGGTAGACAATGAGGTGCCACCTTAACTTCATAAGCCCTGATCAAAGTATATTTAGAATTTAGAAACCAGTCAACCCAATTATGTGTTGCTTTAGATCCTGGTACATCTTTTGGGCGCATAAGACTTTTTATCTCTGGAGAATTTTTGAGTATAGGCGCTACACCCAATGACTCCATGATACCATACCTTAAAATATTAGCAAACAATGCATAATTGGAATTGGAGCAATCCTGATCCCAGATACATGTCCACATTTGTACAGGTAGAAAATTATTCTCATTGTCCTTGAGCTTCAGATTTAATTTGCTTTTCCATTCATAATCACCCTCCCATAAGAGCATATGCATCAAAAAAGAGTAATGGGACAAACACAAAGGGAGCACTTGCTTTTTCAAATTGAGAAAATCCTCATGCATCTGTTCAACAACAAAGTTAGCATAATCAAAACTAGTGTTTCGATTATGACCTTGAATATCAACCACCATTACCAATAAATTAGGAGCTATCCTAACCTCAAAGTCTCGAGCCAATACTTGATTTAAGCAATAATAAGTGTTTTTGAAATAATATTCAAACTCCTCACACTCAAAAGGCTCAACATCCTTAGCAGTAAATATTTCCTTGCTCCTCCTATGTCGCACAAGCAGTGCCTCTTTGAATGCAAATTTTCTCTTCTAAAATTTAGCATACAATTCAACACGTCTGAAATTTGTAGTATAATTGTGGTTTAACCCAAATACATCTATCATCTTATCCTTTGTTACCTCCAGAATTATATCATCATTTTTACTTCTGATTGTCCTATTAGTAGGGTTATAGTGCCTTGCTAGTTCCATCATTAAATCATCTTCTACAAACACATTTAGAACCACCAACTTTCCAAGGTTCAACCCTCATAAATAATATGCGGGCTTACAAGAATGTCACCTATTGAAAGAATATCGAAACAATTGCCATCCACTATGGGATTGGGGTTTTTCACTAATTTCTTTGGCACTGTCAATCAACCTGGTGGTCATGGAAACTTGACCTATGTGGCCTTTGACCAATTCGTGACCCTCCCTCTTTGACACCTCGAGAGGCCTCTTGCATAAATTTTTTCGTTTCTTTCTTTGCACTCCTAGACCTAGTGGATATTGCAAGAGTACTTGGTGAAGGGTTAGACACTACCACTGGCTGAGGCTTAATCTTAGTTGAAGCATCTTGAGTTTTAAGTCTTGTAACCCTCTTTTTTTTTGGTTTCCTTTATGGTTTAACACTAGATTCATTAGTCTCTGGGTTACTCATGTTTGTAATACGAATGGAACTAGGGTTTACAATTTCTTACAACCAAATGAAACCCTTGACAATTATTAGGACAAAGCATTACTATTTAACATGATACTTTTCTTCACAATTTATATAGTGCTTAATCACCAAATTGAAACTATGAGTAATGAGCAAGTAAAAAATTTCCCAATTTCCTATCAACTTTCCAAGGCATTCACCTCACTACTTTAATTAGAAGGAAGTATTAGTTTTTCTTACCCAGTTGAAAGTTGTGCCACTCTAGTTACTGATAACTTCTAGAGCTTGCCTCACAATTTCTTCAACTTTTGGTATCCTTTCTGCTAGCCAATGAACTTGAATGCACAATCAACCAAATATCTACTTTCTGTTATGACCAAGAGAGATGCGTGTCACCATTAATACTTGATAGTAAGCTCGTGTGAGCGAACTGACAATTAGCCGTTCAATTTTAAACCATGGTCATTGATCTTTCTATCTTAAAATAATATCAGTGGTTACTAATTCATCTTGCCACCTTCCTCTTTTCTTTATATGAAATCCTCAGGATTTCACCACGTTATCTCTTCATGGAATAGTTTTTGCTCATCTCTGATTTACTTCATTCTCACCCAGCTTTATCAGCGATGCAATTTTTTTATGTGATTTAATCTCAACCCTTAGATATGTGGCTTGTTTCCCGATCACGTTCATTTCTATCACTCCTCACTAATTCAAATTTGCACCTTGGCTCCTATCAACAGAAGGAGGTATAGTGAAAGCACCATATTTTGACACATACACCTACATGAAAAATCAATGGCACAAAAAGGTATTGCAAATAAGATGTACTCAGATTAGTGAAAGAGACCCTTTTAAAAGGAAATTTATCACTCGTCGCTAATCAAAACAAAAACCTTGAAATAGATCAGTGATAAATGATGAAATATTAGGCCATCCCTCATCACTAATCCTCCTCATAAGGTTTGCAAGCAATTAGTGATGAGAGATTATCATAATATCATTACATATCGCGTATCGCTAATTAGGAACTTACCACTTGTTATGCCTTGCATAACCACCCCATTTTATTTTATTTTGGAATAAAATGGGTCCCCCTTTCCTTTTGTTTTGTTGGCCTTTGGTTGTTTGGTTAGGTCTTAGGAGTTCTTTGTTTTTCTCCTAAGTCTGTCTTTTGTTCTATCGGAGGCGGGTCCGAAACCAAATCTAAGAATGGAACTCTTTCAAGGTTTCTAGTTCGGATATAGTTTTGAATCTGACTTTGTCTTCTCTTTTGTTTCTCCTTTGTTCTATTGGTTGTTTTTGACAAACACTTGGGTTGGTCCATCCTCTTGTTTCTTGGTTGTTTCCTTGTGTTTTTTTTTTTTTGCTCACGTAGGAGCAAAACAAGGATTGGAACTCACATAGGAAGTTTCAAGTTTCCATATTGTGTTCCAGTCTTGACTCCGTCTCCACTCGTTTTCTTTCTCATTTTCTTTGTTGTTTGGGTCGGGTCCAGTGTTTGCTTCGGTCCTGCTTCCCTTGTGCTTGTGTGTTTTATTCTTTTCTTTTTGGCTAGGACCAGATCCGGACCCAGAATGGAACTTCAAACTTTGTGAAGTTCCCTTTCGGTTTTGTCTCCACCCCCCATCTTCGTTTGTCATGTTTGGTCTGTCCTTTTGTCGGGGTCAGATTTGGGGTTGGAAATGAAATAGGGAACTTTGTGTAGTTTATTTATCTTGTTTCTGACCCAGCTCCACATTTCCTTACCTTTTGATGTTCTGTGGACTTGACTTAACTATCTGTTCATGTCATTGGCTCCATCCCTAAATGATCGCATTTATGGCATTAAATGCAGCCTGTTTACACGCGTGAATTAATGATTAAAGGTTTAATTATGCTTAAACTACCTCATTGTTATTATTATGTGATTTTTTTAAGAAAACCACGACCAGGAAAGTCTCTAAAGAATTGATTTGATCGCAGGGGTGAATTGAGGAGCAAATCTTGGCTAATTTCTAGTCAATCCTGAGGAGCGTTTTGAGGTAGGTTTCTTTTTTTTTTCCTTCTCTCATTTCTTCTTTCGAGTGTGTTGTTTTGGCGCATTCACGGGAGGGGTTTTGTTCTTTCTTTTTGTTTCCTTTGTTGGTGTTTGTGTTGTTCTTCTTGTTCTGCTTGTTTGGTTCTTTCTTTTATGTTTCGTTCTGTTTTGGGTTTGTCTTTTGTTTGTCATTTTTGGTTTTGTTGTTTGTTCTGTTGTCGCTTTTGTGATGGGTTTGTTTGTCGTACTTTGGTTTTGACTAGGGTTTTGATTTTTGAATGGTTTTCCTTGCTTGGGTGATGAATTTTTTTTTGAGACCTTGTTCTGATATTCTCACGTTGATTTTGGGTTTTTCGTACAGGATTCTTGTTGTGCCCTAGTTTTTGGAAATAGGGTGTCGGGTGAACTAGGGTTTTGCAATATAATTTTTTCCATTTTTTAAATGACCTTTTGTAAGAAGGAACTGCTGGAGGGTTAAACTATGCTATTTCTAGTTTCCTTTAGGGCCCATGTGACCTAGGGTTTAAGGTTCATATGACTGTACTTTGTTTGAAATACTCTTTGTTTGCTGGAATTATTCTACTCCCGTTCATTATTATGATGTCACTATATCTTTACTCTTGGTCAGAACCAGATCTAGAGGGGAAATTGAACTTGGTAACTAACATTTTTTTCTAGTCTGATCCATTTTCTGGTCCCGCTTCTGACCCTATTTTGGTTCTGGTCCATTTCTCATTCTGGTCCCGCCTCTGACACTGTTTTGCTCCTTGTCCAGTTCCAATCCTGGCCCCACCGCACGATAAGAGAGATTGTTTATGCCTAATAATTCCACAATTCTTCCTTTGATAAAGGTATAGTTTGACCAAGTAAAATATTATCTTAGGTGGATGGAGGAGGGATTATATGATTAACTAACTTAGATTTTTTATTCATCTAATACAAGAAATTGCTGTAGGAATTAAGAAATGTTAGGAGAATCATATGAGGCCTCTCAGAGAAGCCAACCAGGTGAAACTTCATGGCAAGGAGTTAGACTGAAGAAGATCAAGGTGGAACAACTTCCGTATACCTTGAGATGTAGGCATAGGGAAGTGGCCCTCACAGCTAGCAAAATTGATTCCAACTGGGCTAATATTACTGACACTAATTTGGGCCCTTTTAATTATGAAGAATTGATTGAGGAAACATTCACTGAAGAGCAGATCACAGGAAGGATGAAAAGGATTGTTCAATTAGGACTGGAAGATGTTGCACTCTTCCCCCTATCTTTCCAACATCTAGAGTTGATTCTTGCAGCAGCTAGAGCACATAACCCTACTACTAGGCAATGTGTGGATGTAAAGGGTAATGTCATTATTGACTTCATGCCTCCAATGATCAAATTCTTGTTTAATATACCTGATCCCAAGAATCCTAAGCAATTAAATGAGGTGGAGGCTTTGAAGCTTTACAGTGATAATAAGGAGAGGAATAGGTTTCACATGAATAAGACTTGGATGAGGGTGGAGAAGAAGTCTCCGACCAACCTTCCAAACCAGCCTAAGAGGGTAGACTTTAGTAAAGAGATTGCAGATAGGATCATGTTCCTTTCTAGGGTGTTTGGTAAAAGGGATGCTTCACTATTCAAGGAATGGATGTTTCCTTTTATCCAAGCTATTTTGGATGGGAGGCAACAATTTGACTAGTCAATGATAGTATCAGACAACATTCACAATCAGATGATAAAAGTGAGAGAAACCAAGTGTTTCTTTATGACCTCCTATGTAGTTTATGTAGCTACCAGAGTGGGGATTTTTCCTGGACTTCAAATAATAGGTATATTGGGGGAAGCCCAAGGATAGAAGAGAGTGTGGGAGTATTATAATCAGCTCACCTTGCAGGCATCAGAGCAACATTATAGAAGGGTAAATGATGCCTTTCTTTATGTCATTATTAACAAACTTAATGGTGATGCAGGATATAGGCTTAGCAGGGAGGCAATGGATTTTATGAATGAATTGGGGCATTGGTTTATCTAGTACCCCACATTCACCTATTTTAGGTTAGCAGGCTTTGATGGTCACCCCCATTTGCTACCTAGATGTTGTGATGATAGGATCATTTTAATGGAGTTTATTTATCAAGCCTTGGTTGTGAATTTCCAGTTTGGGAACAAACGCAAGACTAGGTGCCATAAGTTTCCAATGAAGTTGGGAGCCTTTAGCTATCCACACATTCAGGAAGCTAAGGTTGTTTGTGATGAATTAGTTTATTTATATTTGGGCTTGTATACTACAAGGAAATAGTATGACCCCAAGCACAAGATGAGGGATTTGCTTCCTAGTGTCTTTGAGAAGCACTTCAATTTGTTGGAGGATTTTTGGGAGGACTTGCAAGATGAATATGACCTTAGGAAAAATAATTATGAAAGGATACCTATCCCACTTATAGTTGAGTTTGGGATAAAGGAAGAAATTCCAGAAACATTGTCTGATGATGGGATAGTTTTGGATCCCGGGTATGATGTAGATAAGATTGGTACTAAAGATCTTTATCCAATAGATTGGAATGTTGAGGAGACAATTGACATAAAGCAGATTGCAAGACCGATGCTGGATAGGAGTATTCAATAGGTGAGTTTGAGGACTAATCAAGCCAAGGCTCCATCATCTAAGAAGAGGAAAGCTGCAGGTACCACCCAAGGATATAAAAGGGCAAAGAGAAGGATGGAATCTAAGGAACCTTTAGAGTTTATGCCTTCTAGTACACAAGAGGAGCTGGTTCCTCAAGACCTTCCAGAGGTGCAGGAAGATGAAACAATTGCGGAGGTGGGGTCTTCTACATCTGTTGTAGGGGAGGTATCTACTCAGCCCTCTGATGCACAATAATTAGATTAAGAATCACCAAAGGGAGCCCTCCATGATGAAGCAGAGGGGTTAAAGTGAATGGAAGATTAAATTGAGATACATAATATAGAAACGGATTCAGAAAAGACTCCATCTGATAAAGAGCATCATGTATTAACATCTTTTGATATGATAGATGATGCAGGAACCAAACACATATTGACTGAAGAAGATCAGTGGAAGCTCTTTGAAGATGCAAAAAGAGAATATGATGTTAAGGCACAAGTTGAGGCATCAACTAGGCAATAAGAGGAGGAGGCCAAGGCACAATCTGAATTGGCGGTCAAGCAGAAGGAGTTGGAAGATAAGGTCAAGGCTAATGAATTAGCTCAATAACAACAACAAAAGGAACAGGAGCTCAAGATTCAAGAAGAGAGGGATAAGTTGATGATGCAGTAGAAAATTCATAACCTTGAAGAGGAAAAGGCCCAACAAAGAAGAGAAAAAGAAGCTATTGAAGCTAAGCTCAAAGCACAAGAAGAGGCTTATAGGAAAAAGGAAGAGCAAGAACATTTGAAAAGGGAAGGAGAGGCTGCTGAGATTGCTGAATATGAAAAGAAGTCCAAGGAGGCATGGGACTATGTTGGAGAGTTGAGGAAGCAATGAGATCAAATGCTAGAGAAAAAGAAAGAGGAAGAGGAATGTTTAAAGCAGGAGCTGGAGGCTAAAAGGCTGCAAGAACAAAAGGATAAAGAGGAAGCAGAAAGGTTAGCATAGGAAAAGGAACAAAGTAATCAGCAAAATGTGTAGGAAGTTGATTCTTAATCGGGGCCTACATTGTTACAACCTCTGTCTTCCACTACTGTTGCTTCTTCTTCAGCCTAGGTAGCCCAGACAACCACTACTCCTATTGCTCCTACTTGGTTAAAACTGGACTTGGAAAGAAAACAAGTTGTCCAACCACAACTGTTGAATTGGGAGGAAATGATGAAAGAAATTGGGAAAGAGAAACCTAAAAAGAAGGCTCGGGTTCTTCACTCTACTAGGCTCACTGATGCTGGAGAGATTGTTGCTGAATGTGCCATACCTGTAATGGAGAAGAGTCGTGATGATATGCAAATCACTGATTATCAGATGGGGGCAGTAAATTTGGGAAAGCCTACAAGAAACTAGTAGATGAGTTTGATTGATGTTGTGGCCTCTTCAACTAAATCCCAGATGATTAAAGATAAACAAAGGAAGGATGAGCTTGAGGCTCAATTGGATCAACTCCATAGTTTTTTGAAAGATGTTTCAAGTCCCATTTCTCAACAAGCTGCTCTTCCTGTCCCCAATTTTGTTAACAAAGAGGGAAGTAGATGACTTGATTCAAATGAAAATCAAGGTAGGGATGATGGATAAATGGTTGGATAAGCTCAACCAGGAGGTTGATGATGTTCTTGTTGAAGGTTCTAAAATTCATAAGGCTTTTCTTGAATTGACAGAGGATCTAGACCAGCAGGTCAAGGATTTGGATAAGCAAGATGATGAATATAAGGAATGTGTTAAAAGGCTTGAAGATGTTAGAAAAGTTCCCAAGTCCACCTTGCTGGAATATTCAATTCTTGAGCAGGGTAATGAAGATTTTGTGGAAAAAACTATGAGCATCATAAGATATAAGTCTAGGGCTATGCATGGACATCAAGAAGAAGTTTGAGAAATGAGTAAAGACTTGAATCAATAGGTGGTTGAATTGGAGGAAATTGTGGCCATTTTAATCAACTTAGATTCCTCAAACAAAGAAGGCCTATCTTTGGATAAACTAAGGGAGAGATGAAGGGGTAGGTTTGAGGAAATCATGCAAAAGGGAGATGATGGGGAGAGTTTATTGTTAGATCAGTTTATGGATATCTGAGAGGAGGTAAGAACTGCTAGAAAGGAATTAATCAAGTTAAAGGAGATGCAAAGGTTGGTTGCTGTAGAATTTGAAAGGATCAAATTTGAAAGTGATTGGTTAGATGGGCCAGATTTGGGTACTCTTCAACAAGTATTCTCCAGTTATGACAAGTACATCCTTGAGCAATCAATGCAAAAGTGACTAACTCTTTTCACCATACTCTATCTACTCTTCTCCTCTTTTTGTGGCTTTTGAAATAGGCTCAACTCTGAGTTTGATCCGTCGGTTTCACTCTCTTCTTGGAATATCATATTTCTTGTTGGCACAACAGAGTGATCAACCTTGGAACAAGAGTTTGTGAAGTCCACTTCTGTGTTCAATTCCAATTCCATTAATTGTGGATCTTGATTGATAATTGAGAAACTTTTGCATGTGGCACCCTAAATGTATTATTAGAATCTACTTTGTAAAGGTCAGCTAATTGAAGGAAGATCAACCACATGATGATAGAAAATAGTGATTAGATCTAGGATTTCTATGTTTTAGGAGAGATACTCTAAAAGTTCAGTAAAAAGCTTGGTTATTTTATAGTTTTTTCATACGTTTTCATGTTATGATTTTAAAGTTTGGATCTATTTTGATAAGGTTAATGGTACATGATCAATCCATACACCAGTTATTTTTGATGTGCTTAATTGTTTCTTATTCGATGAAAGTCAATAGAAGGAACTGGATTCAAGATTATATCATTGGATTATTTGTGAATGAAGTTGTTATTGTATTCATTTGATCTATGTTTTAGATGATGAGTGAGTGATTTTTTTGAAGTAAGTTTAGTGAATGTTGATGGTATCTGAATTAGCATTATGGATGTATGCGGTAGCATAGTTTATTATATGGATTGCATCTTGTTGTAGTTATGGTTAGGTGGAATAAACACTCATTACTGATATGCATGTCTGGGTATGTAAGAATTTTACTCACATTTCTTTGATTTGAAGCTTTGATTCATCTTTTTATTTTATTTAACCCCCCCCCCCAAACATAGACTAATTGATGCTATGCAGTCTTGTTCTTTGTTACCAGTAAAGGCCCCTTGAACATTATAGTTATATCAACCATTGAGTGAAATCAACATAATTGATAACCAATTACCAGGACCTTGGGAGTTAGATCTCCATGTGTTATCTTTCTCTTTTAGGAGAAATAGAATAGTAATATTTTGTTTAATGTTGTTGTGCTATTTTAACCATCAACACTACTCAAAAAAAATCTACGAGAAGCGATGCAATTGGAAATTCATCTCCTCGCTCATCGCTGATTTAAAACAATCATTTCATAACATATTCATGATAAGTGATGAAAATATGATCATAAGGCCAAAGGGCATCACTCATCTCTATTACAATATTGAGGGGTCAAAAACCATTAGCGATAAGTGATCCCTCAATAATACTTAGAACCTCGCTCATCACTACTTACAATTAGAAGTTTTAGCAGCTATTTTTGATGAGCGATATGAAAGAGATATTACCTCATCGCTCATCACTGATTTAAAACATACATCTGAAAAGCGATCAGCAATGAGCGGTAAAGATAGAAAGCCAATTAAACTTAAGTGAAAACCTTTAGGCACATGCTCATAAGTTCTTTTCCATAACTCTCTTGATTATCTTCATCAAGCTCTTATTACTAGACTCATCTTGACCATTTCCTTGAGGATGGTAAGGTGAAGAGTAAGAAACTTGTATGCCATGTCTTTCACAAAAGTCCTTGAATTCATCTAATCTAAAACACATAGCATTATCTGAGATAATCCTTTAAGAAACTCCAAATCTTATGAGAATATTATTTAACAGAAAATCAACTACCACCTTGCTTGTTTCCTTCTTTGTGGGTATTGCTTCCACCCATTTTGTAAAATAGTCAGTGACAACAAGAATCCATGAGTGACCTCCACTAAATTTTTTTGGTATTTCTTCGATGAAATCAATTCCCCATTGTTGGAAAGGGGCTTCAATTGTCATGGGCCTATGTGGTAAATTTCCTGAGAACTTCAATTTTCTTGAGAATTGTTGACAAGCATAAATTTTTTTAACAAACTTGTGAGCATCCTTAAAAAAAGTGGGCCACCAAAATCTAGCTCTCAAAATCTTGTGTGCAATGGTCTTTGCCATGTAATGACCATCACACACCCCATTGTGCATTTCCTGTAGAATCTCCAATACTTGCTTTCCATCTACACACTTGAGAAGTACTCCATCCAAGCTTCTCCACCATAACTCATTGTTAATAATCACATACTTGATAGCATGTAATTTCAATGTTTTTTTTTCATTGTCATCCATATCAGTAGGGCACTACAAAGTTTGTAAATACTAGACAATTCTTCTATACCATTGACATGTTTGCATATCATAGAGAGGTACAACATCAATTATTTCAATCTGATTAACTTGATTAGCTTCCAAATTTGCCTCTTCTATTAACTTGGCTAGGCCTTTTCCTTTCACTAACTTGGTAATATGAACACCAATGTTAAATTCTTGGATCCTATTGATCCATCTACACCTTCTTCATGTTGTCTCTTGCTAACTAAAAATGTCCTTCACAATGTTAGCTCCCAAAAATGTAGGTGAAATGGCTCAAGAGGTTGCCAATCTCTTGGTATGTTTCAGGGTAGCATACAAGGTCTAAATGGGTTAAACCTTCTTCTCTTCAGGTGTTGTTAGGCCTAGGTGGGTATACCTATATGAATGAGACAAACTTGACTTATGCTTATTTCTTTTAAAGTATTTTACCCACAGTGGCAAATGGGAGTGGATAAATAAAATGTGATTTGGTATAAATTGTATAGCAATATCAAAGCTAAAACCTAATATGTTCAATTAACAGATGTAAAAATGAGTAAAACTAAATGGTGAAAATGTAGAGACTAGTGCCTTATTGGGTATGTGGAGTCAAATGAGAAATCTAAAATGAGTAACTTCTTTCTAGCAAGTATTCTAATTGTTCGACATATATTTTAGTTTATAACTTATATAAACATGCAAGAATATGACTACCAAGTTCTTCTTAATGATCCAAATGAGATTCCATAATTACTATGATCAACTAAAAGGATTTAATCTTTTCTTGAAAGAACCAATTAAGCAACCATACATATACATCAAATGTGCACCAATAAATTGATTATAAGCTTGTTATATCAATTTAAATAACCAGAAAACATCAAATTTGGAGACAACTTTAGTAATACTTTCAATGAACACAACAAACAACTGATACTAGAAATATGCCACCACATCAAATTATTTTCATTGATATTTCCATAGTTTTAAACATGCATCATAGTCTCATATTTGTAAAACATTGTAATCTACTGTATCTTTCTTCTATATCCTATCTTATCTTCTCCTTTTTGTTTTGCTACCAAAATAGATATTTATACATCAAATACTCGAAAGGATGCATCCTTTCAAAAATTTCATATGTTTAAAAAATAATAGATTAAAAGATAATCAGGCTCTATTAAGCCATAAATGAATTTTAGATAGGTGATCCAAGTAATCCCGGTGTTCATGCGTATCTACATCTCCTACTGCGTTCTGGATTGCGATCTCCATTCTTACCATCTTCTCATTTTACTTGCACGCCTCATCCAATGTTGTGTCTTCTGCAGTAGCTACCTTTAGGATTTCATGCAGTATTGACTCACTTTCATTTTTCCATCTAGCCATTTCTATTAATTCTCGTTTATCATCAAAGAATGTAGACAATCCTTTCCTAGTGGCATTTATCAATCCATGTGCATCCCCTCACAATTCTTCAGAGAAGTCTCGGTGCTTATTCACAAAATGATTTGCAGCTTCAATTGCTACATTATCAGAGACATCCCTCTGGTTTATTTCTTGAAACTTCTCCAGAATCCTTCCATCCATTCTTTCATGTTCTTTCAATGAAGCAAAGTTATGTGAATGTTTTCCTGAGAGCTTATTTAACCAAGTTCTTAGGCTGGCTTGTCTTTTCTTAATCATTGCTACAAGTGTATCATATTTCCCTTGAGAATAAGCACTTGATCCTTCCCAATGATCTTTTGACTGTGAACTTTCACCATGAGTGAGAAGCTTGTTTGATTTCATTGTAACACCTAACAAATATTTTAGGTGGTCATTTTCTCTCAACACCCTCTCATTATTCATTTTGTACATTTCCCTCTCCTTAATTAACATCTAAATTTGGGCTTTGTTTAATTTTGCAACATTGATTCCAATTTCTGCAATTGCCACAGGATTAGCCTCTCCAATTTTTACATTCATAACATGCCCAAATTCCTTCTCAGTATCAATGACAATTGATTTTATGTGAGGTGGATATAAGGCCCAAATCATTAATGACCCTTCATCTAGATTTTACTTTGACCCTACATATACTTTTGTCACCTTTTTCTGGGTTGAGCTTATGTGTAGCATTGCTATCTTTCAAGAAACTATCAAAAACTAGTGCAGAATTGAGATCCAAACCAGGAAAAATCATAACACCAGAATTTTCCAACATTTTCCTCCCCTTTTCAGGGGTCATATCTGCCATCTCCTTGTCCACACACATATTTAAATCATTCAGCAATTGCTCTTCATTACTTGATGTGATATTATCAACCTTTTCCCTTATTTCTTTTCCTTTTTATTTGTACAAGAATGCCTTAAACTCTGGACAGTTTAAAAATTCATCATCTGATACAAATGATTTGTATTCTACATGCCTTGCATCTACCTCTACATTCTCTTCAACACTCAATTCTCTGGCAGGGCAAGTGTAATGCTGAGTTCTCAATCTAGAAATTTTACTCAGTTGGTCTTGTGGCATATTATCCTTAGATGCCTCCTCCCTAGAAGATAACAACTCTGCATCCTACAACCCTTGATTATATCTTTCAACCACTATCTTTGTTTCTTCCTCTTCCAAATTCTAGATCATATCATCAAAGTGATAGGACACTTATTGATACCCTCCAAATTTTATCCTTATTTTAATAGAATTAATGTACCCTTCTGGGTCAAAATTCTTTATGGGTGGTCCTCTTTTCATATTGTACTGCAGTAGTTTATCAAGGATCAAATTGTATCCTTCTTTGGCTAACATAGTAAAATCACCAAAGCATAATGTACTAGGCATGAAAGCCTGCTTTCAAAAGGAGCTAAAATTCATAACACTGGAATAGTCCATCTATCTGACAATTTCCAAATATGCAATTCTATCCGGGATTTTTTTTGGAAAAATGTATAGGGCATCTTCAAATCCATAAACCCTAATCATGGTAGCACCCTCCAAGCAATACCAATCCCCCCAGTTATGACTAATTGGCCCATTGGAATCCTTTGGCTGAAGAAACCTCTTTATCTCTTCAGATAAAGAATAATCACATGGATCATTGTACAATGTGTACAATTTCTTCACAAAATACTCCTCAAAGTGAACAAAACTAGAATTAGAAAATCTACTATCCCAGATAGCTGTCAATAATTGAACAGGTAATGTTGTGCTTTCTTTGTTAAATTGAGAAATTCCCATCTCCTGAGGACACAATCCCAACTCTTGTCTAAAATATAACACTATGTGCATCAAAAATAAATAATGTCTGAGATGAAAGATAGAGTCTACGCCCTTTATTTCCATCAATCCAAAATCAAGCCCCTTAAAAATGTATGAGGCATAATCAAACAGTCTAGAGTTGTGGTACTGGATATCTGCTAAAATTATCATAGGCACAATTGACATATACTCAGGGACATCCATTCCCAATACCTGGCCTACTGAGAAATAAGTATACTTCATATAGGGTTCAAAAAGGTCAACATGAAAAGAAGGTCCGTCACTATCCTATAGAGGAACTGGTTTGCCACCTTGTCTAATCCTATGAATTGGCAACCTCCAACCCTTATAAATTGTCCATTCTCCCGAACTCCATTTCCAATTCTTCACATATGATTTTTTTCATTGCAAACCCCTTCCAAATTGAAAACCTCCCCTATTGCATCTTCTGATAAGTGTATTTGTGGCTTCTCGGATGGGTCACATATAGATTTGAATTTTGAGTTATAATGAACAACTAACAATTTTACCAATTCTACATTGACAAATACATTAGGGCACACTAGCTTTCCCAAATTAAGCTTACATGGGTTGGATACTGGTTCAAAACAATTTCTTTGATAATAGTGAAAGTTAAACAATTCATACCCTCTTATTGGAGTCCAACATCTCCTATGAGTTTACATTTATCATTTAATTTATCTATTTCTTCCCTAAGTTGTGCAGATCGTCTGGCTTTAGGTCGAGAGCCAGGTAATTGGCCAATGAGGTCTTCATTTAATCTTCGTTCAGTGCCCTCATGTTCTATTTCATTTTTCTATTTCTTTCCTTTAGGTTGACTACTTTCACCATGTTTTCTACTTTTTGATTTTCTTGAGCTAGGGGACTCCATTCCTCAAAAATTATAGAAGTTAAAATTAGAGGAAATAAGGCATAAGAACTTACTGTATTTTGCTTGAAACCTTCAGACTAAAAGAATGCCCTACTTCTTCGTTCGCCTTTCTGATTCTTCCACTATCAATTCCAGACTAATGTTTCCAATTGAATTCTCCTTATTGTGCTCCATCACACCATTAATGTGTTAGCTGAAACATGAGTGTTGTAAGTCCTTTTTCGAAACTCACACTGTCACATCATTAGTATTGTCAGTGAGACATTTTCAAATCTTGGGCGATAACTTTTAGCAACATTCATTAAACCATTCGTCAAAACATATGTAGTCTCCCTGACACCTTGAAGTCTCACTAATTATTGCAAAATGTATATCGCTCTAATTTCCCACAGTCTTATCGACATTCGGAGTCTCACCGACAGTTATCCTCTAGGTGTTATGTATATCGCTCTGACATTTTGAGTTGGGGAGATGTTCCATAGATTATTTTGTGTCTCACTGAGATATATCCCTTGGTATGTTTTCTAGTCGATGAGACATAATTACTTTCTCACCGATGAAACAACACTCTGCGTGACTCTCATATTTCTCTCCAATGAAATTAGTCGCATCGATAATCAATTCATATTGTTGAGTCCTTTACCCACATAATCCTATCGGTGTGACATATGGGTTAGCAGGACTACCCGACTTCATCCCGATAATCATTGATAGAATCCCCTTATGCTTTGTCAAAAATACCTGATGCATGCAATAAGACTTCATTCTGATGACTTTTAGTCTGGCTGATATGTCTCCTTGTTTTCCGGTCGGTAAGACATACATGAGTTCATTATGACTTATTCCGATGATGACTTTCTTGCCGATATGATCTTTCTGTCGTCGAGACAATGAATTGCATCCTATTGATATGTGTTTGCAGATGAAATCATATCGGTTTGACATTCCTGAACTCTTGCCGATAGACTACAAAAGATACACATTAGTAAAAAATGCTCTATGGATCAGGAAGAACCTCACCATCTCTTGCCGATATGAATTATACAGTGAAATATTCAGGGCTAGATGGATTCTATGGGACCACATGACAAAGTATGGGAAAAAATATTATGAAGAGAGAATTTTTGTGCTTATGGTAAGGACTAATTTGGAAACTCATGGGTATAAACAACTGTAAAATTTTCAAAATTTTATAGTTCTAACAGCGGCTCCGTCTGGGGATGAATGATTGTAAAATCATTGCAAGGATCCAAATTTCTAGGTGAGCATACCAAACTCAAGGTGATGGATCAATGAGCAAGATGGAATGAATGGAAATGGAAATGAATATGACCCTATACTACTGTACATGGAAAGACTTATTTTAAAAGAAGGAATATTAGGATTTTCCATGTACTGGAAATTCCTATTCCTTTTATTTCCTAGACTACTGTGCATGGAAGAGAAAATTTTGAGAGGATTGTCAAGAGTTGTCCATGCACTAGCAACCCTTAATCCTCTGTATTGCTTAAGAGAAAAAATGCTTGAAGAATTTCCCATGTATAGGAAACTCATGTTCTTCACCAGTCATGTTTTGCAAATAATATGAATCTTCACCTTTCTTACCAACAAAAACAAAGGGTCCCAACCACAAAGCTTCAAATTTCCCGTGCTTACCCTTCTCCTGACACTGTGCATTCCACATCAGCACCAGATCATTCTCCTCGAATTTTCTATCTTTTTATTTTCTATCAAATAAATGCTTCATATTTTCCTACAACTTCATGTTCTAGTTTTGAGCTACTCTCCTTATTTCATCAAGTTCAACCAGTTGCTCCATTCTCTCCTCCATAGGTTCTGGAATATCTATATCTTCTTGAAGAATAAGCTTGTAGATTGGTAATAGATTTTGTAGATGCATCCTAGCTTGTGTTGCATATACTAATTCAAATGGGGATTTTCCAATTGCCTTTTTTACAATGATCCTATCAGCCCACACATCCATTTTCAATTTTGAATCCCAAGCCTTCTTATTCTAACCTAGCATTCTCCTTATGATTTTAAGAAGACTTTTGTTGCTAGACTCTGCTTGTCCATTAGCTTGCAGATGGTAGGGAGTTGCATAAGAAATGGTAATGCCATATGTGCTGCAAAATTATTTGAACTCATTAGATCTGAAACACATCTCATTATCTGTAATTAATCTTAGTGGTGTACCGAACCTGGTAATGATGTTATCCATTAAAAAATTGGTTACAAATTTACTTGTAGCTTTCTTGGTTGGGACTGCTTCTATCCATTTGGTGAAATAATTCATGGTTACTTATGTCCTCCACTTGATTTCTCTTGTATCTCCCCAATAAAATCAATTCCCCACTAATGGAAAGGGGCTTCATTCTGCATAGGTCTAAGTGGTAAAGCTCCCTGATACTTTATTTTCCTAGAAAATTTTTGGCATGCTTGACATCTTCTTATATATGAAAAAGAGTCATTAAAAACTTTTGGCCAGTAATAACCTGCCCTGAGAATTTTATGTGCAGTTATCTTCGCAGAATAATGGCCTCCACAAACCCCTTCATGCATTTCTCTTAAGAAATGCTTAGCTTGTGACTCATCCAGACATAACAACAATACTCCACCCCTATTCTTCTAGAACAAATCACCTTCCATGAACACATACTTAGATGCTTGCAGCTTTAAAGTTCTTTTCTGACTATCACTTAATCCTTCTAGAAACTTCATGTGTTTGAGGTAATGCATGATGTCTGCATACCAAGGAGTATGCTCAATACTTTCAATTGCATTCTCTTCCTCTTCTATATTACAAATTTGATTTGCTTCGATATTTGCTTTTGCCATTAGCCTAGCCAAACCCTGACCTCTCACCAATTTAGTGATTTGTATTTCCATATCAAACTCTTGAATTTTATTAATCCACCTGTATCTCTTTCCTGTTACCTCTAGTTGAGTCAAGATATCCTTAACAGCTACATGAGGGACATAAGCAATCACCTTAGCTCCAACAAGATACGGCCTAAAAGCCTTTGTGGCTTTTACCAATGCAAATGCTTTTTTTTCCATTATATCATATTTCAATTCTGACCCCTATAATGACTTGCTGAAAAAAGACAGGTTGTTCATGACCTTCCTCATTTTTTTATAACATGACAATAGCTATAGTATGCAACGAAGCAAATTAAAATATTTGGAAGGGTTTTGAAAAATTTAGAGATTTGAGGACAAGAGCTTCCTTGGTGGCCCTTTTGATGGATATGAAAGCTTCCAATGCCTCTGCAGTCCATTCTATCTTTTGTCCCTTTCTTAACATCTTTGATATGGGCTTGATAATTTTAGAAAAATTAGAGACAAATCTCCTAACAAAATTGATCTATCCAAAAAATGATTGGATGGCCTTGCTGGTCTTAGGAATTGGAATTTTATCTATGGTTTCAAACCTTTTAGGATCTATTCTAATCCCCTCCTTTGACACAATATGTCCTAAAATTTTACCGTCTGTGACTACAAAATGACATTTTTTAGGGTTTAGACTAATACCATATTCTAAAGCTTTAATAAATACCATTTATAGATGTTCTACATGATCCTCAACCCTTTTTGAATAAGCAATAAGGTCATCTTGATACACCACCATGATAGCATTAATCAAGTCTACAAATGCTACATCCTCTTTGAAAAGTTGCACCTGCATTTGTGAGACCAAATGGCATTCTCACATAAAAATACATTCCCCATGGGGTTGTAAAAGTTGTCTTATACTGTTCAGAATTTTTAACTTTGACTTGGTTATAACCTGAAAACCCATCCATCATAGATAACAGCTCACACCCTATTACTTTATGTAGTACAACCTCCATATTAGGTAGAGGATAATTATCCTTGAGAGATGCCACGTTTAGATTTCTAAAATTCACACATAATCTGATATCTCTATTTTTCTTCCTCATAGGGACCAGGTTTGAGACCCATGTTGAGTGCCTGATTAGTTTGATGATGCCACCGTCTCTGAGCTTTGCCAATTCTTCCTACATTTTTGGTTCCAATGTTGGGTTAATGGGCCTGTGTTTCTATCTAAATGGCTTTGCATCTGGTTTCAACAGGATTTCATGTTGAAAAAAATCCTCCCTATATGCTTTAAGGTCCTCATAAGACCATGCAAACACATGTTTATATTTTCTCAATAATGCTATCAACATTCTTCGAATTGTCGGGCTTATTTTTTCCCTATGTACACCTTTCTTGGCGCCATCTCAGCCCCCAAGTTGATCTCTTCAAAATCCTCCCTCTTGACTAGTGTCTGCTTCATGAGGGACTGATCACTTCCATCATATACCCTCTCCAATGCCACTAGTCCTTTGGGAAGCTTATTAGTTTTAAGTTGTATGACCTCCTTCCCGAATACTGTCTGCTTCCCATCTACTTCTTCTACAAAGGAATTGAAATCAATTTCTTGAGCTTCATATTGATCTATACAGTGAAGAAATTTCAAGAGGTCAGTATCATCATTAAAAACCTGCCAACTGTATATATTATTAGGCACAATAGGTCTTGTTTTGAACTTAATCTGTGACACTCCACCTAGTGTAATGTCATCCCTTTTTAGAGCTACATTTGCTAAAAAATATGCCATTATATTTTTTGACCAATCTATCCATTCAATGGAGAATGCATCAAGTAGCTCTATTGTGTCCCATACAACATTCATATATTGCTTCAGTCTTTTATGTTTTGCTGCATATTTTGATTTAACTTGTGAAACAACTAGCTCAAAATCCCCTAGAACAGCTAGCAACTTGATTTTATGTTTTATAGCTATATGCAAGCCTATTAATAAGGCTTCATACTCTGCCATGTTGTTTGTACATTCAAATTCTAGCAAAAATGAATACTTAAATGTAATTCCTTCAAGTGAAACAAATACTATTCCTACTCCATTACCTTCTTGGCTACATACTCCATCAAAGTAAATTTTCCACACACCATTTTTTTAGTTTTGTGCAACATGCTTTTCAATTGGATAAGTATTGACTAACTCCAGATGGGCTGGTTCTATCTTAAAATTCCCAAGATCCACATCACAAAAAAAATTGACTTGATCTTGAGGTACACAATCAACAACTTGGATCATCCTTGGCTCCCTGTACAATTTAACTTCTTGACCATTGACTGGAATTGTTGCATAAGACAAGTCAAATTGGACATTTCCCCCAGCCGTTGTCGTCCACTATCTTGATAGAAGCATCCCAAACTGAGGAGGGGTATCGATCACTATTATATCTATATTATAAGCCACTTGAGGATAAGCAGCTAATTTGACTTCAACATCTTTCATAATACCCACCATAGGAACATGCCTGCTATCCATTGCATAGCACTTACCTCCATTAGTATCCACCCACATGCCAAGCTATTTCATAACCCCAACTGGAATAATATTGATAGCAGCACCAGAGTCTATCATGTATTTCTTTAACAGTTTGTTATTTATAAGTAACGTAGTGAAAAAATGATCAACTTGTGGGGGATTTATTAATACATCATTTAGGAAGACTTTTGGGATACTTACTTTCTCTTGCTTATTAATTGTTTTAGTGGCCATCTTATTTTCAGAATTTATATGTTTTCCATTTCTATTTGTTATCAATTGAACAACACTGTCTCTATATTCCTTAATTTTCATCATCTCAAGTAGTGGAACAAACATTTTTACCTAGGATAAAGCCTAAGTGAAGTCAAAAGAAGAACCCTCCACCTTAATCATTTTCTTTTGTTCTGATGTTTCTCCTTTGTTCTCTTCTTTTTCTTTTTTAATCGATTGATCAGTCTTTTGCATTTCTTTGTGTAACTCTTTAACTTCCTCCTTTTGGAAAAGCTTTTGTTCTTTTTTATCATGTTGTTTAATTTCTGCTTTCTTCACAATTCCTTGTGTCACCTTTTGATCTTTTATAAATATTCCCCTAGGGACACCTTCTTTTTCATTCACTATCCTATTTCTTAACCAATACTTGCTCTTTGCTTCTTCAACTATAGCAATGGTTAACCTCTCTATCTCCTCTTCAATGAGTTTCCTCATAGTGCACTGAGTAGGCATCTCAACAGAATGTGGTTCTATATAATCTTCTTCAGAATCATAAATAACTTGTTGTTCATCCATGTGGATATTTTACCTTTGATTTGAAACATCGTACTCATAACCTTCATCTTCTAGAGATGAGTATTTCTCCTCAACACGGTGAAAAGTATTTGAGATCAAATAAACTGTGTGATCTTCTCCACTATTATCCATTAGCATTCCTTCTTCTTACATTCTTTGGGCTACAACACAATATTATGGGGAATGTGGCTTATCACAACTTTCACAAAAATAATTGTTATTGACCATATACGCCCCCTTCTTCCTTAATGGATCAAGAGTTTCTTTTTTTCTAGGCCTATCTATTACAGGTTTTCCATCCTTCCAATTTGTACTATAGGGCATGTCATGTAACCTAGGCCTCTCATTTTTGTATGTGTTTTGCTGTTTGTATTAATAATTATTGGCTTGTTGAGGAACCCTAGGGTTGTCTCTCTTACTAATTATCCCAACAACTTTCCTATTGTTTTCAATTGTTAATGCTATCTTTTGGGCTTCAGGAAAATCTCTTGGGAACCTATTTCTTAGTTCATACCCTATTTTTGGATCGAACACATTCAAATAAACACTCAATGCTACAGAGTCTGGCAACTTTGATCTAGGAGGTATCTTATTCTATAGTTTGTTGAATCTCCAGTTAAAATCATAAATTGTCATTCTAATTTTTCTAAATCTGCATTAATTCATGAAGAACAAAATCTGGTGCACTTAGATTCCCATATTGCTCGAGGAATTGATCTTGAAATTCTTGGACAAAATCAATAAAGGCTGTTGGTAGGCTATTGAACCAATCCCTAGCTTCTTCAGTAAGCGAAATCATGAATAGCCTCATATGTAAATCCTCATAAGGCACATCCAAATCTTGGATGAAAGCATTGAAATTCCTTAAATGATCTTCAGCAGTAATTGCACTACTCCCTATAAAATTAGGAACAAGACTCCTCCAACTGCCATCCATAGGGTAAGGGTATAATTGAAACCATGTCAAGTCGAATTGTTGATCATTGTTGTGTATTGATGAGGGGGAGGGTTAGGTGGGTACTAATACTAGTACATCAGATTGTTGTATTGGGTATGAAGATGTGGCACATAATGTTGACCATGAGGTGGTTGCGTATTTGTATATTGTGAGGGAATACACGATGGATGGTTTGGTTGTTTGTATTGATTTCCTATCTGATTGTGAGGAGCCCTTGATGGATCAGAAGGCCCTGCATTATTATTACCCTACTTATGAGGTGGTATATACTTTGAAAATCCAGTTGTCTGAGTAGTAATTTGGGCTTTCTGCAATTTGAAGTCTTTGATTGCTTGTATCATTTGGGCTTTCTCATGTTCATCTTTTAATCTTTCTAGATCCTTTTTATGAAACTCAAACTATGCTTTTACTTCTTCATGAGTTGAGAATTCATAACTTTCTTGAGGAGTTACATGATCAGTGAACTCATTTTGGTTAGCCTCCATTCTTTTTTCACATTCCTATTGATATCTGATTCCTTCAACTTTGAGTTTAGCATCAAACTCTGGTTGTTTCTGAGGATTATAAAAAGGATTTCTTTGTTCTTCTGGGGTACAAGGTTCTGCACTTGAATTATCTCTCCATGTATCATAACGGTCATATGTCTCACAATGTGGTCTTGATGTTTTGTCTTTGTTTGTTATGCACATGCCATCATTTATCCTTTTACCCTTATCGACCTTATCATCTTTGTGTGTCCACTTACTATTTCCATCAGGACCTCCAGTAGGACCTACCTTATATTTGGATCTTCTACCATTCATGTTGCAATGTTTTTGTCAAAGTTTCCACTCACTTTCTTAAAAGTGAGAAAGTGTTTGTTGTTTCTTATTCCTAGCAAAGTCTGTACAAGGTTTCTAACTCTATGATTAAGGCCCTAATTCTGAGTTAACTCCCCAGTAGAGTCGCCAATTTGTTAGCTCTCAAAAATGCAGGAAAAATTCCTCAAGAGGTTGTCAATCTCTTGGTACATTTCAGGGTAACAGAAAAGGTCTAAATGGGTTAAACCTTCTTCTCTTCAAGTGTTGTTGGACCTAGGTGGGTATACCTATATGAATGAGATAGACTTGACTTATGCTTATTTCTTTTAAAGTATTTTCCCCACAGTGGCAAATGGGAGTGGACAAATAAAATGTGAGTTGGTATAAATTGTATAGCAATATCAAAGCTAAAACCTAATATGTTCAGTTAATAGATGTAAAAATGAGTAAAAATAAATGGTGAAAATGCAGAGACTAGTGCCTTATTGGGTATGCAAAGTCAAATGAGAAATATAAAATGAGTAACTTCTTTTTGGCAAGTATTCTAATTGTTCGACATATATTTTAGTTTATAACTTGTATAAATATGCAAGAATATGACTACCAAGTTCTTCTTAATGATCCAAATGAGATTCCCTAATTACAATGATCAACTAAAAGGATTTAATCTTTTCTTGAAAGAACCAATTAATCAACCATACAACTACAAAAAATGTGCACCGATAAACTGAATATAAACTTGTTATATCAATTTAAATAACCAGAAAACATCAACTTTTGAAACAACTTCAGTAATACTTTCAATGAACACAACAAACAACTGATACCAAAAATACGCCACCACATCAAATGATTTTCATTGATATTTCCATATTCTTAAACATGCATCATAGTCTCATATTTGTAAAGCATTGTAATCTACTTTATCTTTCTTCTATATCCTATCTTATCTTCTCCTTTCTGTTTCGCTACCAAAACAGATATTTATACATCAAATACTTGGAAGGATGCATCCTTTCAGAAATTTCATATGTTTAAACAACAATAGATTAAAAGATAATCAGGCTTTGTTAAGCCATAAATGAATTTTAGGTAGGTGATCCAAGTAATCCCGATGTTCATGCGTATCTGCATCTTCTACTATGTTCTGGATTGTGATCTCCATTCTTACCATCTTCTCATTTTTATTGCACACCTCATCCAATGTTGTGTATTCCACGATAGCTACCTTTAGGATTTCATGCAGTATTGACTCACTTTCATTTTTCCATCTAGCCATTACTTTTAATTCTCCTTTATCATCAAAGAATGTAGTCAATCCTTTCTTGGTGGCATTTATCAATCCCTGCACATCCCCTCGCAATTCTTCAAAGAAGTCTTAGTTCTTATTCACAAAATGATTTGCAACTTCAATTGCTACATTATTAGAGACATCCCTCTAGTTTATTTCTTGAAACTTCTCCAGAATCCTTCCATCCATTCTTTCATGTTCTTTTAATGTAGCAAAGGTATGTGAATTTTTTCCCCAGAGCTTATTTAACCAAGTTGTTAGGTTGGCCTGTCTTTTCTTAATCATTGCTACAACTACATCATATTTCCCTTGAGAATAAGCACTTTATCCTTCCCAATGATCTTTTGACTATGAACTTTCACCATGAGTAAGCAACTTGGTTGATTTCATTGTAACACCTAACAAATCTTTTAGGTGGTCATTTTCTCTCAACACCCTCTCATTATTCATTTTGTACATTTCCCTCTCCTTAATTAACATCTGAATTTGGGCTTTGTTTAATTTTGTAACATTGATTCCAATTTTTGCAGTTGCCACAGGATCAACCTCTCCAATTTTTACATTCATAACATGCCCAAATGCCTTCTCATTATCAACGACAACTGATTTTCTGTAAGGTGGATATAAGGCCCAAATCATTAATGAACCTTCATCTAGATTGTACTTTGACCCTGCATATACTTTTGTCACCTTTTCTAGGCTGAGCTTAGGTGTAGCATTGGTATCTTTCAAGAAACTATAAAAAACTAGTGCATAATTGAGATCCAAACTAGGAAAAATCATAACACCAGAATTTTCCAACATTTCCCCCCCCTTTTTAGGGGTCATATCTGCCATCTCGTTGTCCACACACATCTTTAAATCATTCAGCAATTGCTCTTCATTACCTGATGTGATATTATATACCTTTCCCTTATTTCTCTTCATTTTTGTTTGTACAAGAATGCCTTAAGCTCTGGAGAGTTTACAAATTCATCATCTGATACAAATGATATGCATTCTACATGCCTTACATTTGCCTCTACATTATCTTCAGCACTCAATTCTCTGGCAGGGAAACTGTAATGTTGAGTACTCAATTTGGACATTTTACTTGGTTGGTCTTGTGGCATATTATCCTCGGATGCCTCCTCCCCAAAAGATAATAGATCTACATCCCACAACCCTTGATTATATCTTTCGACCACTATCTCTGCTTCTTCCTCTTCCAAATTCTAGATTATATTATCAAAGTGATAGGGCATCTGTTGATGCCCTGCAAAGTTTATCCTTATTTTAGGAGAATTAATGTACCCTTCTGGGTCAAAATTCTTTCTGGGTGGTCCTCTTTTCATATTGTACTGCAGTAGTTTATCAAGGATCAAATTGTATCCTTCTTTGGCTAACACAGTAAAATCACCAAAGCATAATGTACTAGGCATGAAAGCCTACTTTCCAAAGGTGCTAAAATTCATAACATTGGAATAGTCCATCTGTCTGACAATTTCCAAATATGCAATTCTGTCTGGGACTATTTTTGGAAAAATGAATGGGGCATCTTCAAATCCATAAACCCTAATCATGGTAGCACCCTCCAAGCAATACCAATCCCCCCAGTTATGACTAATTGGTTCATTGAAATCCTTTGGCTGAAGAAACCTCTTTATCTCTTCAGATAAAGAATAATCACATGGATCATTGTACAATTTGTATAAAGTCTTCACAAAATACTCCTCAAAGTGAACAAAACTAGAATTAGAAAATCTACTATCCCAGATAGCCGTCCATAATTGAATAGGTAATGCTGCGACTTCTTTGTCAAATTGAGAAATTCTCATCTCCTGAGGCCATAGTCCCAACTCTTGTCCAAAATATAACAATATGTGCATCAATAATGAATAATGCCTGAGATGAAAGATAGAGGCTCCACCCTTTATTGCAATCAATCCATAATCAAGCCCCTTAAAAATGTATGAGGCATAATCAAATGGTCTAGAGTTGTAGTATTCGATATCTGCTAAAATTATCATAGGCACAATTGACATATGCTCAGGGACATCCATTCCCAATACCTGGCCTACTGAGAAATAAGTATACTTCATATAGGGTTCAAATAGGTCAACATGAAAAGGAGGTCCATCACTATCCTATAAAGGAACTAGTTTTCCACCTTGTCTAATCCTGTGAATTGGCAACCTTCAACCCTTATAAATTGTGTCCATTCTCCCGAACTCCATTTCCAATTCTTCACATATGATTTTTTCATTGCAAACCCCTTCCAAATTGAAAACTTCCCCTATTGCATCTTCTAATAATTGTATTTGTGGCTTCTCGGATGGGTCACATATAGCTTTGAGTTTCTAGTTATAAAGAACAACTAACAATTTTTCCAATTCTACATTGACAAATACATTAAGGCACACTAGCTTTCCCAAATTAAGCTTCCATGGGTTGCATACTGGTTCAAAATGATTTCTCTTATAATAGTGAAAGTTAAAAAATTCATACCCTCTTATTGGAGTCCAGACATCTCCTATGAGTTTATATTTATCATCCAATTTATCTATTTCTTCCCTAAGTTGTGCAGATCATCTGGCTTTAGGTCCAGAGCCAGGTAATTGGTCAATGAGGTCTTCATTTAATCTTCATTCAGTGTCCTCATGTTCTATTTCTTTCCCTTAGGTTGACTGCTTTCACCATATTTTCTACTTTTTGATTTTCTTGAGCTGGGGGACTCCATTCCTCAAAAATTACAGAAGTTAAAATTAGAGGAAATAAGGCATAAGAACTTACTGTATTTTGCTCGAAACCTTCAGACTGAAAGAATGCCCTGGTTCTTTGTTCGCCTTTTTGATTCTTCCCCTATCAATTCCACACTAATGTTTCCAATTGAATTCTCCTTATTGTGCTCCATCACACCATTAATGTGTTAGCTGAAACACGAGTGTAGTAAGTCTTTTTTTGAAACTCACACTGTCACATCATTAGTATTGTCGGTGAGACATTTTCAAATCTTGGGTGATAACTTTTAGCAACGTTTATTAAACCATTTGTCAAAACATCCTATAGTCTCCCCGACACCTTGAAGTCTCACTAACTATTGCAAACTATATATCGCTTTAATGTCCTGCAGTCTTATCGACATTCAGAGTCTCACCGATAGTTATCCTCTAGGTCTTATGTATATCGCTATGACATTTTGAGTCGAGGAGATGTTCCATAGATTATTTTGTGTCTCACCAAGATATATCCCTTGGTATGTTTTCTAGTCGCTGAGACATAATTACTTTCTCGCCGATGAAACAATACTTGGCATGACTCTCATATTTCTCTCCAATGAAATTAGTCTCGCCGATAATCAATTCATACTGTTGAGTCCTTTACCCACATAATCCTATCGGTGTGACATATGGGTTAGCAGGACTACCTGACTTCATCTCGATAATCATTGATGGAATCCCCTTATGCTTTGTCGAAAATACCTGATGCATGCAATAAGACTTCATTATGATGATTTTTAGTTTGGCCGATATGTCTCCTTGTGCACTGGTCATTAAGACATACATGAGTTCATTATGACTTATTCCAATGATGACTTTCTTGCCGATATGATCTTTCTGTCACCGAGACAATGAATTGCATCCTGCTGATATGTGTATGCACATGAAATCATATCAGTATGACATTCCCAAACTCTTGCCAATAGACTACAAAAAATACACATTAGTAAAAAATACTCAATGGATCGGGAAGACCCTCACCATCTCTTGCCGATATGAATTATACAGTGAAATATTCAGGGCTAGATGGATTCTATGGGACCACATGACAAAGTATGGGGAAAAACATTATGAAGAGAGAATTTTTGTGCTTATGGTAAGGAATAATTTGGAAACTCATGGGTATAAACAACTGTAAAATTTTCAAAATTTTATAGTTCTAACAATGGCTCTGTCTAGGGATGAATGATTGTGAAATCATTGCAAGGATCCAAATTTCTAGGTGAGCAGACCAAACTCAAGGTGATGGATCAGTGAGCAAGATGGAATGAATGGAAATGGAAATGAATATGACCCTATACTACTATACATGGAAAGACTTATTTTAAAAGGAGGAATATCAGGATTTTCCATGTACTGGCAATTCCTATTCCTTTTATTTCCTAGACTACTGTGCATGGAAGAGAATTTTTTTGAGAGGATTACCAAGAGTTGTCTATGCATTGGAAACCCTTAATCCTCTGTGCTCAAGAGAAAAAATGCTTCAAGAATTGCCCATGTACAGGCAACTCATGTTCTTCACCAGTCATGTTTTGCAGATAATATGAATCTTCACCTTTCTTACCAACAACAACAAAGGGTCCCAACCACAAAGCTTCAAATTTCTCGTGCTTACCCTTCTCCTAACACCGTGCATTCTACATCAACACCAGATCATTCTCCTCGAATTTTCTATCTATTGCTTTTCTATCAAATAAATGCTTCATATTTTCCTACAACTTCATGTTCTAGTTTTGAGCTACTCTCCTTATTTCATCAAGTTCATCTAGCTGCTCCATTCTCTCCTCCATAGGTTCTGGAATATCTATATCTTCTTGAAGGATAAACTTGTAGACTGGTAATAGATTTTGTAGAGGCATCCTAGCTTGTGTTCCATATACTAATTCAAATGGGGATTTTCCATTTTCCTTTTTTATAGTGATCCAATCATCCCACACATCCATTTTCAATTTTGAATCCCAAGCCTTTTTATTCTAACATAGCATTCTCCTTATGATTTTAAGAAGACTTTTGTTGCTGGACTCTACTTGTCCATTAGCTTACAGATGGTAGGGAGCTGCATAAGAAATGGTAATGCCATATGTGCTACAAAAATCTTTGAACTCATTAGATTTGAAACACATCCCATTATTTGTAATTAATCTTAGTGGTGTACTGAACCTGGTAATGATGTTATCCATTAAAAAATTGGTTACAACTTTACTTGTAGCTTTCTTGGTTGGGACTGCTTTTACCCATTTGGTGAAATAATTCATGGCTACTAGTATCCACTTATGTCCTCCAATTGATTTCTCTTGTATCTCCCCAATAAATATCAATTCCCCACTGATGGAAAGGGGCTTCAGTCTTCATAGGTCTAAGTGGTAAAGCTCCCTAATACTTCATTTTCCCAGAAAATTTCTGGCATTTTTGAGGAATGGAATCCCAAACAACATCCCTATATTGGTTCAGTCTGTTATTTTTGCAAGCATACTGAGCTCTTACTTGGGATATCACAAGCTCAGTATCACCAATTACCATTAGCTTTCTCATTCTATGCTTTTCAACAAGTCTCAATCCCAATAACTAGGCTTCATATTCTTCTATGTCATTTGTACAAACAAAAGACAATATAAAAGATAACTTATAAGTATTTCTAGTAGGTGATACTAATAAAATTCCTACACTAGATCCTTCTTTGGAGCTTGCACCATCAAATTACGTTTTTCATAGTCCTTTATCAAAAATTCTTGAAACTTCATTCTCTATGGGTGGAGGGCATCTCTCAATCTCTCTTGGTACTTCTTCTGCCTTGAACTCACCAATATCGGTATCTATGAAAAGAATTGTGTCATCTTCAGGAACATTCTCCAACATATGTGGTACCCTAGGTTCTCTCATTACTTGTACATTCTTACCATCAATGGGAAATGTGGCATAAGACATGTCACATTGCATACTACCTCCCATAGATACACTCCATTTTTGTGACAATATCATTCCATAGTTAGGTTGGATATCTACCACTACCACACTCATTTTAAACTCTTTGTCAAGGTAAGCCACCAATATATAGGGAACTTCATTTATCACACCTATCACAAGGACCTCTCTAGAATCCATGGAATAATTGTTTCCATGAGCGCTATCAACCCTTAACCCTAGTGCATCCATGATTTTAACTGGTATGATATTGTTGAATGTGCCAGATTCAATAATACAATTCTTTATAAAATTTCCCCCAACCACTAGGGTAAGGAAAAATGGATCTATCTTATCAGGACAAGTGTTTAGAGAATTTATGAGGAAAATATGGGGAATCTCAGTAATTACTCCCTCAACTTCTTTACCTTTCTTTTCCTTTTCACTCAGTTTGGATGGAGTGAGCTCCACTAAATCATTATAGGCTATAGCAGCACCATTGATAAGGGCCACTACCTTTTTTTTATGTTCTTCTATCCTCATCATTCAAAGAAAAGGTACAGACACTTTAACTTGACTAAGTAACTGAAACATATCAATAGGAGTATACTTGGGAAGTTCAATTGAAGGCATACCTTGTTCATTGCTATTATCTTTTTGTTGATTTCTAGTTGCTTCGGCCTTGTGTTTAGCATCCTTCCTTATGGCTTCAGGAGCTTGCTTTTGTGTCCATGAGTATCTTTTGGATTTTCTTCTCTCTTGGCCCAAATTTGATCTCCCCTACCTTCTTTAGTTTTGGCTGCTTCTACTTTTTAATCATGTTCATTTTCTTTTCCCTTAGCATTCTATTCCTTGATGAATAGACCAGTAGGATTACCTTATTCACATCCAATAGTTCTATTCCTCAAATGATAAGAAATCCTAGCTTGAGCAGCTAAGACTGCAGTATATTTTGCAATATCTTATGTAGAGGGTCTTCTTAATGAAACACCATCTTCAATTGCATCCAAATTGTAAACCTCAACATCACTATTGGCATCCTCATCAGAAAGAACTTGTTGATGACATGAATTAGAAATTTTCCTTTGATTATCTACATCCACTTAATAAGAACCTTCATCAAAAGAACATTCACTGTAGGCAACATCAGAATCACCCATAATCATAAGTACATCATCATCCTCTTGATCTTGTTGATCACAGTCTTCGGGTATGTCATCCTCTAGTTCCACCATTTGTGCCACTACACATTGTTGTGAAGAATGTGGCATTTGGCAAGTCATACACCAAGGAGTATCTTCAACAAAAATTCATGAATTCTTCTCTAGAGGGTTTGGAGGAACTCTATTTTGGGTATTTCTCTAATTGTTTAAGACAAGCTTCACATTATACCAATTGGTATTGTAAGGGTGGTCTTGAAAACTAGGGGGTCTTTCATTCCTTTGGTAGTTTTTAGGTTGGGCCTTCTCTTGCCTTACAATTTTATCATTGATAGTTTTCATAAAACTATCAAGCTTGTCCTCAATGGTTCCCCCTTTAGTACCTGAATTCTCATCTTCCTTTTTTGAACTTTTGAAGAGTTTTAGATCATCTCTTCTGCCAACTTTACGAGTTGTTTTGCTAATATTTTCAATATGCTTTTCCATCTTGAAAGCTTCCCTCAATGACTAAGGATGCTTGTCTAGCAAATAGTAACTCATTTTTACATCAAAAGTATTGCAATAATTTACCAAACACACATGATCATTCAATTGTAGATGAGGAGGCAACCTTTTCCTAGCATTCTGGAACCTTGTGTTAAACTCAACAATAGATTCATTAGACCCCTTAACAATATTATTAAATTGATTCAACAAAAAGCCTGAATCAGTCTTGTCACCATATTGTTCTCTAAAAACCCTCTTGAACTCCTCCCAAGAGCCAATTCTCTCAACAAGTAAACTCCTGTACCATTCTCTTGCATCCTCAATGAGAGACTACATGAACAATTTCATCATGACATATTCTACCTCTACCTCAAAATAATCCATAAAACTAGTGAATGATTTGAGATGTTCTTCACCACTGAAGGCATTATTTCCAAATAATTTGACTAGAGCAAGCCTAAAATCTTTAGGGAAGGGGTTAAGATAGCCAGGTATTCTTGTGAAACACAGTTGTTGGTATCTATCTACTTGGAGTGGCCTCCTAGTATGTCTATCCCTATGATCATCTCTGTGCTCATCACCTTTCTTGCTATCAGAGTGGCTACCATATTTTCCCTTTCCACTTTCACCATCACCTCCCCCTTTCTTACTTCCTTCATCATCTTCAAAATAAGAATTATCATTCTTGTTTTTTCCTCCACCACCACCTCCACTAGGAGTATGTCCATCTGAATTCTTCTTTTGTGACTCACTATTGGTATGTCTAGAGCTTGAAGCCTCTAGGACATGGGTGGACATTTGAAGGAATGCAATCTTCCTATCCATTTCTGCATTAGAAGTTATTATTTCAGCTTTCTTCAAATCTTCTCGCAGCTTTTTGCTTTCCAATTGCAAACTTAATATCTCAGGATCTGTAGGTGCATTAGATGGGGTTGGATCAACTTTGGCCTTATTTGTGGGGATTTCAGTAAATGAATATTGGTTTTATCACTGGTTTTGAATCTAGTTTTCTTGGGTTGGTCAATAGGTCTCTTCCCATGAACTACAAATGATGTTTTCTTAATATTAACAAGAGGGTCTGAGGCTCTAGTGGCTGAGACAGATGTTGTGTGAGTATTAGTAGTTGAAGCTTCCATTGAGACTGTTGCTTTAGGAATATGGTCATCTTAGAAGTGAATTTAGAAAGATTTACTTCAAAGGTTCTTCACCTTGCATCCTCTTCTCTCATTTTCTCTAAATTTTTTCTTCTAGCATCTCTCTCAAGTTGCTTAGCTCTAATCCTATCTTCCTTCTCTTTCAATTCTTTCATTATTTTTTCTTCTTGTTCTTGAAATATTAACTCCTCTTCTTCAATGGCTTTTATATCATTATCTATATCTTCCTCATTCTCTAGAATATCCCCATGCTTACTTGGGGTAGGAGTAAAGTAAGGCTGATCAGTAGGGTCTTCCTCAAGAGAAAAGTGGACTGGCTCAGGCTCATCAAGAGATTTACCTCATGGCTTAAAATTATTTCCATTAAAAATGGAGCCAAGTCCAGGGGTTAAAGGTTCAAAGAACTTATTCTTTTCCCAAAACTCCCACCTATCTTCCTCTCTTGAGATATTTAACTCACTATTGAAAACTTGTTCAACCGGAAAACTTCCCTAGTCTATGTTAGATTCCTAAATTTCATGTCCTTCTTCACAGACACTAGCACTACTTACATCAAAATTGAATGTAGGAGATACATTAGGATGGGAATCGACATACTTACTTGATTCAAAGCATTTCCTGACCCATTCAGGTTGCTTTTCCTTTGTAGGTTCAGATTCTACCTTCTGCTCAGGGTGCTTCTTCATATAACTTATGGTCTTGCTCATAATGTCAAGTACTACAAAATCTTTCTTATTTTTTTCCTTTTGAGAACTAATCTTCACACTAGTACTAGAGAACTCAGAGTTGCCACCCAGAATACTGGGAAACAAAAAGTGATTGCACTTTGATTTTGTACTTGTTACTTCATAAAAGACTTTAAACATTACCTGACAGAAAGTGGCAGAGTGAAATAACACCTAACACATAAGACTTAGTATGATGAGACCGATGTAATAGATTTAAAACCAATTATTCATCAAATAGTAAAGAATATCATAACAAACCACTAACTCTGACTGTACCTTATCTAAACTTAGAGAATTTGGACTTAGCTATTCCCCAGCAAAGTCGCTAATATATTAGTTATTTTTTAAGAACCAAACTAATCTCCAGAAATACCTATGGATTTTTCCATTTCCAATTATCAGTACTTCTAAAGGGATTGGCCAACGAACGAATAGAGGTTGCTAGACTTCTATTCCTACTATTTGGGCTATGTGAAACCTAGGAGGGTGATCCCACAATGTATACATAAACACTTTGCACAATTACAATCAAATACATTGCTAATAACAAATATCTCTCATAAAACCATTCAATAATATGTATCAAATAAGTTGGCAGCTTATGTATCAATGTTATATATATTGAGCATGAGAGAGTGAACTTCTAACACAAAAAAACAACAATAGTATCCCCTTAAGATTCTATGATTTAAATATTGAGTAGTTGATGAATCAGCACTGTATGTGAAACAAAAATACTTGGAATGAACCAGTGTCTTTATACCAAGCACAAAGTCAATACCATCCTAGGTGACCTAATAAAAATTTAAACAATAGCACCTATAACCTCAAGAAATCTTCCATTACAACATTTCTTTCTGACGTTCATGATTACTACTACTTACAAATATCCTAGCACATAATTCTTATAAGTCATCAATCTCATACAAGCACTTACATCAATTCATTGAATCAATAAGCAAACATGAAACTAAACATCCATTAGGAAATGATAGAGACAAATGAAAGAAATCCTGGATTACTTTCACTCATAACTCATAATACACATACAAGGAGATACAATAGCCATGAAACTGATATTACTCTGTATTATAAATGCTATATCATTATCAAACTTACATGCATAAGTATGAACTCCAAAAGAAACTTAAGACAAAAACTCTAAAAATTTCTTCGTATTATCTTGACAACTTAATAGTATCAACTTAAAAAATTTCAACTCCCGTGCTTCTGGCCTTGAATTTCTTCTTATAGAGATGAAGGAGAAAGCAAGCCTCAGACCAAATAGCACACATATCATGATCTAATTGGACCACTTGCAACAATATTCCACTTTCAGTTATACTTGAGTCTTTAGGTGGAGTAAATAAACATGAGGCAAAACTAACCTCAATTCTTTGTAGAAAATAGGTCCCACCTCAAAAAAATCATTAGTTTATCACAACAATTTCAAGATATTCCCCATGCGTTCAAAATGCCAACCATGGGAGAATCAAATCAACAAAACTTACGAAGCAAGGAAAGAAAAGCATAAAGAGTCAAAATTCATTAATCCACATTAGCACCACATGGTATTCATTTTAATTTGAGAGAATAATATTCGACCATGTTATACATAAGCCTGATCTTTATTGTATTCGGGCTATGTATTATTCTTCTCCTGTCCATTATTCTCCTCATTCGTTGATCCTCACACAGATTCACTCTGTGTATTTCTTCAACCAAGTGTTGTATTCCTCCTTAGTGGGCCATTTAATATTCAATAAACCCTGCACCTTAGTAATGTATTGAGAGTACCTGGAATCAATTAAAATCCTGGCTTCCTTAAAAAATATATCCATCCTTGATTCAATTTCCACCATTGTGTCAATATTTGAATTGAGTAGGATGTAATCAGTGATAGACAAAGTCATCATAGCTGATCCAAGCATTCCTCCCAAATCTTTCTTCCAGGTGTCAAATGGAGGTAGTTCACCTTTTGGACTCAATATTTGAGGCATACCACATTCCTCCATCTCCTTGAATATTTTCAACTTACTATGGAGTTGTATAGCTATCTTTCCATGGAAAGTAGTTATCTCATTTATTGAGTCAATAATTTGCAAGATGTCAGGAATATTTGTAGGTGCCTCGAGGTGCTCATTCATTTTTGACATCATTTCTTTTAAAGCATTTACCCTAGAAATCCAATTATTCCATTCATTCCTGAAGGCCTCTTGCACTTGTAGATACTTTGTATTTTCCTCATGAATATTCTTATGCATGGCCCAAACATCATTAGCCTTATGGACCAACTTGGTCACCCTATACTTCAACACATCCTCAAAAATTTCATTGGCCACTCTAATTGTTTCCAATTTGTCCTGCTTGACATTTTCCTTCTCAACAGTTAGCTTTTCTTTCAGATCATCAATTCTTAGGGTCAAATTTTCCCCATCTTGAATAGATATATCAAATGAAGAAGAATAAGAAGATGGTTGAGTTATTTTACTCTGAATAGCCTGAATAGTGGCTCTCATTTGATTCAACTCATTCAAGGCCTTATTATACTATTTAACCAAAGATTCATATTTCTTTTGAGAAATATGTATAGTATACACACTAAGCATTGCAGCATATGCAGTTAACTCAACTTCCTATATAGGAGTTATGTCACTAGGTATCTTGACCACTAGTGAACCAATAACTTCTTCAATAGGCCTAGCAACCTCATGTTTACTAGTAATAGGTGCCATATACCAAATTGCAAGAGTATGCAACTTTGAACTATATCCAAAACCAAATACTTTATCCTCAAATTGATCTTCGGATATCAAAGCTTGAGGATCTCTCCTAACTACATTATATGCTATGGCAGTAGTGATAGTACATCTTGGTAACAATATGATAGTACATCTTGGTAACAATATGATTCCACTATCCTTGGCAATTTTTTGAGCCCCAATGGAAGTAATAGCTACAATTTCAGCCCTGATTTTCTCTTCCCCGGCTTTCTCAGCTTCCTCCTGATGAGAAGGTTCAACATTAGCTCGGGCTAATTCAAGTATCTATTTTATCTTCTTACTCCACTGTTGAATCATAAATTCCTAAAATTCTTTTGTCTACACAAATTTATCATCAGCCAAAAATTCATCACACTCCCTAATCCTGGGATCATCATCATTTTCTCTATCATATTTCCATTTGACAATCTTATCAGGAGGGATATCTGAACTGAGTTTCTTCAATATGAGGAAAGGGAAATTTTTGCTCCACCTCCTCATTTCCTGGCACATGTTTTCCATTTCTTTTTCCTTGACTTCTTGAACATCTACAGGCTACTATAGGATACCCATAGCCTATTGTTGTCATTGTTGTTCCAAGAGAACCTATGCTTTATCAACAACCTCCTTCACCTTTACCTTAAACTCACCAAACTTATAATCCCTTAACATAATGAAGGATCTTTCCAAGGGGTTTGGGGTTACATTGTAAGGACTGATGTAGAAGGTATTCCTTTTCATAATCTTTTCCTTAATGTTCATTATAGTTGTCCACTCTTTTCCTAATCATGACAACCTCATCACTTGTCAAATTTCTTAACATATCATCTGTGTACAGGAATTCATGATGTATGATACCTAAGATTTTTTTTCTTCTTCTTCCTGCCACAAAACCCTCTAGATCAAAAACTTTAATCTCATTAATAGGCATCCTAATATTATTTAACATGATGCCAAACTTTTCATACCCCTCAGGGGCAATGACTCTAAAGTAAGAAAAAACAAATTGGGGATGTACCATAGTGCCTTTCCACCTTTTCTAAACATTTCATAATCCATGACACCAATTTTCCACATGAGCTCCATGAAAGCCAATCTATCTAAAACATACAAGGGTAGACAATTGGGTGCCACCTTAGTTCCATAAGCCCTGATCAAAGTATATTCAGAATGTAGAAACTAGTTAGCCTAATTATGTACTTCTTTAGAGCTTGGTACATCTTTTGGGCGCATAAGAATTTTGATCTCCGAAGAAAGTCTGAACATAGGTGCTACACCTAATGACTCTAGGATACCATACCTTACAACATTAGCAAAAAATGTGTAATTGGAATTGGTGCAATCCTAATCCTAGATATATGTCCACATTTCTACAGGTAGAACATTATTCTCACTATCCTTGAGATTCATATTTAATTTAATTTTCCATTCATAATCACCCTCCCATAAGAGCATATTCATCAACAAAGAGTAATGGGGAAAAAAAAAAGGGAGCACCTACTTTTTCAAATTGAGAAAATACGCATGCACCTGTTCAGCAACAAAGTTAGCATAATGAAAATAAGTGTTTTGATTATGACCTTGAATATCAGCCATCATCACCAATAAATCAGGAGCTATCCTAACCTCAAAGTCCCAAGCCAGTACTTTATTTAAGCAATAATAATTTTTTTTTTAAATAATCTTCAAACTCCTCACACTCAAAAGGCTCAACATCCTTAGCAGTAAATATTTCCTTGCTCCTCCTATGTCACACAAGCAGTGCCTCTTTGAATGCAAATTTTTTCTTCTCAAATTCAACATACAATTCAGCACGCCTAAACTTTGTAGTATAATTGGTGTTTAACCCAAACACATCTATCATCTTATCCTTTGTTACCTCCAAAATTATATCACCATTTTCACTTATGATTGTCTTGTTAGTAGGGTTATAGTGCCTTGCTAGTTCCATCATTAAATCAACTTCTACAAACACATTCGGTACCCCAACTTTCCAAGCTTCAACCCCCATAAATAACATGTGGGCTTACTAGAATGTCACCTATTGAAAGCATATCGAAACAATTGTCAGCCACTCTCAGGTTGGGTTTTTTCACTGATTTCTCTAACACTGTCAATCAACCCGGTGGTCACGACAACTTGACCTATGGGCCTTTTACCAATTCGTGACCCTCCCTCTTTGACACCTCCAAAGGCCTCTTGCATAAAGTTTTTTATTTCTTTCTTTGCACTTCTAGACCTAGTGGACATTGCAGGAGTACTTGGTGAAGGGTTAGACACTACCACTAGCTTAAGTTTAATCTCAGCTAAAGCATCCTGGGTTTTAATTGTTTTAACCCTCTTTTTTTTTGGTTTCCTTTCTAGTCTAACACTAGATTCACTAGGCTCTCGGTAACTCATATTTGTAATGCAAATGGAACTAGGGTTTACAATTTCTTACAACCAAATGAAACCCTTGACAATTATGATAGGACAAAGCACTAATATTGAATAGGACACTTTTCTTCACAAATTATACAATGCTTAATCACCAAATTGAAACTACTAGTAATGAGCAAGTAGACAATTTCCCAATTTCCTATCAAATTTTCAAGGCATTCAACTCACTACTTCAATTAGAAGAAAGTATCGGTTTTGCTTACCTGGGTGAAAGTTGTGCCACTCTGGTTACTGATAACTTCTAGAGCTTGCCTCACAATTTCTTCAGTTTCTGGTATCCTTTCTTCTAGCTAATGAATTTGAATGCACAATCAACCAGATATCTTCTTTCTATTACTGCTGAGAGAGAGGCGTGTCACCATTAATACTTGATAGTAAGCTTGTGCAAGTGAACTGACAATTAGTCATTAGAGTTTAACCCCTAGTTGTTGATCTTTCTATCTTAAAACAATATCAATGGTTACTAATTCATATTTCCACCTTCCTCTTTTCTTTATACGAAATCCTTAGGATTTCACCACGTTATCTCTTCATGTTGTAGTTGTTGCTCATCGCAGATTTACTTCATTCTAGCCCAACTCTATCAATGATGCAAGAGTTTTATGTGATGAAATATTAGCCCTTAGATCTGTGGCCTATTTCCCGATCATGTTCATTTCCATTGTTCCTCACTAATTCAAATTTTCACGTTGGCTCCTATCAGCAACAGGAGATATAGTGAAAGCATCATATTTGGACACATACACCTACATGAAAAATCAATGAAACAAAAAGGTATCACAAATAAGATATACTCAGATTAGCAACAGAGACCCTTTTAAAAGGAACTTTATCACTCATCGCTAATAAAAACTAAAACCTTGAAATAGATCAATAATAAATGATGAAATATTTGGCCATCACTCATCGCTAATCTTCCTCATAAGGTTTGCAAGAAATTAGTGATGAGATATTATCATAATATCATTACATATCACATATTGCTAATCAAGAATTTAGCGCTCAAAACAAATCCGTGAGAAACGATGCAACTGGAAATTCATCTCCTCACTCATTTCTGATTTAAAACAATCATTTCATAACATATTCACGATAAGTGCTGAAAATATGATCATAAGGCCAGAGGGCATCACTCATCACTATTACAATATTGAGGGGTCAGAAACCATTAGCAATAAGTGATCCATCAATAATACTAAGAACCTCACTCATCGCTACTTACAATTAGAAGTTCTAGCAGCTATTCACGATGAGTGATATGAAAGAGATATTACCTCATCAATCATTATTGATTTAAAAAATACATCTCAAAAGTGATCAATAGTGAGTGGTAAAGATAAAAAGCCGATTGAACTTAAGTGAAAACCTTTAGGCACGTGCTCATAAGTTGTTTTAATGGAGGGGACTTCCTAGGATGATACGATAGATAGAAAGGACTTAGAAACCCCAAAACTATTATAACAAAAAAATTTGGACCTATGATTAGGGAACCGATTGTGAGACAATAATGATAGATGCAAAAATTTAAACAATGACCAACAACGGGAAATAGGGAGTCAATAGCAACATAGAACATTCAAGTGCTTAAGAAAATGAATCCTAAAACCTCCTAAATGTGACAAGGGTTTGAGATGGAACATGAGAATTAAGGTTCCATTAGGATGTAAGGACCCAAGATTTATGGAGGGGATGGACCATTTTTGGGACATAGAGACCAAAAATGGATGGAAGGGATGAGGGATTGGGATTTGAGACATAAGGGCCCAAGATAGAATTGGAGGATGGGGAACATGGATATTTGGATTTAGATGGATGGGTTTTGGATTTAGGATGGGTGGAAGGGGTGCCAACATCTTGAGCTTGGTATCCAAGGCCATGATATTTTAGATTTTCTTTAATATTAAGGGGTTCTAAGATTCCTTGCTCATGAAGGCCCAACCCTTTGCCTTGATAATGCATGGTCTGAAAAATACTTTTTCCAATCAGATACTTGTTATTTTGGGAGCAAGATGTGAGTCTATTTTTAGGGGAATATGACATGGAAGGAATGATAGGCTCTTGGAATAAACTAGATTGGATGAAAGTGGGGGAACCCATTTGATAATTATGGGGTTCATGGGTAGCTTGTATAGGAGTGATGGGATCTTGTAGAGGATTAGGATCATGACATGAAGATGAAGGGGTTATTTTCTTTTGACTTGGGGTAGGATCATGAGATGGGGTGGATGGTATAGTGTGCTCTTGGTTATGAGATGGGAGGGGTGTTTTGATCATGAGTTGGGAGAGGATCCTTGGATAGGGTGGAAGGTGTAATTTGATATTTATTTAGAGAGGGATCGTGATCATGTGATGGTGTGGAAGGGATACTTTTCTCTTGATTTAGAGAGGGATAATGAGAGGGGGATGAAGGGATATATTGCTCTTGAGATGGAAGGGATATGTTGTTATTTATTGGAAATGGGATCATGAGATGGAAGGGGATCATATGATGAAGGAGAATGGATTCCTTGATCTCTATATGAAGGGGAATCTATATTAGCATGTTTTGGATTAGGATATGGACATAGTTAATTTGATGTGGATGGTGTGATGGGGGAGGAAGGTTGGATAGACTCTTAAACTTGGATAGGTGGAGTGATAGGAGATTCATGAGATTTAGGGGATTAGGGTTTATCTTGATGAGGGGGTGATGAAGGTTGATACATGACATGGGAAGATTACACAACTTTATTTTTGCATGGGGAATTAACCACCTTTGTGAATAGTCCTTGGAGGAAACTACAAGAGAAATGAGATGAATTTGATTGGGAAGCTTGGGGTGATGTGGATTGTAAGTATATGGTATATGAACAAGTGGAATAAGAAGTGAAAGCTTCCATGGATTGGTAAATTGAGGATGAGGATAAGGACTGTTAGAATTGGAAAAATCTCACATTTTTCTAGCCTCCACCTATTGACCTCTCACATGCCATAGAAATTTTCCACACCTTAATTTAATGATCAAAACAAATTGTTAAGATTTGTGTGACAAGATCCATATTTGAATCCATGTCAACCAATAATCACATTAATTTGGCCTTTGAAATATAAGCATTCCTCTAGTCACTATTGACAAAGATCTTTCAAGCAACTGGTCCATATCAGGTATTGGTCTTTCTAATCAACAAGTCATAGCCTTTTCATTTTGATGATTTTTGCATTTTGGGAAAAGGTAAACGAAGTCAGTGATTTAAGACCCAGAAGACTACATATGTGTAGAATTGGGAAGACAATGCCTGTCATTTTACCGATGAAGGCTTATCATCAAGAGCAAGGTAATCTGAATGAAGTATTCAAATCATGTTGAGCTCATGAGTCATGGATGGATCCCTTATCATCAAGAAACATATATTCTTTCATCGATGAAGAAAGAGGACAACTATCAGAGAGACATATATAATTGGAGTGAGTCCTTCAGATCTGTTTGACCGCATGGGTCACACCGATGAAGGGGTTTCAAGGAGAGTCTCACTAACCTATCCGAGTAAATGAAGTGGTAGAGGAAGCATGTTAGAGAGGCTAAGTACATCGATAGAGCATTTTATTCTCTTAGTGATGGTTCATGTCAGCCTAATGGTAACATGAAGTAAACACAATTCATTGGAAGGACTCTAGGCAATGATCAAAAGGGTTTTAGTGGTCCAAACCACTTTGACATCAGGAAAACTCCACATTATCTCCTTGAAATAATGAAAGTTGAAATATAAGAAAAGGGGTAGTTATATGGTATCGGTACAATTATTTGGTTGTCTTCCCAACCAAGTATGTGAATCAAAAGGACACTTTACATTGAAAAGACATTCAGTTATGTCTTGGCGATCTATTGTGAATGTATAAACAAGGGTGGTGCCAAGTTAGATGCATAGATCAGCCTAAGACAAGAAAGGTTTCACTGATGCAGTCTTTCGTGTCATTTTGACATTACGAAATTCAAAAAACCTATTGCATTCATTCTCAGAGATGGAAATTAATGGACACACAAATGAACATTATCTGAATATTCTTTGATTGAAAGGAGAGTAAGCCAAAAGAATTTCTAGAAGTTGCAATGGAAAAGATGGGAGATCGAACAAGACTCAAGGAAATCAGTGCTACCAGAAATTCACAAGTAAGCATACGAATTCCCATAAATAATTGATAACTTTGTTTCCCAAAAATAGAACTCAAAGAGTAGATAGCTAATAACTTTGTTTCCCCTATACGAAAAAAAGAGAGTAGATGATTGATAAGACTATTGATAAATTTTCTTTTTGCAATAGAAAACAAATAGGATGATGATTTTATTTTTGATAAATTTGTTTTCTACGATAGAAAACAAATATTAATTGATGATAGAACAGATTGATGTTATATTCAGATAGATAGTTGGTGTATTGATTGTCTGATATGAGTCACCTAGATAGAACACTTGATATGGGTCACTGATATGGGTCATAGATAGATATGAGTTAGATTGATTTTGCCTGATTGAGATTGAATCATTGATATGATGTTGATTGACTATCTTGTGTTACCCGAAAATAGGAGGTTTTCAAAAACCTCCAGATTAGGGAGCGTCACTTAGTAGGGTGGGATAGGATAGTCAATCTAACACCAGATGAGGTCACATTGATAGGGACATGCGGATTGAGATCCTTGTTGGCCATGCCGTCGATTCGGGTCAACAGGGGATTGTTGACCACACTGGCAGAGAGGTGGTATTCGGAGCACAACACCTTTCATTTAGTGACTGGTGAGGTGACTGTGACTCTAGAGGATGTGTACAGGATTCTTGGTATTCGTGTGGTTGGCACCCTTGTGTTCTATGATCACAAGGAGCTCGGTGGTACAGATGCTCTGAGGAGAGTGTTTGGTGATGTGCAAATAGCAGGGTACTGGGTGCCATGGGCTCACTTCAGAGGATACACAACCTTGCCGGCAGTTTTAGGTGCATTCATTGGAGGTTTCCTTTGTCTGGATCGCTGATCAAAGGGACTATCAGTGGGATGGGGGAGGATCCTAGAGCAGATGTTGCTACAGCCACAGAGATATGCATGGGGGAGCTATATGTTAGCTTACCTATATCATGATTTACATCAAGTGGTATACAAGGGTGTATCCAATTTGTTGTGTGGTGTGACACTACAGCAGATCTAGGCATGGGAGCATCTTGCTATGATGAGACCAGCATGCCCTAGAGTGAGGCCACCAAGCATGCCTTATGTATATGCATATTCGATGTTCCTTGTCTAGCCTAAGTTGGGCAAGGTTGATTATTGGAGACGGTGCCTGGATGAACTTGATGCAGTGATATGGTGACCATACCTAGATTGCGAGTCATGGGATATAGATCACCTAGAGATGCCATTCGTAGGTATTCTGTAGTTTTTGATAGGATGTACTCTATTTATCATTGAGAGGTTCCTGGCATTGTGGGTGCAATGACAGTTTAGTTTCACATAGGGGATGCCACAGGGGGTTGCTCACTATGCACGAAGCAGAGATGAGGCAGGATGGGGGCCGTGTATTTCATATTAGATAGTCTATACATAGTACATGGATTTAGCACCTGAGGCATGGGATGATAGACAAGATATTATTGATGTTGGCATGTCCAATGAGTACTCAATTGATTATCATACACATCCCTTTTCCATGATTTACCAGTCCTAATGAGCCAACACCCATTTTGGAGGTACCGCAGCCAAGGGTAGGGAGATAGGAGGATGTGGCAGGTGCTGAGCAAGCAGCAATTGGGGGCGAGGAGGTAGATAGTGGGGAGGAGGAGAGTTTATATGGAGATGATGGAGATGACGGTGGAGATGAGGGGCAAGTGCTAGGGAGGCCAGGGCTAGACTTTTTGAGTGGTGTACATATCATGCAGTGGATGAGGAATGGGATTGGGTGTAGGATAGTAATCAAGGTTGGTTCCTCATCACAGCAGGGACAGATAGATACCCTACAAGCCCAGGTGCAGACATTACAGGGACAATAGGTGCAGTTGCAGAGTTAGTTGGTGCAGGCACATGGATTGGTTGCACAGCTACAGGAATAGCTGGCATAGTCATAGGTACAAGCACAAGCACAGGCACATCCTCCTACCCCAGATCCACAGTTAGCCCAGGTGATGAAAGAGAGAATGCATTGAGATGGAGGGTGGTAGAGGCCGAGGGTGTTGCACAGAGGTTGATGGGCACTATGCAGAGTGCATCTTTGCGAGAGGCCATTGTAGAGGGCTTCGAGATGGCCCAAGAGGCTGAGTATTACTAGGTCAAATATGAGGAGTTATGTCTTCCTGAGTGTAGAGAGCCTTTCCCATGGTCCCATACTAGGACCAAGAGTAGGACACAGATAGCTACCCAGAGCATGGGGGTTACAGGGCCCCGACGAGATCCAGATGCAAGGACTAGTGGGAGGCCACCATCCTCGAGACCAGCTCCCTTAGGGGGTTCCACCAGCCAGCCTTGATGTATGCAGGATTGTATGTGTTGTATCCCATATTCTTTGGAGCATGTATATTGATTTTTTATCATATCTTATGTATCTTTCTAGACATTTCAGTGTCATTGGACTATTGGACATTTGTATGTATTTTTGATGACTGATGATATGTAACGGCGATGAGTTTTGATGATGTGTTGTATTTGATATGATAATATGAGATGGATATGCATTTATTTCCTTGCCTATGTGATATGGATATTGATATATAATCTACTGACTAACTTGTTTTGCAGGATGATGTGATATGATTATGATATGATGATGTGCGATATGATGTGTACTAATGATCTTATGCAGGTGAATAATGATGGTAAAATGCAATGTGTTGAGATGATATGATATGATATGAATTATGAATGATGTGGAAATGTGATGTTTGCATGAAATTATTGTGTTTTTGAATTTTTCAAATGCTATAAATGATGATGATGTGATGTGATGATTTTTCCATATGATATGTTTGTATAAACATTATTTGAAAATGAGAAAAGATGTGAATGATAAATGAGGAAATGTATGCTATGAAATGTAATGAATATGAGAAAGTATGATAAAATGAGATGTAATGACATGAGATGAAATGAGATGATAATGAGATGATATGGAAAATGTAATGATGAAATGAAAATGAAATGAAATGATAAAATGTAATGAAAAGAGATGATAAAATGTAAAATTGAAATAATGTGGAATGATAAAATGAAATGTAATGAAAAATGTAATGTAATGTAATGAAATAAAATGTAATGAAAGAAGATGATAAAATGTAAAATTGAAATGATGTGGAATATAATGATATGATATGCAATGTAATGTAATGGAATGCAATGAAATGATATGAAAAATGTAATGTAATGTAATGAAATGCAATGGAATGAAAGGAATGAAATGATATGATATGCAATGCAAAAGTGGAATGATAACATGAAATGAAAATTGAATGATATGCTATGCAATGTAATGTAATGAAATGCAATGGAATGAAAGGAATGAAATGATATGATATGCAATGTAAAAGTGGAATGGTAACATGAAATGAAAATTGAATGATATGCTATGCAATGTAATGTAATGAAATGCAATGAAATGAAAGGAATGAAATGATATGATATGTGATGATGAAATGCAATGAATGTAAATGAGATGATGTGCAATGGTATGAAAGGATGAAATGGAAAATGAAAATGATGGATAGGAGAAGAATGAAAAATAGATGAATGATATGAAATGATAAAGAATTGGAATGGTACGAGAATGAAACTAAGATGAAAAAATTGAGAATGTCCTATGATACACAATGAAATGATATGAAATATGAAATGATAATGCATCATGAAGGATAAATGATTGAGACAGGTCCCTAATGATGAATGTTTAAACTATATGATAGGAACAAGACCAAGATGAAATGATAATGAAATGAGGATGAAACAAATGTCCAAATGTCCTACACATATAGTCCAAAGAGACATGACAATTGTTGATTTATCTATTCAGCTTTGTTTGAAACTCTAATGCGAATCCAGTATGCAAAAATATATACATTGATCTAAATGAAATGCAACTAAATAAAACCAACTGTTCATTGAGCCTTCGGGTAGCTTTCTTGAATCATCATAGAGCCTTATAAAATATTGGAAGTATGTACAAGCATCGGAGGGGAGATTAGCACCAATAATGACCTAAGTACAACTTGCATGATTTTTGATATAGCATGCAAACACAAGCATCGATGTATAATTGAACCGAGATGATGAGCATTTCTTGCATAAACAGACAAAGACTAACCACTTTTTGATGCAAATGTGGGACTGTCATCAATGATATGCTTTGGAAATCATGTGTCATGACATATTTGCATCAAACCGATAGTTAACCTCAAGACAGCAGACAAAGAAAAATCATCCTCCTTCCTTGCCACTCTAGTTCAGTATATCATTGAGTGTGCTCCAGAGAGATGATATTGAAAAATCAAACAACTATTGCTCAAAATGAAAAACTGATATTCCAATCATTATTCAGATTTTAGATCATCCAGTATGAGTCATGATATGGTTTGATGATTGAATAGCAGTTCATATTTTTTGATTGTTTGTTCATATGAATGAGTTCTATATCGTTGCTGAGTTGTTTTGGTAGATCCTGAAAGTTGGTTGCCCCAGAGTATGTCAATGTTTGCCCCCATATATTTGACATAACTTGCTGAAATGGATATGTACCAAAAATAAGCCATGGTAAGACATTATCGTTCTAGGAAAATGATGGCAACATGATGTTATGATCCTAAGATGAAGGAAATATGCATGAAATGAAAGCCTAGTGCAAAACATGAACTAATAGATGGAAAGCTACAAATAGCGTCTGTTTGCCAGATTTTCACTATTTGTTTTTATTGTATTTTTTATTTTTTTATTTTTTTCGTCATTACTGAAATGCCTGTTTGCCAGGTTTTCACCAAGGTAACCATTTTTTAGGACTTTTTCTATTGTTTTTGTATTTCTTCAGGACTTTTTATGCTGTTTTTGTATTTCTTCAGGACTTTTTCTGCTGTTTTTGTATTTCTTTAGGACTTTTTCTGTTGTTTTTGTATTTCTTCAGGACTTTTCTGGATGATGATAATTGTTTCAGACATAATACTTTTTCAGGTGCATGCTATTGATGGGTTCATCAAATAGGTCCCCTTCTGGTGTTGACAGCTTGTATGCTTCTGAACCGTACACGGCTATGACCACATACAGACCTAGCCAATTAGGTTCAATCTTTCCTTTCTTCTCTTTGTCTTGTTGATTGCATGGGTTCTCTTTTAAAACAAGATCACCAACCTAAAAGGTACGTAGTTTGACTCTGTGATTATAGCTACGAGACATCATTTGTTGATAGGCTTTCAAATGATCAGCTACTCATTGTCTCTTTTCATCAAGAAGTTCCAATTCTTGGAGTCAGAAAACTCTGTATTCATCATCTGTTATGAGACCTTTTAGTGATACTCTAAGTGATGGAATGTCAACCTCTAAAGGTAGGATGGCTTTTTCTCCATAGACAAGAGCAAATGGCATTTCTCTTGTTGGCATTCAGATACTAGTTCGGTAAGCCCATAATGCGGGATTGAGTTAAACGTGCCAATCTTTCCCTGCATCATTCACAGTCTTCTTTAAAATTTTCAATATTGTTTTATTTGAGGCCTCTACTTGCCCATTCCCTTGTGGATAATAAGGTGTTGAGTATCTATTTTGAATATGGAATCTCTCACAAAGTTCGTCAACATCCTGATTCTTGAATGGTCGTCCATTATCTGTGATGATGGAGTTGGGAATGCCATACCGACAAATGAGATAATTGAGTATGAATGATGAAATTTTTTTGCCAGTGACCTTAGTGAGAGGTACTTCCTCAATCTACTTGGTAAAATACTTTATTGCTGTGATGATGAACTTGTGCCCATTCGAAGATGAAGGATGAATCTTTCCCACTAAATCCAAGCCCCATTGAGAGAATGGCCAGGTTGGTACAAACAGTTGTAGTTCCTGTGCTAGTGCATGAATGAGATTTCCATGTATCTAAAATTTAGAGCACTTTGTTACAAAAGTTAATGATTCCCTCTCCATTGTAGGCTAGTAGTATTCCATTCTAATAAATTTCTTGGATAAGGTTAGTCCACTTGAATGAGTACCACAAATGCCACCATGAACTTCTTATAAAGCCTTATTGGATTCATCACGTCCAAGACATCGAAGTAAAGTACCATCAAGACCACGATGATAGAGAGTGTTAGCGATAAGGGTATAGCGAGAGGATTGGTGGATAAAATTGTGTTTTTCGTTACAGGATAAGTCAAGTGGTAAGATATCATCTTTTAGGTAGGTATAAATCTTGCCATACCAAGATGAATAGGATCCTACTAAGTGGCAAATGATTTGGCTTTCAGGTGTGTCATAAGTAGGTGTAAATGATTGTTCCACTAGAAATTCGTAGCAAGCCTGAGTTTTTGGGAGTTGTAACAATGAAGCGATTGTGGCCATGGCGTCAGTTTCCTTGTTATCAAGGCTTGGAATTTGAATGAACTTGATGTCTATAAAGTATTTCTTGAAATCATCAACCATTTTCTTATATGGCAACAATTTTTCATCTTTGGTTTGATAGTCATAATTGATTTGGTTAATGACTAACTATGAGTCACCGTAAACTTGTAATTATGTGATTCTCCATTCTAATGCTATTTTGAGTCCAGTGATTAAAGCTTCATATTCGGCTATGTTATTAGTACATGGAAACATTAGTTGATATGACCAAGGAATGGTGTTTCCTTGAGGGGTGACAAAGAGTATACCTGCCCCTAATCCATGTTGAGTAAAGGAGCCATCAAAGTATAATGACCAAGGTTGCTTTGATTCTTCCGTGAAGACATCAGCATCTAGAAATTCAATGTGCATGAGATGTTCTGCTTGTAGGGGTGCTTCAGCTAGTTGGTCAACAATAGCTTGTCCTTTGATTGCTTTGTGATCAATTTAATGAATATCGAACTCGCTTAAGATCATGACCCATTTTGCTAACCTTCTTGTCAACATGGCCTTGCTCAACAAATATTTGAGTGGATCAATCTTTTGAATGAGATTGATTGTATGAGTTAACATGTAATGTCAAAACTTTTGGGAGGCAAAGACCACTGCTAGGCAAGCCTTCTCGATGAAAGTTTAGTTGAGTTCATGACATGTTAATGTTTGGCTGATATAATAGATTGCATGTTCTTTTCCTATAGAGTCTTCTTGTGCTAACAATGCTCCCAAAGATGTCTCTATGGCAGCAATGTATAAGATGAGTGGTTTGTCCAGATTTGTGGTATCAGAACTGGTGGATTCATCAAGTACTACTTGATTTGTTGAAAGGCCACTTCACACTTATTATCCCATTTGAAGGGAACATTCTTATGTAGTAGATGTGTGAAAGGTAGAAATTTATCTGCTAGTTGTGCAATGAATCTTCGTATAGATTAAAGTCGTCCCTATAATGATCTCAACTGACTGATATTCCTTGGTGGAGGAATTTCCATGATTTCATGTACCTTGGTGGGATCTACTTCAATTCCTTTTCTTGAAACTATATATCCCAATATTTTTCCAAATGTGACTCTGAAAACACATTTCTTAGGGTTGAGACGTACTTTGAACTTTTCCAACCATGCAAATATTTTGGATAATATCTCGAGATGTCCTTCTCTTGTGTATGATTTTTCCAGTATGTCATCGACATAATCTTCCATGAATGTGTACATCATGTCATGAAAAATTGTAGTCATAGCTCTTTGGTATGTAGCCCCAGCATTCTTTAAACCGAAAGGCATGACGTTCCAATAGTAAGTCCCCCAAGGACATGTGAAAGTTGTTTTGTCCTGGTATTTAGGTGCAATCTTGATTTGGTTATAACTAGAAAAACCATCCATTAGTGAATACATGGAATGGCCAGCTGTTAGATCAACTATAGTATCAATGCTTGGAAGAGGAAAATCATCCTTAGGACATGCCTTATTAAGATCTCTGAAATCTGTGCACACTCAAACACTTTTGTCAGGCTTGGATACAGGAACAATGTTGGAGATCCATTCTACATAGTCAATTGATCTTATAAATCCCACATTGAGGAGTCTCTTAAGTTCTTCTTTAACTAGTAGTGCCACATGAGGATGCATCTTTCTAATTTTTTGTTTTACAGGCTTTACTCTTGGTTTAATGGACAAGTGATGCATTATAAGATCAGGATCAAGACCTAGCATGTCTGCATAAGACTAGGAAAAATTGACTTGATTTTCTCTGAGAAATTCCATGAACTCGGGTACTTCTTTATCTATCATTGATGTTGCTAATTATAGAATCCTCAGTTTCTCTATAGTTTCAAGATTAACTTCTTTTGTTGGCTCAATCAAAATAGGTGATCACTCATGATAGTGCTCTGGGAGAGTGTCAAGCATCCCATCATCTGGTGCCTTAAAGAGGTTTTTACCATCTGATACGTTCTTTATTTTATCTTTTGTTTGATCTAACACTGCCAGATTTTGGTTTTCACCATTAGATCTTTTCTTTTGATTTTTACTTTTGCAACTAGGAAACTTGACACTCTCCAGAATAAGGATCTCATGCCAAAAATTTCTAGTGGAACAATCATTTACATCATCTACGAAAAAGGAAGTTTATGATAGATTCATCAGTTGGAAACATAGGTATATCAGGAGGTTCAGATAGATCCCAGTCAATAAGATCATGATGTATTAGTGGTAGTGGGTCATTAGGTTGCGTGAAATAAGCTATGGTTATGGTCATAACGGAGGTGTCTATAGGATCCAAGGTATGAGGTAGATCAATGATGGTACTGTCCTCATGATAGTCTTGTTCAATTAAATCTAACTCGGTATCACTAGAATCATAGTTGCGCTATAGTTCAAATTCATGTGGTTGAGTCTCTGAACCTTCTCCTTTGATTAGAGTAGGCGTATACTTGTGTATCACATCAATCTATTTATCCCTCTAGAATTCATCATTATGGATGGTATCCCATTTGTATTCTCCAGAGTTTGTCTCAGAGTTATTATTGAAAAATTTTTGAATTGTTGTTAAGCATGCTTCCGTTGAATCAAATCTTTCTTGCAATGTGAGCAAAGTATTATTCAATTGTTTGGGTGCTGTTTCCTTTGAGCTAGTATCATAGCCTAGTCATGTTTTATCTTTTGCAGCAAGTCCTGGAGGATCAATAGGCTCAACTACTCCTTTTCTTTTTTCAATAGGACCATTACCCTCATAGCCCATCTTTTGCATGATTGAATATCCCTTACCATATTTATCAGTTGGTAACTTGATATTAAGAAATGTTTCATCTTCATCTTCATCTCTATAGAGCCATTTTAGCATTTCGCTATCCTCAGGATCTTCCATCAGGAATTTCTCCTTGATAAATTGTCCATTGAATTTTGTGATTGGTTTTGTTGCTGATTGTGTTCATGTTGATGTTGTAGATATCTGATGGTGTATGATAGAAGGTTGTCCATGTGATCGAGCTAGGTGACGTAGGAAGATTAGCCAGACAGAGAGAATATCCTCCTATGCCATTATCCTTGAACTATAATTGTTTGTCAAAGGTTTTGGTTAGTTGACTGATTTTTGTATCAACTTTTGGAGAAGTGCTAGTATTCGCTTCTTGATTGTTAGGAACCAAAGTGTCTTGACTAGCTTTGATGGTAGCACAAGTTTGATTGTGAGAATTAGCAGCCGATATCGTGATCTCCTATCTGTCATAAGGAAACTTAAGACATTGATGATATGTAGATGGTACAGCTTGCATGTCGTGGATCCAAGGACGACCCAATAGGATATTGTATGTGAATCACGGTCTAATACTTGACAGAAAGTATTTTTGATAACGGGTCCCACTTTGATTGGTAGCATGATTAAACCCTTGGATGCTCTTTCCTCATCATCATAGGCTTTAATGGTAATCTTTCTTCTAGGATCAATGGAATCCTCAGAAAATCCTAAAGTCTGAATTAATTTCATGGTACATATGTTTAAACCAGCATCTCCATCTATTAGAACTCGTCTGACACGAAACTTGTGGACCATGACTTCTAAGTATAATGATGAATTATGGGGATGTGTCATGGAAACATTATCTTTTTTAGAGAATGAAAGGTATGTGGGTGAGGATAAATGTCCCACCATGGCTTGAAATTGATCCACATTCAAATCATCAGATACAGTTGTTTCAATGAGGGCTTTGTCTACAATTTGTTTATGTGCCAGGGAAATATTCAGAAGTTCCAATTTAGAGATCTGAGCAAAAAAATTTCCAAGTTGATTGATTAAATCATATTGATGTGATGGCAGTGGCACAATGGATTTTGAAGGAGCACCTTTTAGGACAACTTTAGCTTGTGCCCTTGTTGTTACATTAACTTATCGATACTCCATTTTCTCTTTGACTTTTATAACATTAATCCACTTGTCATCAGTGTAGATATGATTGATTATATGCTCATCAACATCATTCACATTCTTTTTAGAAGACTCATCCTTTTGATGGTTGGGCAAAGGATTTCAAAATTTTCGGTGGTCGTCGTTTGATTGTTGGTTCCCTTCTATTGTGACGATATCTTTGTTGATTAAATCTTGAATAGCATTCTTCAAAGCTTGGCAATTATTCGTACGATGGCCTTTACATTTATGATATTCACAATAGTACGCATCATTCCATGATGGTGGTTTCACACTAGGTTCAAAGTTACGTTGAGGTGGTAGGGTAATGACGTTCTTTGCCATCAAGTCTTTAAGGGCGGATTCTAGAGATTGTCCCAATGAAGTAAAAGTTCTTCTGTTGGAGAAAAATGAAGATTGTTGTGGATTCGTGTTTGATGTATTTCCCAAGGTATTGTTATTGTTGTTTCCATGATACCCTTGATTGTTGGTATTATTCTGATTTGGAACAAAAGTTGGATTTTGGTTATTCCTCAGAGGAGGCAGGGAGTTGTTTCCTTGATTTGTAACTAAGTTGACATTGTTGTAGTTGTTGTTGTGAGGAACACTAAGAACAACTAGCTTAGCTGAGACATGATGTGCATCCACAAAACCATCGTTCACCATTTTTTTTTTGCGAGTCCAAAATCTAGATTTGTCATTCTGGTGATTTGAGGAGCTAGGATTGTCTTTATCAAGTTTGATTATCCCTCTCTGGACTAATGCATTTTCAATCATGATTGCATTTTCAATCATTTTCTAAAAAGAGGGCTCAGGACAATGAAGATTTAGAGGATAACTCATCTCTTGATCCAAGCTATTTATGAATGTAGTGATCTTTTCCTTTTCAGGAACATGACGTGGATATCTGGCAAACAATCTTCTCTATCTCTGAAGAAATGTGATGAACGATTCACCAGGTTTTTTATTAGCATTGCATAGATCAATCATTGTGATTTGGTGTTGTATGTTATAGTAATATTGGGAGATGAACTTGTTGATCAATTCCTCAAATGTTTTGATAGGCAGTGTAATTTTTGATAACCATTCCATAGATTGGCCTCCAAGACTTTGTGGGAACAAACTCATTAAGTATGTATCCTTATGAGAAAATTCTAAAGTCATGTTTCAAAAGTCTCTAATATGGTCAATGGGATCCGATTTTCTGTTATAACGATCAAACTTTGGAATTTCACAATGCTTAGGAAACAAAATCATGTTGAGACATTGATCAAAAGAATATGGATAAATATCATCAAGAGCGTATGTCTTTTTTGTGGCTCCCCCTTCTAGAACTTTAATTTTCCCTTCTAATTTTTTAACATATTGAGTCAAGGCACTAAGACTAGATAAGGGTGTTTCATCAAGATTACTCTTTATGTTCTCAGTGTTAAAGTCATTAGGTAGTTTAGCTCCTTTATTGGCCAGAAATAGGAAATATTTTTGTTTGTCTCGTTCTACAAGCCTTTCTACTGCTCTGAGAAATTTAGGATCTTGTTCGGCTTCTTTAAGGTGGAATTCTTCTTCTTGTTCATCTTCACTATCCTCAAGGGTTTTTCTCAAATCTCTGTTAGAAGCAAATGGATTCTTTTCTCTTTCGGTCATGTTGTCTTCAAAAAGGGGATTTCAACTTGCGCTATAAAGGGGATCACTATTTTCACCCTCTTCTTGAGTTGTTGATGTATGATCTTCTTGTTGAATACCTTCCTTCGGTTTATTGTATTGTGATCGTGTAAAAATAGGCATATGATTTCAAGATGTTCTCCTAAACTTATATCATAGTTTGATGAGTGCAACCAATGATGATGCTTTAATCTGATAAGATGAAAATCTTATGATATGATCAAAACTATGTTTCCTAATTTGTGGTTGTGGCCTCCAATGATAAAGGATGTCAAAATCCTATTGGGAGAAGTTGAACTGAGAATTTAGGAGTTTGTGATGGAAAGTACACTTGTAAGATTTGATCTTTGTTTTCAAAGAATGATCAATATATCAAATAGCCTATTTCGACTCACTGAAGTATTTGACTAGGATGCGTTGAATATTCGATAGAAGGTTGTGTTATGTAGTTGAAATCAAGAGGTTGATTGTGATTATATCGTTGAGAGAGAGCTCTTCTTTAAAAATAGGCTCGTGAATCTAGAGGGTCCATAGCGTATTCATCAATAAATCCTCTTTCAAAATCTTGGTATCTATGGAGAAATTTGCGATAATGGAGCAAGACATGTCGACTCTTGTATAAAAACTTCCTTCATTGTAAAATTTTCTTGTAGCTTAGGGTTTTCTTGGGTTTCCTGATCCTATTGGTAATTGACTTCTTAACAAACTTGGTAGATTTCCACTCCCTAAGCATGAGAGAAAATATGCTACTGGACTAGGAATGCTATAAACTCAGATTTGTCAGAAACAATGATTTGGGAAAAATGACAGATGCGCTTTTCTGTTGTCTATATGCACTTCAAAAATAAGGATACGCACCAGAGAAATGGTCAAATGCGCTTCAATATGTCCCAGATGCGCTACTCTGTATCCTATTTGCGCTTCAAAAAAAATGTTTTGATAGTGACCTAAAAACTGTTTGTAGAATACTCAGCCTATGTGCTAAAACAGACTCCAAATGTGCTAAAATAGACCCTAAAAGCATTGATTTAACTAGTGAATGCACTAAAACAGACCTTATATATGCCAGAATATACCCTAGATGCGCTAAAACAGTTTTTCCAAGGTATTTTCCCGAGCAGTTGAGAACAGTTTTCAGCTAAATTTTGACATGTTCATTTCAGATGATCTTTTATTTGAATTAGTGATTGAAAACACAGCAAACACCTTGAAAAATAATTGTTTTTAAGTCCTATACTAAACATCAAGTGTAAGTTTCAAAAATATTTTTCAAAAAGTGTTTTCACAGGTTTTACACATGACAGACAGTTCAAGCAGACTCTTAGTACTCAGGTAGGTCATCATAATAATCAATAACCCACATCTTAGAACTGCATTGACTTACATAGTCATGTCACCCCCAAGGGGCGCTCGTGTTTTTGTCTTTTCCAGGCATGTAATTAGAGTGACGGAAGTGGATACCGGATCCCCTGAGCAAATGGTCCTTGGCAGTTATATGGTGAGTATCTTGGGGGTAGATTCTTCCCTCCCCTGCACTATGATTATTATGATGTTTGAAAACTGACTTCAGTTGGATACTACACTAGGTTCGTAGTAAGGGTTTATGTTCGGTGCAGCAATAATAAACTCCCTCAGGAGACCTCCCAACCTTTAGAACAAAGGCTTTGGGGATGGTTATCTTGCACACTACCAGCAAAAGAGGATTTCTCCTTATTTGCTTTAAATTTTATAGTGGGGTGGAATAACCTGGCTTTGGCTTGAACCCACTTGAGTCATTCCTCTTGGGTGAGTACTTTTTCCCACAAGAGCAAGCCCTCTATAGGATGTAATAAAGCAATAAAATTGCATGAATGTAAAAGGAAAGTCTGGTATTCTGGTCACCCAATTAAGGGGAGAGCATAGACCTATTTCCACAAACATAGTAGAAACTATTCTTTTTAAAAGCCCAAATCACAATGATCTAAACTATGTGAAGATGTTGCTTCATAGAAAGCATGGGATTCATTTTAACTCAAAATCAGTGTGTGGTGACTATCCTAGATTGCTTTATTTTAAATCCATGTCTATCCTAGGGTTGCTTCCTTTTAAAACCAACATGTGACTATCCTAGATTGGTTCTTTTTAAGCCAAAAAAAGGTTCTATCTGCAGAAGGCGTCAAACTCAGAAACTTGTTTAGTTACAACTTGTATGTGCCAAAAGATCACATGTATGCACCACAAAAACAAGTAAATGAGCTAAAACAGACAGTAAATGTGCTACAGAAAGTCCTAAATGTGCTACAAAAACTCCTAAATGAGCTAAAACAGAATGCAACTAAATTTCTTTTTTGTTTTTCAAAAATTTTAACAAACTAAGTCAAGCATATGCACCCTTCTATTCTATACATGCGTCGAAACAGTTCCTGGATGCGCCACAACAGTCCCTGGATGCATCGAAGTACCTGTAAAAGCACTAAAAGAGGCCATTGATGCACTTTAAAAACCTTTGGATGCGCTTCAAAATTTGTCATATGTGCCAAAATGGAAAATTTTGTCAAAAATCTGAATTCCAGAATGCGAGATCCTGTCAGAAAACCTACAAGTAGATGTTAAAAATAGGGCAAGGCCCCACGGTGGGCGCCAATAATGTGTGGTCAATTTTTCAAGCGTTAAATATGTAAAAACAAATGAATCAAACACACCAATAAGACATTATATCAAAATAGAATATTAAAGTAATAAAGATTGCAAACTCAGTATCCTATTATCGATGTTGTCCTATCGTCCTCTATCTTTAATATTTTCATTAATTCCAGCTAGCTCTCAGATTGTATGCTAGGCTCAATGAACAATCCTCCTAAAGAACGAGATTGAATACGAAATGCATCTAATGCTTAAGCTAAGACATGATTGCTAAAAATGAAAGACTATTGATGATGCTATGAATAATAAAACTAGAATGCTATAATGCTAGAATGCAATTAATCTCTAATTACTCTGATATGTGTTGTGTAACCTTTGCTTGGATTGGTTGTGCTATTTATAGATTTTTTCAAAAGCTTCTGATTGGCTAATATGATGAACGATTGTGAAAATTCCTGGTAGATCAAATGGTTGAGGATGGATAAGACTGAAGAAGAACAGAAGAAAGCAGAAAGCAAGATTTGTTTTCTTTTTCTTTAATAGAGGTAAGATAAGATGATGAAGATGATTTGTAAAAATCATCTTTTTGTGAGATTATGGAAAGATTTTGAAGAAGATAAATAATGAATTATTGAATTCAATTATTTATTTATGGGTGACACAGAGATTCTTCTTAAAATAGAATATTTACCCTAGATTTGAAGAATAATGGAAGATTTCATGATTAAATAGAATATTTAATCATGGTTCTGAAAAAATATGGAAGATATTCAATTAAATAAAGATATTTAATTAAACCTTTAATAAATGGTGTGTAAATGAAATTAATTAAATGAGATATTTAATTAACCGGAAGAAGAAATTGAAAAGGAATATTTAAATTTAATTAAATCAAAAAGACTTAATTAAATTCAAAAAGTGATAATTAATTAAAATAAATAAAGTGTATTTATTTAATTAATCAAGTGGACATATGAATGTGAAATAATTAAATAAAAATCAATTTATTTAATCATGATAGAAGAATAATTTGAATGAACAATATAATTAAATTAATTAAATTTAATCATATGTAAAAGACTTTAGAGAAATTAATTAAATAATAAATATTTAATTAAATGCCAGGATTAATCAGATATGACCAATTTTATGCATCTACAATATATATATATATAATACTACAGGAATCGGTTGGGTATCTGCCTCCTATAAATTGTAGTGCACCTGGTAAAAAAATTTCATGTGACTGGTGGCGCTGGTGTGATACGCCCTCCGGTACCATGAGGATATTGGGGAGATTAGACCTTGTGACCTCTTGCCTACAACATGATGCTTTAGCTAATCAAGCTAGGCCCACTACCCCAAGAAAACCCATATATAAAACCAATGCATATATTTAATATTTTATCCCTGACACCTTATGTCCCACAAAATAAGGTCAAGACTAAGTCACCCTAGGTGACTTGTTTCCCCTATTTTTCCTTCAAAATTCAATATGTTGAAGGTGGCATTTTATTATTTGAATTTCAAATGTTAGATGTTAGTTATCATGATTTAATTTTTTGGAAATTAGATTAATTGAATATAAATACCTAGTCATTTCATCATTTGAAAACTAATGGGAAAATATTAGAAATTAAGAGCACTATCAAGCAATTATCAAGAGTATTTAATAGTAGATTTATTGCAGAAATTCAATATCAAAGAATCATGTCGAAGTGTATGTGAGTTCATGTTTATGTTATCATTTAGTTTGTGAGATTTAACCCTTGTAGGTCTTCAAGCAAATCAAGCAAGCAACAATCAATCCTTGAGGATATGTGCATGACTTCAGCCCTTCAAAGAAGCCATTTTTTAGTGGAAATTTGTAATTCATTGTTGATGCATCATTCATTTATCATTTATCCTCTATCCCTCAAAATGATAAGCTCTCTTTCATTGGCATTGCCATTGTGGAGGTTGAAACACCAACATGGGGCTTGACTGAGGCAAGCCCCTATATGGTACATCCCTTCCTCTCTCTGTGAATGTGTAAGTTTCAGATCTAAATAAGATTGGGAGAATTTTGAAGGTCAATTATTCATTATTAAATGCAAACCCTACACCTTGGCAACATATGGAAACTCAACCACAAAATGATTTATCTACTGCTTCTCTCTCCTCTTCCTGTGTTTGAATTTCCTGCGTGCATGGTAGACTCTTCGTTGGGGGTACCCCACAGTCCCCCCTTTTACTTCCCTAACCTGATCCTCGCCTAGATGCATGTAGGCTCATGTCCCTCAGGGGCCACTCCTGGCTTGTCCGTTTCGGGGGTTCTTGTGATTTTGGTTTCATTTGGTGTAGAAGTTTCGGTGGTCACTATCTTACCAAAAGTTAAAGGATGGAAGAATGTGTTGACTAATAGTAGTCAACGTGCTATGGGCCCGTCTCCTCGTCTTGAAGAAGTTACTACTACAGCCACTAACTTTTCTATCCTTGATTCAGTTAGTGATAGGATTGTTTCCTCAATGGAAAATGTGGTGGTGGGTTGATTCTTCTCCTTCCAACCTTTGGTGGATATGGTTTGGAGATGGGTTACAGCTAAATGGTTCCTCAAAGGTAGTGTGGACATGTTGGAAAAACAAGCACAAACAACTAAGAGTGGGGGGGTGAATCAGTTGTCACAAAATATTTTAAACTTTTCAATCTTTACTTAACTTAATCTCAGATCTAATGAATGAATAATAAACCATAAAAAATCAACACATTAGAAACACAGAGAACACCAATATTTTTACATGGAAACCCTATTAGGGGAAAAACCATGGTGGATGTTAGTCCACAATATTATACCCTATTGAAAGTATAAGAATAATGGGAATGCACATGCATTCAGGCACACTTCCTAGAGCTCACTACTCAAATACAAAAGAGGAATCACTGTCCACAGAAGGGTTTGGATTAAGACCATCCAAATTGTGAACTAAGAGAATAGCTTCTACACAAGCTTAATTACAGTTCTAGTTAAACACAGAAAAACCTTCTTCACTCTTTGCTCAAACTTCTTCACACTTTGCTCAATCTTCTTCACACTCTACTATGAAATCAAATGATATTCGCACATACACACACAAGAGCACACCAAGAACTTTGAGCATACTTAGCACACTTTACAGCGATGAAACAATTGCTCTTATATATCCACAACATGAGATTACATCAACAACTTAGTTGGCCAAAAATATAAAACACATTTTCAATGTTAGCCCAAATTTACAAATAAATTTGCAATGTGAATCCACCAAGGTTGGCCACAACATAGTGGAGACCCAAATTACCAACTCCAACACAAAAATACTTTAATTAATTTCACCTCAAAGATCCACAACACGCTACCACCATCATGTCGACCAAGAACATGAAAAATTGAACATACGGAGAAAAATATTTGACCATGAGCACACCAATCAATGTGGACATACCACAAGGATAGAGCACAGTCTAGAAGCATCCACGATCACTAAGAAAAAATAGAGAAGCATCTGTAAAAAAAAAACACACAAAATTCATTCTAGAACATTGACAAAACCCACAAAAATACTATCATAACATAATAGTTCTCAACACGATCAGATTTTTACGCGGACCTCTGAAACTTTCAAAGGATGGACTAGATACACTCAATAGAAAACCCTTTAATCCAAAACAACTAATCTTCAACATATGCAATAAGACACCTTCATGACCTTTACAGTTCCACAGGGAACCAGGAACTCTTCTCTTAACAATTTTCTCAATATCCTCGACATATACAACCTTCAATACACCAAATGCTAATAGTTTTGACATCAATGACAACCACATATTAGAAACACATACACAACATCCAATAGGACATTTGTTCTATGACCAATATCCTTTTCCTTTTCAAGTTCATAGCTTCAGAAGACTTAATCATGGTCCTCTCTTCTGGCCCTTGGGTATATGGAAAGCATAGTCTGGCATTATGTCACTGGAAGCCGGGGTTTGACCCTATAGTGGATCTTAATAAATCGGTTCCAATTTGGGTATGACTGCCTAGTCCACCTCTAGAATACTGGGATGAATCCATTTTCAAATGCATTGGGGACTCCTTGGGCCAGTTCATCACTTTAGACTCCATTATGTGGTCCAAATCCAATTTAGTTTTTGCTCATTTTTGTGATAATATCAAAGTGCATAAATCTCTACCTACCTCTGTGAAGCTATGCTCTAAGTTTGTGTTAAACAGGTGCAGGACAACTGAGAGGGGGGGTGAATCAGTTGTCACACAAAGTTAAATTTAAAAATTTATCACTTATCAAATCTTCAACTACACTATTATGTTATTGAATATGAGCATGAAACATAAATAACATAAAGTAAATCAACACAATGAACACCAAATTTTTTACGTGGAAAACCCAATAAGGGAAAAACCACGGTGAGGCTTAACTCACACTATATAGTATTTTCAAACGAGGCTCACTACCAAAAGGACTCACTGTCCAAGTACAAAGGTTCACTTCCTATAAAAAGGACTCACTGTCCAACAAGGAGGATCACTGCCTACACAGGATTATACAAAATAGAATAAGGCTTTATAGCCCAAAATTGAACTGGAAAGACACACCTATCATGTGCTGATACAGTTCCAGAGATGCTCACAACCACTACCTTTTTTATTACACCTTCACATTCATTACTCACTCACTATTCCATTTGTCTTACTACACTACTTCTTCTCTTCACACCCACACACTCTTACACATAAACTCTTGAAAAAACTATTCGACATATATTTATATATAAATTGAATCTCCATCGCAAGCACCAATTAGGTTTGCCTAATTAGATGCAATTCATTTATAAAAGACATCAACTATTGGCTCCACAAAATATTTTCAAAATGCAATTTAACTGTTAGCACGTTACATTATGTCGGCTTGGAAAAAATAGATTACACAAGTTTTATATCATATCAAAATTATCTTAACAAGTCAGCCAAGAATAGTCTTCAATGTAACCAACAGAATAATGTCACTTCATTGTACGAGCACGAGAACACAAAATAACCTAATCATGCATTCCTTTAACATCCATTAGTAGTTTCCCAAAACCGCAACCACATATTGTCAAATACAGAGAAATGTAAACTAGAATACTGGAGAGGTGCCAAAAATACCGGATCAACCACCGGAGAAGATAAGTCAGTTATACGCACTAGTTTAAGATTACCAGACCAAACTACTAACATGGTGACATCAATGACAACATGTATAGATAACTTACTCATTTTCCAACAATTTCCCGCTTTGTCATTGATGGCAACATGTGCAAAAAAAATTCTCCTTTTTTTCTCAAAGTTTTTTTAACTCTCTCTCCTATCTCCAACACTCTCCCCCTTTGAAATCAATGGAAAAGGGCGCCAAAAATGAGTGTAGAAATGCTGACATCAAAATTTCAAAATATTTCCAAGAACTTCAAAAACTTCCAACAATCCAGAGCTTTTAAGCAAACAGAAATTAAGTGAAGATGACATTATTCACCTGGAACACCTTCTTATACCTTTCTTTGAGAATTGGATACAACTTCTTCCAGTTAAAAACAACAGACTTCATTTTTTGTGCATGTACTCTCCAATAATCCCAACAGAGTAAAAGAGGGTGACCAATCTACAACAGAACAATGTTTCTCAACATCTTCTGTATCAATAAGAATTCTAGAAAGATGCTCTAACTAGACTTCAAAAATTTCTTTAAGGAGCCAAAAGGTATTTGTCACATCATCTCCATGTCTTTGTGTAATGATTTGTTCAGCCTATAGTTCACCAACTCTTATCCTTTGCTTCCCTTATTTATCTTCAAATATATCAAAATTATTTCCAATGTCGTTCACCTCAGCTTCAATCACTTCAATTCTACTTCTGAAATTATCTACAACTATAGGCCACTGAAGACAATATTTGTAAACATCTAAAATTGCTTTAACACACTTCTTTGATTCCACAATCAATTCATACAATCTCTACATAGCCTTTTTACATCTCCTTTCCACCAATATTTCCATCTTACGTCCTTTCAAACCTTCAAGCAACATCCTTCAACAATCTCAATCAGATTTTCTAGAAACAAATCACAAACAACATATACTTCAATACCTTTCCAAAGTAGATAGTCTACCAGTGCACCATCAATTTTCAGTTTGTTAATAGGTGAGGCAAAATTCCATAGTTCACCAATTTTCTTCATTTTTCCTTCAATTGTCATAGACTGGATGTCATTAAGATTAGGGGATTTAGTACTAGTTAGAGATTCTTTCTCCTATTCATCTGAAATGTCAATGATTTCTTCAATCATTTCTTTTCCTTTTTTCGATTCCAGAGGGGAATCATTGATAACAACCTCCATTTTTATTTTTTCTAGAGGAAGAGCCCACTTCAAATTGACTTGATGCAAATATACTAGAGCAAGGGTTGGCTCATAAAGATGAGAAATACGATCTGCACATATTTTCATTATCTTCCAAAGACTCTAGATGCCTATAAATTTTCTTTCCAATAGGGATACCAGATTCCACATCACATTATCTTTTCTTGATAGAGAATTCAGAAAGTAAAACACCAGACATACCAGCAAGAATCTGAAACAAAAGTGATAATTCTCGACCAATGACATTCGAACATTTTTAAGAAAATTCTCAAGTAACAAGCTACATAAATGAAATTGTCTGTTTTCCCTAACCATCATGTGTGCAATATGCACGATAATAGTCAAAGTTGAACTTCCACGATTTCTAAAATAAATTTTATATGAGATACCATATGCAACATTCCTAATGAATGAGTTAGCAAGCGTAACAATCAATAGTGCTCTAAGATCTCTACTGATGCTAGTCAACTCCTCCACATCTCTATACTTCATAGTTTTATTTCCAAGAAGTTTTCCAACGCTGCATAATCTAGTGATCACTTTGATAGCTTCCTTTGAGATCAAATAGGGTTTGTCCAAAACAATTCTTTCATCCTTGAAATAGTTCAACAAGAACAAGATAGCCTCTTTATATGTAATCCATGAAAATTCACTCCATAAATCCATTCCTAGGGTTTTTATATTTTGTAATTTGACTTTTCTCACCCCTAGTTCAATTCTTTTCATTTTCCTATGATCATATTCTTCTACTTCAACACTTTTCATATTCATAGAGGTTACACCACACAAACCACCATCATTTATTTGCTTTCTTGAAATTTACCAAAACTTCTTTGATTTTCTTCTTTCTTTTCGTAATTAGAGAAAAGGTTTCCAGATTACCTAAATCAATCTTCAAATTCCCTTTAGAAAGACTTCGAGCACACCTCAAGATTTCTTCAGAGCACCTTGCAAAGACTTTAGATGCACCATTAACCAAAAAGCATCAAATTTTTTACTTAACCTCTGTCGAGTTTTCCCTAAGCGCATTAAATGCGGAAAACATAAAAAGTTTCTAAACACATACTTCACTTAGCATAGAAAAACCTAACTCGGTCCGCAAATCCTTATACCAACATATTTTTCTCTGGTTCCTTCTCTAAATGAACATTCTTCACATTTCAACCATGTGCCAACCTCTGACATGTCATTCTTCTAGGGGGTTTTTAGGGGGTTTTTATGATCTTCTGATAATGCTCCCCCTAAGACCATGCTAGGTATAAATTATGAATAAGTCATTTATACCGGATGAGGGTACAAACACATCAGGAGTCTCAAGTTTTTCTTCTTCTTCTTTCTTCTTCCATACCTTATCCATTTCTTGCTTCATCCCTTCTTTGTCAATCTTCTTTTCTGATTCACTCTTCTCTTCTAGAGAAAACTTCTTTCCTTTCTTATTCTTGAAAAATTTAGATACATGTTCAAGTTTTTTGCAATTATAATAGATCATGCCTTTCTAATTAATTTGTCCTTCATTATTCCTCAATCTACACTGATTTACTTTGTTTCCAAATTTGTTGTAGGTATAGCAGTAGCCATTAAAGAATTGATTCATTTTTCCTTCATTAAACCTATTCCTCATTACTCGACTGATATTTCTCACTTGAGATCTAGATTTTGTAGCCTTATGTCCAAACTTCCCACATTCAAAAAATTTTCCAGAAAGATAACTAGAAAACCAGTTTATCCTACTCTTGCATATAGTTGCTTTATGACCATATTTGTTACAAGAAAAGCAAACACCATCAAAACAGGGGTACCTCTGTGCATCAGGCTATCTCACAGGTGGTCTTCTTGAAAAATTCCTTCTCTGCTTCCTCTTTCCTTGATTCTTCTTCAACTCCTAAGCCACCTTTTTCTTTACATGGCTTTTGTCCTACAAGAAGTTCTTTAATTTTACTAGAGCTAGATCTAAAATTATTTTCACATAGTTTAGCCTTCTCTAGTTCCACTCTTAAGTTTACTATCTCTCGATCGAGTCTAGAACATTCATTAGACTAGTTCTACACCATTTTATTCAGACATTCTTCAATCCTCTTCTTCTCTTCTACTATCACTTCCAGTCCAATTATCTCTTGTTTCAGTTGTTCACCTACTTCTTTTTGTCTTTCCTTAAATTTCTTTAGTTGTTCCTTCAGTTTGCAAACACATTCATTTGCTTCATCAAGATTCTCTTTCAAATATATTTTTTCCCTTTCCACTTTATCAAGATCTTCAAGAGCATTTTGGAGCTCTCCTTTATCATCCATTCAACCAGTCTTCAGTATCCTCCTCAAGCAGTTAAGCTCTACACAAGGAACCACAAGCTCTGATACCAATTGTTAAACAAGTGCAGGACAACTGAGAGGGAGGGTGAATCAGTTGTCACACAAAGTTAAACTTAAAACTTTATCACTTATCAAATCTTCAACCACACTATTATGTTAGTGAATATGAGCATGAAACATAAATAACATAAATTAAATCAACACAATGAACACTAGATTTTTTACATGGAAAAACCAATAAGGGAAAAACCATGATGAGGCTTAACTCACACTATATAGTATTTTCAAAAGAGGCTCATAGCCAAAAGAAGGACTCACTGTCCAAGTACAAAGGCTCACTGCCTACAAAAGGGACTCAATGTCCAACAAGGAGGCTCACTGCCTACACAAGACTATACAAAATAGAATAAGGCTTTACAACCCAAAATTGAACTGGAAAGATGCACCTATCATGTGCTGATATAGTTCCAGAGATGCTCACAATTGTTTCCTTTCTAATTACACCTTCACATTCATTACTCGCTCACTATTCCTTCTATCTTACTGCATTGCTTCTTCTCTTCACACCCACACACTCTTACACACACTCTTGAAAAAACTGTTTGCCATATATTTATATGTATATCCAATATCCATTGCAAGGACCAATTAGGTTGGACTAATTAGATGCAATTCATTTATAAAAGATATCAACTATTGGCTCCTCAAAATATTTTGAAAATTCAATTTAGCTGTTAGCACGTTACATTTTGTCATCATGGAAAAAATAGATAGCTCATAAGTTTTATATCATATCAAAATTATCTTAACAAGTCAGTTAGGAATAGTCTTCAACGCAACCAACATAATAATGTCACTTCATTGTATAGGAATGAGAACACGAAATAACCTAATCATGCATGTCTTTAACATCCATTAGTAGTTTCCCAAAACCGCAACCAAAAATTGTCAACTATGGAGAAATGTAGACTAGAATACCGAAGAGGCACCAAAAATACTAGATCAGCCACCAAAGAAGATAAGTCAGATATACGCACTAGTTTAGGAGTACCAGACCAAACTACCAACATGGTGACATCAATGGAAACATATAGATAACTTACTCATTTTTCCAACAATTTGGTTCCTGGAACCAATAAGTCTGTTATGAGAATGTTATGGTTTATTGTCAGAAATGTGCTAAACCTAGCCATCTAATCTCAAACTGCAAATCTTCTTTTAATCATGTGACTAACCTTGGTGAGCCTGTTGTTGAAGACCACTACCCATTTGAAGAGGACATCTTGAAGATTGTTGACTCCCTAGCCAAGTTTGTCTTGCCCAATTTAGTTGACCCCTGATTGGCTCTGCTTGTTACTCTATTGGGAAGGAATCCTCCCTTGGGGACTTGGTTTTGGTTCCTATTGTTCCTGCTATGGCTGAGGTTATGCCTATTTGTGGGGCTCAGGGGGTTGATGCTCCTTCCCCTAGCCAATTTCTATGGGGGGATGTTGAAAATAGTGACTCCTTGAAGGAAGATGGGATTAACCTTTCTGTTGGGCCAAGTGTGACCAGAGGTGAAGAAGGTGAAATCATGGAGGAAGAGGTTTCTAAAGTTAAAAATGAGACAATTGAAATGGACTCGATGGGTTTGACCCAAGAGAAAAAACTAGAGGAGGAGTTTCAACACCAAAGAAAAAAGGGAAACAAAGGAAAGCAGATGTGGGTGGTGACTCTAAACCCCCAACTAGTGATAGACCAGGTAGAGGGAGACATGGAAAGAGATAGCCATTGGTAAATAGAGTACATTGGAAGTTTCCTCAAATAAGGGTAAAAAATGAAGGTCTTGTCCTAGAATGTGTGAGGGCTAAATAACTCTCATAAAAAAACTAGTGTTGAAAAACTATGTTTTAGAACTTAAGATTGATATTTTACTTCTATAGGAAACTAAAATGAAGAAATATAATTTTAATAATATTGCTAAGTATATATGGTCAGGTTCCCTTTTCTCTTGTAGTGATGCTAAGGGTGTGTCTGGTGGGCTTGTTTTGTTATGGAATGCTAACAAGATCAATGGTTCTGAAATTTTTCACTGTCGGAGCAGTGTGGGAGTCATGTTTTCTTACCCGAGTGGCTCTTTGTCACTTATTAATTTATATGCCCTTAACTAGAGGAATGCAAGTAATTCCCTATGGCAGGAGCTCACTAATTGTATAAATAATAATAAGGGGTCTCATTGGTTGGTGGTTGGGGACTTCAACTCTCCCTTGTATCCTTTGGAGAAATGTGGTGGTCTGGTAGATTACTTTGACAACATGGCTGATCTGGTGAATTTTTTGAGTGTTATTGGCCTGGTGGAAATTGACTTGTTGGTTCAATTCTTTGCTTGGACCAATAGGAATCTTGGGGATGGATTTATTCAAGTCAAACTAGATAGATTTCTTTGTTCCCACAATTGAATGGCACTGGTCAGTGCTAATCTTCTTGCCCTACCTAGGACTATTTCTGACCATAACCCTCTATTGTTGGTCATGAATGATCGATCTACTCTCAGACATTTCCCATTCTAGTTTGATATAATGTGGAACTCCCATCTTTATTTTAGGAATATAATTGCCGAGTGGTGGAACATTCTTGTACGTGGCTCCCCCATGTTTAAGATCTTTTATAAACTAAAACATTTCAAATGTATGGTGAAAGGTTGGAATAAGAGATTTTTTTGGGGATGTCTTTAAAAAAAAAGAGCCCTAGAGGATAAGTTGAAGATCATCCAAAAAAATATGGAAGAAGGAGATGTTAGCCTACCAACGTGCAATCAAGAAAGAGAGAATCATAGGGAGTGGGAACAAATTTTAAGAGAAAATTTTATAGAAAAAAATACCTAGAGTTCAATGGTTATAAGAAGGGGACAAAAATACCTCCTATTTTCATGTTTCTACTCTAAAACATAATAAAAGGAATCAGATAACTAAGCTGCAAATGAGCAGGGGGTTGTAGTCAATACGCCCACCCAGATTGGTCTTTTAGTGGTAGACTATTTCTAGAGGGCTTATTTAGCACCTATTGAGGCTCCCAATCATGCTATGGAAAATCTGCTGCTAGATCCTCTCCTAACCACCATTAACCAGGATGGTAACCTTAGCATCCTTTGTGTTGTTACTCCTAAGGAATTTTGTCTAGTTGCTTTCAGTATGGGTGCCTATAAGGCACCTAGCCCGGATGGTTTCCCCCTTGCCTTCTTTCAGATATTTTGGGATATTGTAGGTGTGGACCTTGTCTTGGCTACTAGTGATTTCTTCAAATCTAGTAAGATCCTCAAACAACTGAACCACACTTTTATTGTCTTGGTTCCCAAGGTTGTTAATCCCTAGTTAATGACTGATTTCAAGCCCATCAACCTATGCAATACCATTTATAAAATCTTCTCTAAAATTTTGGTGAATCATCTTAAACCTCTCCTATAATAAATTATTAGCCCTACCCAAAAAAAAATTGTTCCTGGTTGTCATTTATTGGATGCTACCATAACCACTCATGAATTTCTCCACTCAATGAACATATGCAAAAATGACAGTATGGCCCTCAAATTGGATATTCAAAAGCATATGATAAGGTGTTATGGTACTTTATCCTCAAATTCCTAGCTAAGTTTGGTTTTGAACAAGGGGTGGTCAACCTCTTGATGGAATGCATTACCATGGTGAGGTACTTTGTGCTGATTAATGGGACCCCCTTTTGCTTCTTTAATTCTGGGAGAGGCATCAAATAGGAGGATCCCCTCTCGCCCTATTTATTTATCATGGTTGCAAATTTATTGAGTAGGAACATATCCAAACTATTTTCAGAGGGGTGTATTAAGGGTGTTAAGGCTACCTTTTCTTTGGAACATTTTTTTATCCAACAATTCATGGATGATGTATTTCTCTTTGGGAAATCCTATGTGATTGAAGCTAGGAAATGGAAAAGTTGTCTTAATAACTATGTTGCTTGATCTGGACAATGTATAAATTATAATAAAAGCATAATTTAATTCTTTAATATCACTCCTGCTCTTCAAGATTGGGTGATTGTTGTCCTTGGTTGTATGAGTGGCTCTCTCCCGTCACTGTATCTTGGTTTACCCCTTACTATCAAGGAAGTCACTCCTACCTTCACGAGTTTCAGTCCTTGAAAGGATTCAAAGGAAGTTGGCTAGCTGGAAAGGCTCCATTCTCAGTCATGCTAGAAAATTGTAGCTCCTGTCTACTACCCTCCAAGGGATCCATGTTTACTTCCTCTCCATCTTCAAGATCCCTAGATATATTGCTAAGAAGTTAGAAAAAATTTAAAGGAATTTCCTATGGTCGGGGACTAAGGAAAAGAAAATTTTTGCTCTGGTTAGTTGGGACAAATTTTGTAAGCCTAAACCTTGTGGTGGACTTGGGATCAGGAATATCCTTAGCACCAATAAGGCTTTGCTTGCTAAGGTGGGTTGGGACCAGCTAAGGAATAAAAAGGATTGGTGCAAGATTATGAATGCTAAGTATCTTCACAATAGACCTCTGATTAAATGTGTCTCTAATGATCACCCCTTGAGTTCTTTGGCTTGGAAGAACATTTGCAGATTGCAAGGGTTGCTCATGACCAAGATGAAATGGAAGATTAGGAATGGTAACTGTATCAAATTATGGGAAGACCCTTGGTTGTTAGACACCCCCCTCACACACTCTGATTTCATGAATCTTATGAGTTTTGCACAACTCTTCTTCAATTTATATATTAGAAATTACCTTCTCAGCCAACCTGGGGCCAGGAGGTGGAAATATTTGACCCTTTGTTATCCTTTGTCTCTAGAGTTGTTAGCTCTGGAAAAGTCTCTGCAAGACCTGCTCTCCCTTACCAGATTACCTTTATCCAACATGGAGGATGATTTCTACTGGACTAGCAATTGACAGGGTAATATTTTTGTTAAATCGGCTTACATTCTATTGTTGAACCAGAGTGTTGAACACAGATCCTAGAAACAAGTTTGGAACAGACACATGATTCTGAAAATAAATTGTTTCTAGTGGATAGACTGCCATAACAGGATCCTGTTAGGGTTAGAAGGAAAATATCTAATAGTTAAATGCAGATTTGATCAATAAAATAGAGAAATAAAACACACAAAAAATTATACCAAAAACAAGACAACACAGAGAATTTAACATGGTTCACCCAATTTGGGCTACATCCACAAAACCGTAGCCATCCAATGATTTTATTATCCATTGTAAAACATATTACAATTTTGCTAATAATTACCTACTGCAACCCCCATCCAAACCACTTATAACAAGCATTTTAGAAGCTTCCAGAATTAGGGTTCTACAAAGTCAATTTTTTCTTTTGTTAGTGAAGAAGCAAAAAATAGGAAAAAAAAGAATTCCCTGGCGAGGATACATGAAGAGTGTACAATATAGCATGATTAGTCACCACATACCAATAGATCCCTAGTATAATTTTAGGAAAATGGGATTCTAGATCCCTAACAAGCGCTTGTTATGCAAATGCAATGAAGAATATGTGGATCACTTACTTTTGCACTTTCTGTTTGCTACTAATGTGTGGGAGTTGGCTTTGGAGTGGTTGGGAACTCATTGGACTATGTGCAAGGACATCAAATCATTTATCTTCGGCTAGTTTAGGCCCTTCATTCACCCCTTACCTCATGAGATCTAGAACCAAGTTCCCCCCATTATCTATTGGTGCTTATGGAAGGAGAGGAACAATAGGATATTTAGGAATATTGAGATGAGCCTTAAGGAGGTTTTTGGTATAGGGCTAAGGCTAATTTCAAAAAACATTTCAATTTTCAAAGGGAAAATCCCTACAAAGCTCTTGTTGAGTGGGAAATTAAAATGGCTAAAGCTTGGCACCAAAACCTAGAGGCTAATTCCTATGACAACTCCAGGTCCTAGGCTAAACGGGACACAATTTGAAAACCCCAGATCGTGGATGGAATAAACTCAATTTTGATGGTGCTTCCAAAGGAAACCCAAGCAGGGTTAGCATAGGAGGTATAATCAAAGACTGCAGGGGAAAATGTGTGGCTAGTTACTCGAGGGGTATAGGGATTCAGTCCTCCATGACTGTAGAAGCAAGGGTGCTACTAAAGGGCATCTAGTTAGCTGTCACTATGGGAATAAATAATCTACATATTGAAGGGGACTCTAAGTCTTTGATTGATGCTATTAATCTAGGTAGATTACTGGGATGGAGTACTAGGGACATATTCTTAGATATAAATCATTTGGTGTCTAAGTTGAATATGAAGATTGCTACTCACATTTTTTAGGAGGGTAATCAAGTTGCTAATGTTTTGGATAATCTCAACTCCCATTGGAGAGATTCTAAGTGTTGGAGGAATATTGGGAACCTACCGCCGGGTATACAAGGTTTAACCCTTAAGGAGTAGGGCACATGTATTTTTCATGATGATGCCTAATTTTTTGATTGCTATGGCCTTCTGCAGGGTCCACATACTTTTCTATTGGGTGATGCAGATGAAGTTGAATGCTAAGGTGTTAAAAACAAGGAAAATTTTGAATAAAGGGGAAAAGATTAGAATTAAAGAGCTAATTATGAGGAGTAATGGGGAGTACATTAAGGTTACGACTAAGTTGGGTTAGGCCTTATGTAATCTTTTTTTGGGGTCTTGTCTTAGCCTTTGCATATCCTTGCAGATTCTTAAATTCAAATTTGATGTGACTAATAATTATGATGTGAAGCTTTTGATTTTTATTATCAACACTACTAAAAAGCCTCTATTGATAAAAGGTAGGATATTAGGGAAATATAAATTTTTCCATGTGACCAACCTTCATCGGTACTTGTGCAAAGGCAACGTGGAAGGAAAACCTTCCAATATCATCATTTTATGTAAACCTGCCTGCAAGTGTTTAAATATTTTCATTAATGGGATCACAAAGATTTCCTTTTGGGATTTAAATCTTCAAGCATGTGTCCTACACATGGCCTTGATTGCTTGATGCATTCTTGTTTGGCTTAAAAATAAAAGTGTTTGGGTGACCTCTCACTTTATTGAAAATTCTAACCTTTTGCTCTCACAGGTTTCTTGGTTTTTCAGTGTGTAGAGTTGTGATATGGGTGCGAAAGGGTGAGGACGGAGCCAGACAATTATGGGGAATTTCATAAGGACCCACTAGTTTGGTAAATTTATGTTGAACATGGGTAGGAACCTTTAATGGAAATCTTGGTTAGTCATGATCCAATGATGTCTGCACAGTTTGTGAATTCCTAGAAAGAAACAAGGGTTACCATTGGTGGTATCTCCTTTGAGGTGATGAGGAGGTGATTGCTTAGGTGACAGGGCTGTCATGTACCAGGAAGAAGTATCCTAAGCAAACCAAGGATTAGGACAATGAAAGCCTTGATTCCTTCTTTGTAGGTAATGAAAAACTTGTTTGCTCTTAGTCTAGCTTTGAAAGAGAAGCTCTCCCCCAGCTATGGGACCAAGTCTATCTCGCTCTCATGAAGTATGTCACCTTAGAGGGTAGATATAAAACTTTCTATTTTTATCATTTTCCTCTCTTAAATCACCTTCACCATCAAATATTGTTGAGTTTCCCATTTTTCTTACTCACTGACTTGGAAAGCTCTATTGAGAAGTGCCTTGAATTTGTTTCCCAAAACCCTGAGGATTCTCCTCCCCTGCCACTCCACCAAAGCCTTGTCTTGAAGCTTTATCATTTTCATCTAGCACCCTGCCTTCCCAAACCCATCTTCATTGTGCACATTGAGGAAATTGAACCTCCTGTTCTAACCAATATCTCCCTAACTAAGTCTAAGGTTCCCAAAAGAAAAACCCCTTCGGTGATTTTTGAAACCCCTAAACCTAAACAGGCCGCCAAAAAGAAAAAAGGGGAGTGTGGGGATTTCCCAGTCTAATGTTGTGGCTGGTCTTTGTGAGCTTAAGTATTCCCCTGCCAAGACTAACAACAAACCTACTGCTAAGAGGAAAGTGAATGATTAGGGGAAGGGTTTAGTGGAGCCGCTAGCCATGAACAACTTAGGGAAGAATGTGGTGGGAAGAGATTCCAAGGGGGATACTATGGTTGTTGCTACGGTGGAGACTGAGGTTGAAAATACCAACATAAAGATATCTAGTAGGCTGGAAAAAAATAACAAGAAAGTGTATATTAATGAAATTTCTACTGATGAGGAGTGGTCTGATAGCAAAGGTAATAGGAATGAGGAAGAGACTGAGGAAGAGGAGGAGTTTGTTGAAGGGCCTAGCCAATTTTTTATCTTCAACAAAATGCTTAAGGAGAATTTGACTTATCAGTCCTCTGACCCTTAGGATATGGAGCATGTAGATATTGAAAATACTATGGATAAAGGGGAGGATCATTATATGCTATTGGAGCATGTGGAGAAGCTCAAGAAGAAGTTTAGTGGCTTGACCCAGTTCACTATCAAGTTGGTCCACTATGTGACTAGCACCCTCTTTGTTGTGCTTAAGGATGAAATGGATAAGAAGGTTGTGGAAGAAGGACCCAACTAGGTCAGGGAGGATGTTTTTAACCTCCTCTCTCAGAATTGGGTGAATGCTAGCTAGTTTGTTGTTGCTTTTTTAGTTGGGTGTTTTTGTTGGCTGTTAGTCTATTGTGTCTATGTTTTGTTTTGGTTGGTGGTTTTTTTTTCCTATGGACTTGATCTTTTTTGGCCCTTGAGGCTCATCATGTAAAGGGTAAAAAACCTTTTAAATGTTGTTTATCTTGTCAAAACCATATGGAAACTCGGTTATCTTGACACTCGACAAAGATCTAACAGTGTGATAATTTGGGAAAGAAATATTTTATCTAGATCCAGAGAACTATGAAATTAGATCTAAATTTCAGTCAATAGGACATTGTCACCCTAGGTGACTTATTCCTATGTTTTTGGCCCTAAATTTATATTATAGGTGAATAAAACTCTGCTCCATCTATTTTTGAAGTATGAATTTGTTTGTGGCTTTTTTAGATCTGTTGTTTTTGCATCAAAACATTTGTTTACATCAATAGCCTAGTTAAATCATTACATTTCATTCCAAAATCCATCCCACGTTTGGTCAAGGGTAAGTTGACTCATCTTTTAGGTTGTAATTCAATCTTATACCTTGTCTAAATCCATCAAACCGAAGCTACCACAAAATCCTAAATGAAATGTTAGGAAAGGTTCCTATACCCTAGAGTAAAATCTAAAGGTTTTCTCTTTTTCTACATTTCATTTTGGTGAACCTAATGTGTTAACATTATAAACCTTTTGATATCTGAATCAAATAATCCTATATCTAGGTTTAGCATTGCATTGCATTTTACATTTTTTATTTAGGCATTTATTTTTGCATCATAAAAGGCATAAAAATTCAAAAAAATGCATATAATATCGCATCATAAGTTGTAATATAGTTTATTTCAATTATCATAGGTTAGATCTACATTCCAATTTCATTTACAAATCTACATTAGGTCATTTAAATCTAAATTTAAATCTGAAATTATTCATTGCATTCATTTAGGCATCTTTCATATAGCTCAAAAAGTGAGAATTTGCAGTATTTTATTTTAAAAATGAATCAACATCATTGTTTTCATATTTTGGAATATTAGAATCAATCAATTATTGCATCTTAGAACTAGAAATTTCATTTACAATTGTCTATTATTGCTTGAACATTTTGCAATTTTTTGCACACTTTCATTTTGAATTACATAATCATAAATTGGAAAAATTCTAGAAAACTATTCACTATCACACCTATAAACACACAAAAATAGGAACTTCAAACAATTATACATAGTCAAATATTGAATTTTGCAAAATTATATGCAAGACATAGTCACCCCGGGTTCCCTTGTCCAGCCAATCTAAGCCTAAATTTTATGTGTAGAATATTGTCTCTAGTCTCTTTCCAGATCTTCCCTCAGTCTTTGAAGATTAGTCTTGTAACCACCTCTTTTGTTAAAAATATTTCTAGCTTAATCCATAGGGAATAACACAATTTTATCACTAAAAATATCTTGTGTTGTCATAATTCATGTTCTATTATCAGATCTTGTAAGAATTTTAAATATTTTTTGTTACAAGCATGTGAAAATGAGTTTTATTTCTCCTATTTTGTTATTTTCATTGATCCCTCTCCCACTATCTCTCTTGTGTGAAATTAGATTGGTGCAAGAGAATGAAATCATTTAAAACCATGAAAATCATTTTTATTCTTCTCTCGATATCTCACCTACTTGTGGAGAAGGTATCTTGGTGCTAGAAGATCCAATCATTGAGTGTCATGAGAATATTTTTTGTTTCTCTCCCAACACCTCTCCTACTTAGGAAGATATTATGGCACAAGAGTATGAAATCATTAATACATTTATTTTAAAAAATATTAAGATGGATTTCATAGATGAAGATGCTAAGTTTTCAATAGATCCCTCATCGATAGCAGATCATCAACAAGTGGTTAACTCAGTTCAGGTTATGAATGCACAATTGGATATTAGATCCCCTTTATTTATTGGACCTCCCAAGACTCCTTTAATTATTGGACCATCTAAAATTCCTCTAATTATTGGACCTCCTAAATTTCCTCTCATTATAGGACCTCCTAAACCTTGTAAAACAAAACTAGTAATCATGTGTCGCATCAACCAAGTTATCATGCTTGTTGCTCACACACATAATACTAGGAATAATAATCAAACAAAAAAAACATCAACATCCATCCCATTGCGTCAACCATACCTTCCACCTACACCTAATATTCCTCAACATAGTGGTAAAGAATATGATCTTGTTGAGCAACATTGTAAAATTCCAACAAATATCTCCCTTTGGGATTTGATTCTAACATCACCTACATACCATGAGATGCTCCAAGAGGCTTTACAAAAGATTGATGTCCCAGCTTCTGTTAAACTGAATGATGTAGCAGCCTTTTTTGATTTTATGCAAGTGACAAATTTGGATATTACATTCCCTCAACATGAATTAATCTTGCTTGAGATCCAAAATAAAAATGAATATTTAATTATAATGGTGGTCATTAACAAAACTAGAATTAAGTGCACTCTCATAGATAATGGATCAGATCTTAATGTTTGTATCATTGATCTTCTAGATAAAATTGGTGTTGACAAGAATCTTATAGAACATAATGATCTTTCAATTCATGGCTTTGATAATATTAATAAGCAACCATTAGGAGTGACCACATTACCCATCAAGGTAGGACCCATGAATTTACCTACACATGTGTATGTCATGTCAAGACCTCTTTTATATAATCTTCTCCTAGGTAGACCATGGATTCACACCATGAAGGGGGTCCCGTCTACTCTTCACTGTGAGTTGAAGTATGAATATAATAACAATATATACATGGTTAAAGCATATAAAAAAAGATAATTTACGAATATAATCCAAACATAATACTTTCAACTCTCTTAATACTTTAATCCCAACTTCAAAAGTAGAACCTATACATTTCGAACACAAAGAAGAATGTGTTGTACTCTTGATGAAATCTTTGGATGATGATTGGAGCTAATAGATTTTGCACCTTGTTTCAAAGGGGAGTCTAAAATATCACCATCAAAGTCCAAAGAAACTATACAAATTGATGATAATCTTGATTGTATGTTATCTGTAACAAAAAATCTTAGCTGATGATTGGAGTTTATTAGATTTTACACCCTCCTTTATGGGAGAGTGGAAAATCTCATAATCTAAACTTGAGGATTCTTGTGTTGCATCTATTTCTATATCAACATATTCAAAAACATCACCCCATGATGGTGATGGGGGCTCTTCAACTCCCATCCCTCATGAGTGGAAGACATGCCTAACTTTAAAAAACTTTAAAATGATTTGTGTACTTAGGAAAAAATCAATTCTTCTTAGGAGCATGTGGATACAATATCTTCATCTAAGTTGGAAGAATGTTATGGCCTTGGATACAAAATTCTTTCTAAACATGGATATAATGTAAACATGAAATAAAATGAAAGGGATCAATTGAAGTATATAACGTAATTTTCCAAGCAGGATCTAGGTTTCCAACCTTCATTCATCTTCATCTAATGATTTATCATCTATTGTGTGTATGACATCTTGTGGTAAGAAAACAAAATTTTCTTCCCAAGAGAAATAAATATCTTCTACTATTGAGCAAGAGCATATTTTGTTGAGGCTTCTCAAAGCCCACTTGATTACTATTCCTCCAAAAACACGAAAGAAATTTAATAACTCATTTTATTCATATCATTGAGTGCGTGGTCATTCTACTAATGAATATTGGGCCTTGAGTAACAAAATACAACTACTTAAGGATTTTGGTGCTCTTCCATGTGTTGATTGTTATGAAATAACTTGCACAATAGAACAATATGATATGGAATATGCTGCAAATACTTGATAATAACTGAGAATAACAAGCCACTTCGAGGGGGAAAACCTCCAAATATCTCTAATGAGAACACACTTCACACTTGATGATGAAATAAGACTCACAACCTCCTATATATACCTATTTATGCCAAGGATATCACCTAGGCTGACTTAGACACACCTATATAAGACTTAGGCCGACCTAAACAACTAAATAACAATATACTAATGATAATATGACTTAATAGAGAGTTAAGATAGCCACAAGCTGACTATTCATAACCCGATGTACAATAATATTAAGGGCGTAGCATGCCCCCCTTCTTCAAAGAAGCATTGTCCTCAATGCTAATCAAGTTTGGAAACTTTTGAATAACTCCTAGTCTTCCCATGTGGCATCTTCAACTGGTAACTTCTTCCATTGGATGAGATACTCAGTGATAGTTCTATTCCTCAGCTTCTTCAATATGTTCTTCAAAAACCCTTTAAAAATCAAAAAAAAATTTGCCAAAATCTGAAAGATATGCTCTTCCCAAAATCGCCTTTAAAATTGAGAAAATCCTTGCCTCTATGGTGCCAAGATCATGCTCTGATACCACTTGTTATGAAATAACTTGCACAATAGAAGAATATGATATGGAATATGCTGCAAATACTTGATAATAACTGAGAATAACAAGCCACTTGAGGAAAACCTCCAAATATCTCTAATGAGAACACACTTCACACTTGATGATGAAATAAGACTCACAACCTCCTATATATACCTATTTATGCCAAGGATATCACCTAGGCCAACTTAGACACACCTATATAAGACTTAGGCTGACCTAAACAACTAAATAACAATATACTAATGATAATATGACTTAATAGAGAGTTAAGATAGCCACAAGCCGACTATTCATAACCCGATGTACAATAATATTAAGGGCATAGCATTGATGCACCTAATCACTTTAAACAATAATGATCCTCATTCCATAGTATTTCTCCTCACTATGTGGAATTTGTAGCTTTATGTGTTTGCTCATTACCATTCATTGTGGTACAATATTAAGTGCAATCATATTTTTCATGGTAGAAACATGATATTTTGTTATATGGTTGTCCTTGTTTCCACACTTGGGGGGAAAGGATTACTATTTTTTGAGGTATGTATTATTTTCTTCCTTAAAATACCAACATAACAAGTATGTTGACATTTTAAGGGGGGGAATATAGTCCCCGCTAATTGTTTACATAAGAAATTGTCCCTTTTTAGTGATGATAACATGCATCTCCTAGAAAGTGTGACCTTTTCAATTGAAGTGTGGCCTTCTAAATCTATGTTAGTGTCTCTTTGGTGGTGATGTTAGACTTGATATCCCTTAAGAGTGTGACCTTTCATGGTATGTGATGTTCCCTTTGGCGGTAATACTATGCCTATTATTAAACTATGATCTTTTATTCCACAATTTGTCCTCTCTTAGTGGTTATGTCATTGGTGATATTTCCTAAGGTGTGACCCTTCATGTATTTAGAAATGCCCCTTTGTCATTTTTGTAAAAACCCTTTTGTGGTGGTGTTTATTGGTATTTCAATTTGCACCTCTAGGATGTAGATTAGAAACATATAGCTATGCACATATAAACTATTCTTCAAATTAATTAGGAGGGGAAGCTCCCTCTTCGCTGATGATGCTTAAAAATAATACTAAAATGTGATCATAGTCATAGTATGAGATAAATACACCAGGTCCTAATGAATTTAAGCCATATTTAACTCCCTAAGCTATAATCCCAATGAGATGTTTGAAATCTTCAAAAACCAAAAAACCATTAAACTAAGCATGAAATAAACATGAAAGCGTAAAAAAAAACCTAATCTAGAACTCCAAACCTTACCCCATTGGGGGGATTGGTGTTGTATTGATATGGAATGATGACCCTTTCCCAATCCCTTGGGTAATGTGAGCATCTAATCAAACTCCATTGATGAAAGCTTAAGATAAAATGGATGAAACCATGGTGAGGATGGATGAAAAAGATGAAAAAGCTAGTAATGGATGCAAAGATGAATAAAGATAGTATTCAAATGGGAAGCATAACTTTTCTTTGATGGAAGTGGATCCATTTCTCTCTAAATGTGAGGTATTTATAGGAGAGAAAATGAAGAATCAAGGGTCAAGATAAAAAAGACCAATCAATGGTCAAGATGGAATCAAGGGTGAAGACATGGATCAAGGATTCTCATCAATGGTCACATGCATCAAAGAATCAATTAATGGCTCACAATGATTCAAACAAACACACTTTCAAAGTTGTTAGAAAGTTTGTTACAAAGTTTGTTAGGAAAGAATATTCCCTTTTTGGAGTCAAATTGAAGAATATTCCTTTGGAATATTCCCTATGCAAGTGGATGGGTGAGGAAAATTGGTAATTAGTTAATTAAAACAAAGTTTTAATTGTGCAAGTTGAGGAATATTAGGATTGTCATTAAATAATTGATTTATTTAATGAGAAAGGGGAAAATGACATTTAATTAACTGATTTAAATTATTTAATTAAGTGAGAGGAGGTAGGGGGGATTTAAATTAAATAATTTGCATTATTCAATTAAACTAGATGAAATGTTAGTGTGAAAGGGGGGAATTAACCTAATAACATTAATTATATTGATAGATGAAAATGATGCATTTAATTAAATAACTAAGAATATTTAATTAACAGACAAAAAGAAGATGAATTTTAGGATGAAATGATGTTAGTAATCGGATTCAAGTGTGTAATATCATTCAGGACAATTTTAAGTGTACATTTTTTCCCTCTTTGAAGCAAGGTACATGTTACATTGGTTTAAAGACTAACACTTTTCGGATTAATGTTGCTTCTTAGATAAAAATAATTTGATTTTTTTGGATGCCCCACTATTGCCCTAGCAGAAAGAATTAAGTTGGTGCCCAACCCCCTTGAGAGATCAAGTGAAAATTTGAAATTTTGGGTCAATATCGCAACAAAGATTGAACATAGGTTCAACTCAAAGAGGACTAGAAAGATTAGATGTCTGATGTAGAAAAATTTGACGATGTATAGATAGGCATCAACCATGAGTAGCCTAATTTATATTTTGATATATATCACACAAATTTGATACTTGGATAGAAATTTTAGTAAAGAGAGAAGAATAAGAAGAAGAAGGTGACTGAATTAACTATAGATTTTGAGATTGATTCAGAAGCCCAACAATCCTATGATTCTTTGAGACTTTATTAGATATGGTGATGAGATTGATGACATGCTCATTTCTAGGATTGGGAGACTTCATCATTCCTTTTTTTTAATATATCACATAGAAATGATGCATCAAGGTATTGATAGCCAGGATGGTGTTGTATCTAGTGTAATGGACTTTGAATCTACAAACAGATAGGATGATCCTTGTTCACAGCTTGACATACAAAAACCTTGTTGGAATGTAGTTTAGAAGTTTAGAATATTTTGGACCAAATCATACACAATAGTCAACAATCTACTCTAAATGACCTCCCTACACACAACTAAGCAAGTATGAGCCAAGATTATTTTACAAGAATACCCCACATGCACAATAAATGAAAGATAATGATTGATGTCCCATTCCTTTCTCTCTAAATAATTTTGATAGACATCATCGAGAGGTCCTTGGAATGGGTCAACAAAATAAATCAGAAGAAAAGATAAAAAACAAATAGTCAATGCTATTGATAACTCTTGCCAAAGTATTGTGTTTTCTTTAGGATAAGTATCCAAAGTGATTGCCAATGATAATGCCCATTGTAGGAAGGATGCATCCTAGGACATGTTAGTGGATGGTGGTAGGTTGATAGGTTGTTTGAAAGGTCAATTATATAAGGTTTGATTGACATGTTTGATAATGATTAAGATTTTTATTTTTGTGTTACATTTAAAGGTTCTACCTTTGTTGATTGTTTGTACTTGTTTTCTGTTTGTGTTACCAAAGGGTGAGTGTGACAATCAATTTATTATGGATTGAATTTTATTGTGGGTGGAAGCAAAATGGGATGGGTGGTTTTGGATTTTTTTAAGAATATTTCAATGTTTTTGACGTTTTGCAATATTTTGAGGCTATTTTTGATCTTTTGGGTATATGTGAATATTTATGTTTTCAAGTTATGTGAGATTGTTTAGGGTTTTCAAATTTTTTCCAATGTTTTGAGTTTTCAATTGATTTTTTGTTTTTTTAGTTTTGACCAAGACCTAAAATTTACTAACCTAGGGCCTTGCAGGCTTATCAAAGATTAGTCTTTCCTACGTTATACACACAATGACCATGTAGTTCAATTGAATTTGACCAGTCATTGATGAGATATGAACAATTGATGGATTATCAGTTTACTATGATGGAATCCTAAAAGACTAACTTAGGGTGTCTCAAGGGCACATCAATGATGGCCTTACCTACATTCAAGCTCAAAGACTCATAGTTTGACATGGTAATGTTTTGATTTTGATGTTTTGACCTGTTTAGGGATTTTAATGTGTTTTGGATGTTCTAGATTTTGAATTTACAACTTTTTGAATGTTTTTTTATTTTAGTTGTACAAGATTTTGATGGTTTTGGATTTTTTTTGTATTTTACAATTTTTTTTAGATTTTTGATGAGGTTTTCAAATGTTTTGGGATTTTTATGAGATTTTGAGGTAAATGATACATAGATCATGATGTCGATGCCATGTTATGGGATAAAATACATGGATCAAGAGTTATTTTGAAAACAAGAGTGCAATAACCTTACCCCAATGTCTAGCAACTCATATTTCAATGAACAAACCAAGATAGTTAATTGATGCAGAGCATCTACAAACTTCAAGGGTTCTTAAAACCCAAAACTCAAACTTTAAAAAGATCACAAGACTTTCACCAACTCTTCTTCAAAGAAACCTGATTTCACAAGGCACAAAGACCCCACTAATGGAACCATGAGAATTTTTTTTTATTGAACTCATAAAACACCTTAACCATCATGTGTTAGATAGGAACAAACCAAAAACACTCTCATAAAACCCCAATTCATCAAATCTTCCAACCACCACACCCTAGACATTCAGTTGCTTGTAGTATGCCTTAATGGAAAAAATGGGTATATCTTCTTACCCAAATTGAATTCCCACAAAAAAATACTTTTCCAAGGACTCATTATGGAATACTTTAACATATCAGAATTTGAGAGTTATTTTGGAAAGAACACCCTTAAACATGATTGTATCGCAGAATTAGGCTCCAAATAGGCCAAAATTACAAAGCATGTACCATCAAATCAACTTCAAAATATCAAATAACCCTGGAAAGCCTTTAATCAGGTTATAAAACTTCAAATTCAACAACTTTTGGAGACTAGAAGATTCATGTATACACCAAAATACAAAACCCTCGCTCAATGCCATTTTAAACTTACTAAAATAGGGGTTTATTGGTTCTCATCTTTCCAAACCTTATGTCACCTTTCTACTACTTCAAACATGATTGAATATGCTTGAAAATGGTAAATAAACCATCTCCAAACCTTTACAAACATTAATTCACTATAACCTTGTTCTTAGCCATCAACTTTCATGGAAAAACTTAGAATTTTCTATGAGGCGGCAACCAAAACTTTGTATCCTTACTTCCCCTACACCTGCAATCATGAACACATAAAAAATTAACCTAACCTAACTTATTTCACTGATATATCAATCTTCCATTAGTGGAATGGTTTCTAAACTACTCCCTAGACTCTCAAAACCCTTAATTTAAGGGTTACAACAATCTACTATAAAATGACTCAAAACAGATTTAGAACTCAATGGGATCCCTCCAAAACAAGTTTGATGGGAAGCCAAATCCCTATTCTACCCAAAAAAATGGAGTTTAAATCCTAATGATGTTGTATAGGTTGTACAACAAGGAAATAACAGAAAAGAACGTTGTAACAAAGTACTTTTATTCCAAAATTTGTTTCAAGATACAATGTGCAATCCTTTGTTCGCCTCTACAATGCTTTATAAATATTTTTTCAATATTTTTCTTGACTTCCCAATAGTTACAACCGACCCCTCAAGACTTTACAACTTCTTGACTCTTCATCTTCATTTTTTTGTGCAATTTTGTATTTTTACAACTATTGCAAGATTTTGCAATATTTAATATCTTGACCTTACCATCACCTACAAACCTAATCAAGTGACTCAATTAGATTTGAATGGACCCACACACAGCCATTTTACATGCATAACATGACTAAAGATTCAAATTTACATGATTGACTATTAGAGGCATAAAATGCACAAGGTGCTCCTACACTAAACAACCGGCCTAAAAAAGTTTCCAAGTCCCTTTGGAAACGTGTTGCATCAACCTTGATTTTGCATACCTTCTTCAATTTTTTCTTGGAATGCTTCTTCTTGAAATAATTATTTTTCCGTTGTTTGTCACCTTGGTACATTCCTTATTCTATCTTGATTTTTGCCTTCACTTTTGTCTTCACTTGTCTTTGTCTTTGCCTTCTTTTTCTCTGCCCCACAAATCACAGTACTATCAATGGTTAACTTTCCTCTAACCTTCTCTCAATCAAAGGACATAGGACTATCCTTTCACATTGTTTTTCTAAGAAATCTTTCCTCATTCCCAACAATTCATCCTTAACCTTCTCTGACCAATCATCTGAATCATTCTTCAAACTGACTTTCAACACTGTAATGGTTGCAACTCTTCAACTGCTTCTCAGACAAATATCCATCTCCCTCTCTGCTTCACCACAAAAACTCAGCATACCATCCATCTTACACAACAATAGATCTTGGAAGATTCACCTACCCACTCTTTCTCTCAGTGGTGTCACTCTCTCTACGCCTTCTCCCAAACTTAATCTCTGTTGGAGGACAGTGAATATAGACCTCATCCTTGTTTGTAACCAACACACTTCTTACTATCCTTCCTACAGCTTTAAGATGGATCAAGAACCTGCAACCAACAACTTAACAAACCACCAGATCAAACAACTCTGATACCAATTGATGCAGAGCATCTACAAACTTCAGGGGTTCTTAAAACCCAAAACTCAAACTTTGAAAAGATCAATAAACTTTCACCAACTCTTCTTCAAAGAAACCTAATTTCAAAAGGCACAAAGACCCCACTAATGGAACCATGATCCAAAAAAATTACTGAACTCATAAAACACCTTAACCATCATGTGTTAGACATGAACTAACCAACAAAACTCTCATAAAACCTTGATTCATCAATTCTTCCAACCTCCACACCCTAGACATTCATTTGCTTACAGTATGCCTTAATGGAAAAAATAAGTATATCTTTTGACCAGAGTGAATTCCCATAGACAAAATACTTTTCCAAGGACCCATTATGGAATACTTTAATATATCAGAATTTGAGATGGAGTTTTTTTGGAAAGAACACCCTTAAACATGACTGTACTGTAGAATTAAGCTCTAAATAGGCCAAAATTACAAAGCATGTACCATCAAATCAACTTAAAAACATCAAATAACCGTAGATAGTCTTTAATTAGGTTATAAAAATTCATATTCAACAATTTTTGGAGACTAGAAGATTCATTTATGCACCAAAATACAAAACCCTTGCTCAAGGCCATTTTAAACTTACTAAAATAGGGGTTTATTGGTTCTCAACTTTCCAAACCTTATGTAACCTTGACACTGCTTCAAAAATGCTTGAATATGCCTACACATGGTAAATAAACCATCTCCAAACCTTTACAAAGACTAATTCACCATAACCTTGTTCTTAGCCATCAACTTTCATGGAAAAACTCAGAATTTTTTGTGAGGCAGCAACCAAAACTTTGTATCCTTACTTCCCTTGCACCTGTAATCATGAACACATAAAAAATTAACCTACCCTAACCCATTCCTTTGATCTAGCAAGCCTCCATTGGTGAAATGGTTTCTAAACTACTCCCTAGATTCTCAAAACCTTTAATTTAAGGGCTACAACATTTTATTATAAAATGACTCAAAATAGATTTAGAACTCAATGAGATCCCTCCAAAAAAATCTTGATGGGAAGCCAAATCCCTATTCTACCCAGAAAAATGGAGTTTAAAGCCTAATGATGTTGTATAGGTTGTACAACTAGGAAATAACAAAAAAGAACGTTGTAACAAAGTACTTTTATTCCAAAATTTGTTTCAAGATATAATGTGTAATCCTTTTCTTGCCTCTACAATGCTTTATAAAGATTTTTTCAACAGTTTTCTTGACTACCCAATAGTTACAACCGACCCCTAAATACTTTACAACTTCTTGACTCTTCATCTTCCTAATTTTGTGCAATTTTGCATTTTTACAACTATTGCAAGATTTTGCAACATTTAATATCTTGACCTTACCATCACCTACAAACCTAATCAAGTGACTCAATTACATTTGAATGGGCCCACACATTCCCATTTTACATGCATAACATGACTGAAGATTCAAATTTACATGATTGACTATTGGAGGCATAAAATGCATAAGGTGCTCCTACACCAAACAACTGGCCTAAAAAAGTTTTCAAGTCGCTTTGGGAATGTGTTGTATCAACCTTGATTTTGCATACCTTCTTCAATTTTGTCTTGGACTACTTCTTCTTGAAATCATTCTTTTTCCTTTTTTTTTCACCTTGGTTCATTCCTTCTTCTATCTTGATTTCTTCCTTCACTTTTGTCTTCACTTGTCTTTGTCTTTTCCTTCTCTTTCTCTACCCCACAAATCACTGTACTATCAAAAGTTAACTTTCCTCTAACCTTTTCTCAATCAAAGGACATAGGATTTTCCTTTCACGTTGTTTTTCTAAGAAATTTTTCCTCATTCTCAACAATTCATTCTTGACATCCTCTAACCAATCATCTGAATCATTCTTCAAAACTGACTTTCAACACTTGTAATGGCTTCCAACTCTTCAAGTGTTTCTTAGACAGATATCCATCTCCTTCACTGCTTCACCACACAAACTCAATATACCATCCATCTTACACAACAATAGATCCTTGAAGATGCACCTGCCCACTCTTTTTCTCAATGGTGTCACTCTCTCTGCACCTTCTCCCTAGCTTAATCTATGTTGGAGGACAGTGAACATAGATCTCATCCTTGTCTGTAACCAACACACTTCTTACTATCCTTCCTGCAGCTTAAAGATGGATCAAGCACCTATAACCAACAACTTAAAAAACCACTAGATCAACCAGCTCTGATACCAATTGATGTAGAGAATCTACAAACTTCAGGGGTTCTTAAAACCCAAAACTCAAACTTTGAAAGGATCAATAAACTTTCACCAACTCTTCTTCAAAGAAACCTGATTTCACAAGGCACAAAGACCCCACTAATGGAACCACGATCCAAAAAAATTACTAAACTCATAAAACACCTTAACCATCATGTGTTAGACAGGAACAAACCAACAAAACTCTCATAAAACCCTGATTCATCAATTTTTCCAACCTCCACACCCTAGACATTCATTTGCTTGTAGTATGACTTAATGGAAAAAATAGGTATATCTTCTAACCCAAATTGAATTCCCATAGAAAAAATACTTTTCCAAGGACCCATTATGGAATACTTTAATATATCAAAATTTGAGATAGATTTATTTTGGAAAGAACACCCTTAAACATGACTGTACTGTAGAATTAGGCTCTAAATAGGCCAAAATTACAAAGCATGTACCATCAAATCAACTTCAAAACATCAAATAACCCTGGAAAGTCTTTAATTAGGTTATAAAAATTCATATTCAACAACTTCTGGAGACTAGAAGATTCATTTATGCACCCAAATACAAAACCCTCGCTCAAGCCCATTTTAAACTTACTGAAATAGGGGTTTAATGGTTCTCAGCTTTCCAAACCTTATGTCACCTTGTCACTTCTTCAAACATGCTTGAATATGCTTGAACATGGTAAATAAACCATCTCCAAACCTTTACAAAGACTAATTCACCATAACCTTGTTCTTAGCCATCAACTTTCATGGAAAAACTCAAAATTTTCTGTGAGGCAGCAACAAAAACTTAGTATCCTTACTTCCCTTGCACTTGCAATCATGAACACATCAAAAATTAACCTAAAGGTTGCTAAACTACTCCCTAGACTCTCAAAACCCTTAATTTAAGGGTTACAACAGTTTACTGTAAAATGAATCAAAATAGATTTAGAACTCAATGAGATCCCTCCAAAACAAGTTTGATGGCAATAAAAATCCCTATTCTACCCAAAACAATGGAGTTTAAATCCTAATGATGTTATATAGGTTGTACAACTAGGAAATAACAAAAAATAACATTGTAATAGAGTACTTTTATTCCAAAAAAAAATTCAAGATACAATGTGTAATCCTTTGCTCACCTCTACAATGCTTTATCAAGATTTTTTCAATAGTTTCCTTGACTACCCAATAGTTACAACCAACCCCTCAAGACTTTACAACTTCTTGACTCTTCATCTTCCTATTTTTTGTGCAATTTTGCATTTTTACAACTATTGCAAGATTTTGCAACATTTAATATCTTGACCTTACCATCACCTACAAACCTAATCAAGTGACTCAATTACATTTGAATGGGCCCACACATGGCCATTTTACATGCATAACATGACTGAAGATTCAAATTCACATGATTGACTATTGGAGGCATAAAATGCACAAGGTGCTCCTACACAAGTAGTGTATATGTGGAGAATTCAATAGATTTTTATCATGCTAGCTATGGGCTATGGGACTTCATGTGATAAAATGGTAAAGATTCTGTCAAAAATTTGCCATGAGTAGAGTTGAAGTATACGCTAAATCTTTGTCAATATCGAGATAAATTGGAATATCTGGATAAATCTGGATTGGATGGATTGAGGGAACATTGGATTTATCATGACAAGGATGAGATAATTATGTCTAAGAAGGATCATATAGATGCTTGATTCTACTCATGACGCTTGTTTGCCAGGTTTTCATCATAACACATGCCCAAAGTTCCACCATAGTGGTTTTCACTAAAGGACAATTTTTATTTTTGAAAGTTTTACTCTCATGTTGAACCACTTGGTGATACTAATGTAGAGGAAACTGCCATAATGTGCCAACGATATCCTACTTGAATAATTTTCTTTGCTAAGATATGATCACTTAAATGCAACTTTGAAGAAATATGATCTACCTTATCGATACTGGAATTAACCTTGTCTATGTGCGCACATCACGAGAAAGTGCCTTCAGAATCCTTATGATGAAGGGTAGTTGTGAACACATGGTCAATGCAAGAATTGGATATTATGAATGGAGTGCACAATGTCATGCATGAAGAAATATGAGATGGATTGGTTGATGGTTTGGAACCTTTGACTCTCCAAACTTGCACTGTTGTATTTGACTACAAATTCTGACAAATGTTTGGTGACATATCGACAAAATATTGTCAACTTACCGACGCAACACTGATTTAAATTTCATCTTTGTATTTTTGTCGCTTTAACGACCAATTTTTATACGTTGAAACCATGACCTAGCATCGTCGGTCAGTGCCACAGAAAATGTTGACGGTGTCCATCGCAAAATAAACGTAACTTTGTCCATCTTTGACGCAAAAAATCACAAAACGTTGTAGAACACCCATTTGAAATCATTGAAAAAACACCAAATGTTCATCCATTTTATGATGAGGTGGAGAAAATTGTCATTTCCATTACGATGAAAACTACGTTGCGTGTACAACAACCTCATCGCAATTTTTTGTGGTTCGTCGGGCTATGTTCATCGAAATTGCAATGAAACCCTACAGTTTTTTAATAAAAAAATTGAAAAGTGCATTACCTTATTGAGATTCTATTTGTTTTGAGAATAGTTTAATATTCTCTACTTAATAGAGCCAACCATGTGATGCTGGAAGCTCATTTGGCCCCTCCCCCCCCCCTCATATCACTCTCAATTCCCCATACCTGATCATATAATATTAAACATTCATTCATCCATTAATAACATATAACATTCATTCATTAACATATATCATTCATTCATTAACATATTCACATTCATTCATTAACATATAACATTCATTCTTTCAGTTTTTACATATTATCAAAAATATGGTTGCCAAAAATAACAGTTTTTAACATTCATTAACATTATCAAAAAATATGGTTGCCTTTATATGATTACAATCACTTTTTTTGTTTCTCTTTTGTAGCTAAAAAAAGAAGAAGTGGAGTATCATTTTCTAAATCATCTATCCCCCCTTCAGTTGTTCTACCCTCTACTTGTGATCTTAATGTATGCCTATTCATGTACTCATGACGTGGAGGCTGCTGCAAGGGGGGTCTTCTACAATAACAAAGAAATGTTAAATTGATATGTTTTATTATTATTGTTACAAGTATTTCATTAATTTAAAGAACATTAAAGTGGTGCTCTTTCCCTGATGGGGCCACATCATGTTCCTAATCTTGTCTTATAGCCTCATGCTCAACATGTTGAACACCCTCTAAATCCTCTAGAGTTGAAACATGAAAGGTTACATTAATTAATACACCAATTGCAATTAAATATGTTTAAAAGAATATGAGAGTGGTCCTCTTTACCTGATGGGGCCACATCATGTTCCTGATCTTGTCTATCCTGATCATGCTCAACATGTTGATCATGCTCTACATGCTCTAAAGTTGAAACACGAAAGGTTACATTAATTAATACACCAATTGAAATTAAAGATGTTTAATTGTATTAATCCATATTGTGTTTTGTATAGCACATGAATACATCCAGTACCAGGATGCACACCATGACCTTCATCTGCAGGTTGTGCTCCACCCTCACCAAGTTGCATTCCAATGTCATGTGCAGTATTATCATTGCTTTCCTCTTTAAAATAAATAGGAACATAATTAATTTATGGTGGAAATTAATATTCAATAGATTGCACAAGTATTCAATTTTAAATAAACTTCATTGAGTTTATTTACCTGCATGTCAGATGCAGTGGAAGCTTGTTTTTTCCCAATCAAGAGTCTTAGGTGTTCAACCATGACTCCATAGCTTTTTTGGAAGGAAATCTTTAGGTCCTCTTCTGTGGGAACTCTGTTGAATTCAGAGCCCTGCATTTTTGCATAAGATCATGAATTTTTCTTCTATGGTGTGATAAAACCAAATTTGTTTGCAATTTATTATTTGGATGCAATATTTCATTTATTGATACTTACAATTCATGCGGCTAATTTCATATAGCCACCAAAGACAAGTTGGTGTTGCCCATGTTTTTCTAGTCTTTCCTTTGTTTCCTTCGATGTGTCAAGAAACCTATGAAAAGTTTGAAATACATTAGATTATGTAAAAAGAAAGAGTAATTAGTATATAATTACATTGTTGATAGTATCACATACCTTCCTTGGCCTAGTGGTGTCTTTCCTTTTTTCTTTTCAGCCTTCTCCTTTCCATCTAACACCAGGTCCTTCCACTCCCTCTCTGAAATCATGTGGGGACACTCTTACTTTTTTTTATTCTCTAAATGTGACCTATATAGGTCCCTCACATACTTTAGATAGGTACCAAATTTCTTAAGGACCTTGGTTTGGTTGAATGTGTTATTATCGAACAACACAACTAAATGGTTAATGAGCTCATCTTTTAAATCTTGATTTTAGGCATTCCACCATGTACGTATGGTGGGCCCGAAGATCTCCAATGTAATATCATTTAGATGTTTATAAAAAATATTATTTCCTGCAAAATGATCATGGGATCATTAGTCTAAAAAAAGTGATCAATAAGTAAATTTCAATTGGATTATATATAATAATAATTAAAACATTTTAAATTACTTGGGACCTTCTCTATCTTTATGGGAATGAAATCCTCAGTCACCACAAATGTGACCGAAAATTTTCTTGTACTAGTAATATGGGAAGATCCAGGAAATGTTGCTAAAACATCACCAGTACTAGTGGCCTCTGCATCCCCAGGTACATGTCCTAATGCATGTTCTGGCATGTGTTCACTGCTAGAGGGTGCACTACCCGATGCCTACATGCTATGTGTTGCTGAAATTTTAGTCGACAATATAGGCACAAATGATGGGGTTGGATGATGTGATGTATGCACAGGCAGATTAGGATTGACACCTGTACCAACCCCTACTCCCCGGGCATCACCTACAATACCCTGATCATGGCCAACAACATCATGAGGACACAAAAAATCCCTTTAAAACAACACATATTTTAGTTCATGACATAAAATAGTACAAAATATAAAACCATGAATGAACTTATGTTATAATTAAAGATCTCATGACAGCTTACTTGCAAGTTTCGTGCACTCTCAGTCAATATTTTAACCCTTTCTCTTATCTCATCTGTTTGAGGCACTATGAATAACAATTGAAGGATTTCTTGATTGCATTTTTTTTGGGTCTTCCATCATATCCAGAGGGTTTGTGGAATATTCAATGTCATCATTGCATAATAGTGACTACACCTCCCTATGGATGCTCTCCTCTACTGCTTGTGTCTTTCCCCGATCATCTGACTGTGACAAGAATATTAAAAACATTATCAAAATTAACCCAATAAACATATGAAAAAACATAATAATAAAAACATTTTGCTTGTATCTAATTTGTACAATTAAAATGAGGTAAACCTATTGGGTAGAAGCGCCTGAAGATGCATCATGATCTATGCTCTAGGTCGGAGCCTTCCCCCTAAGATCAATGTCTCGCTGTGACAAAAATTAAATATAAAAAAATATTACCGAAATGAAACCAATAGACTTACGAAAAAAAACATAATAATAAAATGGTGTATTGGAGTCATTAATTGGAGGTTGGGTAAAATGGTATATAGTACATACCACCCCCATAGTAACTGTGTTTGTATCTATATGATTCAAATTGCAATCGATTAGCAACTCTTCCCCTATAGTTATTGGTTTTATCGCACATACAAATACACGATTTCCCTCGCGCACCTCGAATATGCAATTGGGTTGCCTATTTGTTGACCCAGGTCATGTATTGTCTATAAACCCTGCAATATTCCCTGATGCTTTTGGCCTTCTGTCAATGTACATAGCTACTCCTTTATTTTGATCCTTATCTTTTAGTTGTATATAATTTGTGACAGTGCATACCTACGCATACTTCATGTATATTGAACCAACTCCATCCAATCTTTGTAATTATAACAGGGTTTGACATACTCCATCAATTTAGTAACTTTGTCGTAATAGACCTATATTCCGTCCATGCAAAATAGGCCGAAACCATGTAATGACGACGGTGCTATGCGATATAACCTCTCATTGACACAAAAATTAGTGTTTATTAGAGGAAGTTCCTTGGGTACCCATTATTTCTGTAGATGTTTGTACCTCAAGGGCACCTCGATGTCACCTATGCTCTCATCATCATAAGAACATGGCCCCCCTTCAGCAAGAAAAAATTCCATTCGTTTACAGAATTTTCTTCTAATCTTTTGACCTCTAGTTGATCTCCCTCTTTTAGACCTACTACATGTCTCGCTTTCCTCTTCTCTTCCTAAATTTCCCTCACTCGAGGAAGAATGATCTAAAAAATACCTATTCAGTGGTACTTGCACTCATAAGGATGTTGGATGAAGTTCTTTCATGCTGATGTGATCCCAAGGTATGGGGTTGGAGGATTAAAAAACCAATGTTGTCACTACTAGTCAAATGCATGTGGAGGTAACAATAGTTGTGAATGTATCAATAAACCTTGTAAGGGTTTGATGATCAAAGATCACTTGGTAAGCATGGGAATGGTTGGTAGGGTCACCAACCTTGTGTTTTGAAGCCTTGGGTTTTGGGAACATCTAGAGGAGTCATTGTCTTGTTTCTTGGAGGTTGATTGGGTTAGTTGGTGGAAGGTTGCTATTAATTTTTGTACCTATCTATGAAATTTTTTGGACCACCTTCCTCAAAGACAATAGTCCCTCTGAGGTAGTAATGGTGTTTGGTTAGTTAGTCTATGAAATTTTTTTGACCACCTTTGATGTGAAATAGCCCCTCGTGCAACCATCCTTTCAGTCTATTTCTAAATGGACAAACCCCTTGCCTTTAATGATTAAGCTCCACAGGTTTCTACCCCTATGGTTTTTTGGGTCCCCCAAATAAAATAATAAAAGATAGGTCCTACTCAAAAGAACCCCAAAATGTATCAGAGTTTGTTTCTTTCTTAAGAATCCAGTTAAAGAGGCTAATTGGGTCCCTCCCTATCCAACATTCCTTCACCATTTTCTAGACACCCACAACATCTTCGAACCATTTATACTCTTCTGGAACTTGAAAAAAAAGTTCACTTTCATTAGTGTTCTCTTTCGAGCTTTCCCTAGTGCTGGCATCTATACTGTTCTTTTGGAGGTTTGGTTGAGTCAGTGAAATATTCAGAAGTTTTTAATGGCTCCTTGACTTTTTTTCATCTCTTGTACTGGTGCAGGAGCACCTTGGAATAATTAGGCCTCTATGAAGCAATGTTTTGAAATTTGATTCAATTTTATTGTTCCTACTTTGTAAATCATGTTATTAGAGTCATGTTTCATAGATTTGAGGTCATGTTGAGGTCATTTGGTGTTTATTAAGTCCAAAAGTGCAAAAATGAAATCAATGTAAAAAGTTGTCAACTTAATAAAAAAGGAAATATTAAGAGATGAAGAGTCATTAGGGTCAGTTAGAGGCAGTTAGAAGGCTAAAATTTAGTTTTTTTTCCTTTAAAAGGATCTTGTATCTTTTAGAACTTTGAGGGTGGTTGAATAAAGAATAAGTTTAAGGAAAATCTCTTATTTTTAATCATTTTTCTTTAGAAATCTTGCATTTAGAGGCATTGTACTGAATTGTAAGGCCTTGAAGGCATGGTAGAATGGTTGGATATTGTAATAATCTCAATCATCTTCTTGTTACATCAAATTTCATGCATTTTAGTTAAGATTTGTGTGAGTTATTGTGAATTTACTTCAAACTGCTAAAACCCTCAGTTAGGGTAAGCAGAGACAAAAATAATTATGTTTATCTTTTATTAATTGGTGGAATCTTCTAGTTTCTTGTGAGATTATCCAACTATGAATGTTCTTTCATGTTTCAATGGATTTAGGGAAAAATCATAAAGATAAGATGTGAGGGAATGAAGTTTCTTGAATGAAAAACTGTGTGTATAGTCTATGAACAAAGTAATTATGAAGGTTAATCCCTTAGGGTTTTGTGAAAATAATTTGTAAATGGACTTTGATGCTTTGAAGAGAATATACTAGTCAAACTAAACATGTCCCAGGCATTGGACAAGTGTACTTTGGTCAGGAGTTAGTAAAGCAACAAACCCTTATGCAAATCAGGCCTAATTAGGCCTAAATCTGTCTGAGACAACAATATTTGAAGCTTGTGTTGTAAACTTTTTGATACCCATTTTGAATATGTTTTAGATCTACAAGGATAGAATTGAAAAGTGTGGATAGACTTGTGTAATAGGGCTTAGATTGTGAATGAATCCATGAAAAATGGTTGGCAAACCTACAAGCATTGCAAACAAGGTATGAAGGAACTAGTGACAGTAAGAACTTTAAAGGCTTTTGATGATTAAGTGTGAGTTCTTGGTTGTTTTGGTTAAGAGATTAACAAGGTATAATTTGATCTCATTTGATATAAGGTTTTGTGTAAGCATGAAGTTAAAAAGTCCATTGCTTTGACTAATCTACCTAATAATAGCCCTGTTTTGGAGACTAAAATGAAAGTACAGTATTTGATTTTGTTAAATTGTCAAGAATAAAGGATGGGAGATGGTTTACATTTGTTTGAAGTGAAATGGAATGGAAATTGTGTGGTCTATATTAGCCTAAATACTCTTTTGGGTCAGATTACTTTATGTTGAGTTGAAATTGTGAAGTTTAGGACAGTCATAAAGAGAGTTAATGGTAAAATGAAAGGGCAGACTGGGTAATTGTTTGTTTTGATCAAGATGAAGTTGACTAAGGTGTTTGAAGGTCTGGTAATGGTTTGGAACTCTAAATAAAAAAGTTGAGTGTTTGTGTTGAGTTTTGTGAAGGGAAATATAGTTGAATAAGTGTGTCAAAAGAAGGAAAATTCAAGATTATGACTTGTCAAATGAGATTGTGTGAGTTTATGTCCTTCCTCTGAATCTACATCATGTACTTCTATACATTCTCTTATGGATAGGAATTAGGCATTTTTCATTGCACTCACGGACCATGTATTGTTTTCAATCCCTCTGATCATTTGTGGACGTCAATATGTAAATTTACTTCATCAAAGTTTAGAAATTTGAACCCTAGTGAACTTCATGTGCTGTTATGTGATAGGAATTCCTTTCAAACTTATAGTAGAAAAAATATGCTATGACAGATACAAAAACTATAGTTCACAGGCCAAAAATGGCCACCCAATTGATTGAACATCTCAAAGTCTAGTTGTTCAAACTAACCAGACACTAGTACTAGGTAGTACTTAGGTTTGTCAATGGGACATTGGCTCGAATTGACCAAAATATAGCATACAACACCTCGATGGGAACAAACAGAGTATAAATCACTATACTTGCAAAAAGATTTCTAAATGTGGGGGAAAAATCACTTACAGTCATTGTCCCTTGGTTGATTTTCCCTTTCTGAGTGCCCTCACCTCTTGCTCTAGCTTTCCTCCTACCAAATGGTTCCTAGTCTTCCTCCTCGACTCAATGGCCTTGCAACACTCATCTAGTGAAGTCTCACAACTCTCCACTCAAGGGCTGGATGCAATGGTTCTTGATGATGCTATGTCGTTGGCGCAACCATGGTAGGAGGGTTCTCAAAGAGAACAATCTGGACCGTGTAGTAGGAGTAACACAATGAAAGCAACACAGAATATGGAGGAAAATGTAGATTAAAACATTCTCATTAATAGAAAATTTTAGTTACATTCAACGACAACATTTGGCTTACAGATTCGGCTCACAGGCCTGATACAACATATTCAGAAATACAACATTCCAATGTGCTCCTATATGCGAGAAAATCCTACAAATTAAACCAAACTTATCTATCTATTCTTCGCTATTCAATACTACCCTGTTACTATTGATCTATTACAATATTTATAGCATATGCACAATTCTGGAAACATCTGCGTCGTCCAAATATCATCACATTCTCCAAGGAAAGAAAATGTAGCATGCACATGAATAGGTCAACCTCAAATTTGAATTACTCTTCAACAGGTGCGTAAGACAAAGCATGGACCTATAATGAAGGTCAGGAACACACCCAGGAATAATTAAAATCACACCGTTAAGATCCGTAAGTTACAGGGATGATCCACAATGATCAAACTGACTGAAATGTTTGAAATTAGTCTGATGTCGGTTCAAGAAATTGCCAAGAATTTTGGAAGCGATAACTTGCCGGAAAAAGATCCAATCATGCTCAAATATTGAGACAAGGAAAATGAACATGTAGAAAATGTACTCCAAGATTCACAGGGTTTGGTGAACAAAGATGGTGAATCCACCAACACAAACTGAGAAAGAACAAAACAAGAACAAAACTGAAAGGAAAATATTTTTGGTTGATGCAAGATTTACAAGAACCAAGGATGCTCCTACATCAGACATCTGGGGTTAATGAAAAGTGAGCCTCTCACTTTGCAGGGGCCAAAGGAAAACCAAGGTAGTCTACCTTAGCTTGAGAAATCCATGAAGAATCTTCAACTGATCTACCTTTCCACTTCACAAGATATTCTTTATACTGCCTGCCATGAGTCTTCCTCCCATCTCTCACATCCAAAATCTCTTCAATCTCATCTGTTTGCTGCTTAGGAAACTAATTATCCAATTCCACCATATTTTTCTCACAGAATTATGCTTCATAATACTGATGTAGGTATGCAATGTTGAACATAGGTGATATACCCATACCTTCTGGTAACTCCACTTTGTATGCATTTCCTGAATCAAACTTCTTCAAGATCCTACAAGGTCCAAACTTCCTCATCTTCAACTTGTTGTATGTCCCAACTAGAAATCTTTCCTTCCTCAAATATACCATCAATTCATCTCCAACTTTGAACTCCTTATGTCTCATCTTTTCATCTACTTTCTCCTTATACTTCTAGTTCATGTCTTACAATTGTTGTTTCACTTGAGTATGTACTTTCTTCATATGTTCTACAAATTCCTCCTCTTCTACACTCCTTTTATCTTCCATACTGATGTCTCTTAACTCTGATATACCTCTAGGGTGAACTCCAGTAATAATCTCAAATGGTGTCTTCCCTATACTCCTGTTTACTGAATTATTGTATGCAAACTCTACTTGTGCAAGGACTAAATCCCAACTTCTGGTCTTCTCTCCAACCAAACATATCAGTAAATTCCCTAAACTCCTATGCATTACTTTTGTCTGTCCATCAGTCAGTGGGTGAAATGTTGAACTAAATTTTAAATCTTTCTTCAACTTCTTCCAAAGTGCCCTCCAAAAGTAACCAACAAAATTTACATCTCTATCTAAAACAATACTCCTAGGTAATCCATGCAATCTAACCACTTCCTTGAAAAATAAATCTGCTACATGCATTGCATCTGTTGTCTTCCTACAAGGTATGAAATGTGCCATTTTTGGAAATATATCTACCACCACAAATACAAAATCATTACCTCTTTGTGTCTTCAGCAATCCAAGTATGAAATCCATGCTGATATCCTCTCAAGGTCTTTTTGGAATTGTCAAAGGCTTATACAATCCAACATTTTGACTACTCCATTTTGCAACTTGACAAACTCTACAACTCTGCACAAATATCCTAACATCCTTATGAATCTATGGCCAAAAGTAATTCTCACTCACCAATGCGACTATCTTATCAATCCCAAAATGTCATGACAAACCTCCACTATGATTTTCTTTCACCAAGTTTTCCCTCATTGAACTCTGGGGTATACACAACTGATTACCTCTTAACAACGTATCCTCTTGAATGAAATAATCTAACCACTGGCTTCTATCCTCAAAAATTGGTTCCTTACAAGCTTTCCAAGGTTCTTCAAAATCTGGGTCTTCCTCATACAATTTCTTCAATTCATCAAAGCCTAATACCTCCATTCTCATCTCTGTCAGCAAATTCCTTCTCCTACTCAATGCATTAGCAACTCTATTTGACTTCCCACTCCTATGCTTCAAAACAAAAGTATAACGCTACAAGAACTCCACCCATCTCATGTGTCTCTAATTCAACTTACCCTAACTATTCAAATATTGCAATGCTTGATGATCCGTATACAACACAAATTCTTTAGGAAAAAAATAATGTCTCCACTTCTTCAAGGCTTGAATTATAGCATAAAATTCCTAATCATACATTGAATATCTTCTCCTAGCATCATTCAACTTCTCACTGAAATAAGCTATGGGTCTTCCTTCTTGACTAAACAATGCTCCAATTGCATTTCCACTTGCATCACAGTCTACTTGAAATACCTTAGTAAAATCTAGTAAAGCCAACACAGGTTACTCATTCACCTTCTGCTGCAACAATTCAAAACTTCAATCTGCTCCAGATGTCCATCTAAAATCCTTCCTATCTCCTCTCATTGTTTCTGTCATAGGGCTGCAAATAGAACTGAAATTCCTAATGAGCTTTTGGTAGAAACTAGCCAATCCATGCAAATATCTTACCTCTCCAATGCTTTCAGGTGTAGGCCACTCAACAATTGCTCTAACCTTCTCAGGATCCATCTTCAATCCTTCCATAGATATTACAAATCCCATATATACCAATTCCTCCTTCATGAAACTACATTTCTTAATGTTTATCAATAACTGCTCCTCTCTCAACCTCTACAAAACTTGTCTAATATGCAACAAATGTTCTTCTCTATTCCTAGTGAAAATCAAGATGTCATCCAAGTAAACAATCACAAACTTACCCAAGAATTTCTTCAGTACCTCATTCATCAATCTCATGAAAGTACTCGATGCATTTATCAATATGAAAGGCATCACCAACCACTCATACAATCCTTCATTTTTCTTAAACACTATTTTCCACTCATCCCCTTCTCTGATTCTAATATGATGATATCCACTCTTCAAATCTATCTTTGTAAAGTATTTGGCTCCTCTCAAACAATCCATAATGTCATCCATCTGGGGTAAAGGAAATATATACTTCACCGTGATCTTATTTATGGCTCTAGAATCTATACACATTCTCCATTCTCCACCCTTCTTAGGTGCCAATACAACAGGTACTACACAAGGGCTTAAGCTTTCTTTGATCAAACCTTTCCTTAACAATTCTTGCACTTGTCTATTCAACTCTTCATTCTCTATAGGTGTCATCTGGTGTGCTGCTTTATTAGGAAAACTAGCTTCAGGAATCAGATCCATGCAATGACTAATACTCCTCACAGGTGGTAATCCATCAGGTACATTATTTGAAATGATCTCATATTCTGTCAACTCCTTTATCTCTTCCAGGTGTTCTTCCACATGCCTCAAATCTTCAGACTTCTTAGGAACTAAGGCATAACACACATTCTCATGTCTCAATCCATCAAGGAATCTCTTTCCATCAACAAGACAAACCCTAGCATTCGTGCAAACTTCAACTATAGGAACATCTTCCAATGGCAACAAAATCTACTTCATCCCATTAGCAAAAATGGTGTATATATTATTCTTTCCATCATGAATAGAATTTCTATCATACTTCCAAGGCCTTCCCAAAAACTTATGACATATATCCATAGACATGATATCACACAAAACTTCATCATGGTAATTTCCTATTTCAATTTCACCAAACACTGTTCGCTTACCAGAATCTTATGATCATCTTGTATCTATGCTATCTGATAGGACTTCGGGTGCTTCAATATTTCCAACTTCAACTTAGTCACCTTCTCTTCAGAAACCAAGTTCTTATAACTTCCATTGTCAACTATCACCTTTCAACATTTACCAGCTACCTTGCATCTTGTTCGGAACAAATTCTTCCTCTACAATAGTTCCTACTCCAACTCACTCTGACACAATACTCTTATGTTTACCAACACCTCTCCTTCTTCTAGTTTGTTAGATGATCCAACGTGATCTTCCTCAACAAAGGTTGCTCTTCTATTTTTCTCTATCTTTCTGCTCATCTCTCCCTAATTATATTCAAATGCTCTATGTCCTTCTCCACCACATTTATAACAAGTTCCTCTGAATAACCTTTTCTCTTGTCCTCTATCATCTCTTCTATGTCCTTCATTCCGATAACCACCATATCCTCCTCTTCTATACGAATTTCCATCACTTTTTTGGTATGTATTATCATTCTTACTAACCTCCTTATCCTTGTTCTGATCTAGAAAAGGTCCTCTTTCCCCTCCAGCAAAAGTTCTTCATCTTTGAAATCTTCCACCTCTTCATCTCTGTCTCTGCTCATGTTTCTTATTTAGCTTCTCTTCTACCTTTAGGGCACACTGATTTTCCTCCTCCACATTCTGCAACTTGATCAAACTAATTTAATCCTATATAGATGACCTCAAACCATTTACATATCTAGCTACTTGCTCAATTTCATCCTCTGAATGTCTAGATCTAATATTCAACTTATAGAATTCCTCAGTATACTCTATCACACTTGAATCTTTCTATTTCAAATTTTTCAATTTTCAAAACAAACTGATCTGATAGTCTTCATGCATAAACTTTGTCTTTAACTTATTCACCATCTAATCCCAAAATTTTATCTTTTCTTTTCTCTCTTCTTTTCCTATCTATCTGCAAATGTTTCCACCAAAAGGATGCATGTCCTCTCAACTTTGTACAAGAAAATCTTCACCTTCTTATCTTCAAGTGGTACCCTCAAATTCAAAATATTTTTCCATCTCAATAATCCAATCAAGCAATTCGTCTAAATCCAACTTACAGTATAATCCAGTGGATTCAAATGTGGCTTCCTATTTTCTCTGGTTAGGGCTCTTATGAACCTTTCTTCTCCTTGATCAAGGCCTAGGTTGTTCATCTCTTCCTCTTTCTTCTTGCACTTCTACTTCCTCATCACTCACATCATCAACTGGTTGACCTCTTCTCTGGGCCATTTCAACTGCATCTAATCTGGCAACAATTCCTCTTAGCATCTCCCTTATAGCTTGGTCTGCATTTCCACACACTCCATTTCCTCTAACATTTCTTCTTCCATCCATCTTTACAATAGTCCTCTACAGTTGCAGGTTGGATCTGCAATCTGCCACCCCACAACAATTTTTTTACAGGAGTCTACAAATTTTTTTGACCTCACATGAATCAAAGCTTGCTCTGATACTAATTTGGTGTGACCACGGTAGGAGGGTCTTCAAAGAGAACAATCTGTACCATGCAACAAGAGTAACACAACGAAAGAAACACAAAATATGGAGGAAAATGAAAATTAAAATATTCTCATTAATAGAAAATCTTAGTTACATTTGACCGGAAACATCTAGCTTATAGATTCAGCTCATAGGCCTAATACAACATATTTGGAAATACAACATTCCAATGCGCTCCTATATGCGAGCAAATCCTACAAATCTAAACAAAACTTATCTATCTATTCTTCGCTATTTACTACTACCCTACTAATAATGATCTATTACAAGCTTTATAGCATATCCACAATTCTAGAAACATCCACATCCACCAAAGATCATCACATTCTCCAAGGAAAAAAAATGTAATGTGTGCATGAATAGGTCGGTCTCAAATTTTAATTACTCTTCAATAGGTGCATAAGACAAAGTGTGGACCTATAATGAAGGTCGGGAACACACCCAGGAACAATTAAAATCACACCGTTAAGATTTGCAAGTTACGGGGATGATCCATAATGATCAAACTGACCAAAAAGTTTGAAATTATTCTAATGCTAGTTCAAGAAACTACCAAGAATTTCAGAAGCGATAACTTTCTGAAAAAAAGATCCAATTGTGCTCAAATCTTGAGACAAGTAAAATGAACATGTAGACGATGTACTCCAAGATTCACAGA
>VDFB02193867.1:728222741-728363875 GCA_007258455.2 Sequoia sempervirens | reverse complement strand
TGTGTGTTTTATTTCTCTACTTTATTGATCAAATCTGCATTTAACTATTAGATAACCCTAACAGGATCCTGTTATGGTAGTCTATCCACTAGAAACAATTTATTTTCAGAATCATGTGTCTGTTCCAAACTTGTTTCCAGGATCTGTGTTCAACACTCTGGTTCAACAATAGAATGTAAGCCGATTTAACAAAAATATTACCCTGTCAATTGCTAGTCCAGTAGAAATCATCCTCCATGTTGGATAAAGGTAATCTGGTAAGGGAGAGTAGGTCTTGCAGAGACTTTTCCAGAGCTAACAACTCTAGAGACAAAGGATAACAAAGGGTCAAATATTTCCACCTCCTGGCCCCAGGTTGGCTGAGAAGGTAATTTCTAATATATAAATCGAAGAAGAGTTGTGCAAAACTCATAAGATTCATGAAATCAGAGTGTGTGAGGGGGGTGTCTAACAACCAAGGGTCTTCCCATAATTTGATACAGTTACCATTCCTAATCTTCCATTTCATCTTGGTCATGAGCAACCCTTGCAATCTGCAAATGTTCTTCCAAGCCAAAGAACTCAAGGGGTGATCATTAGAGACACATTTAATCAGAGGTCTATTGTGAAGATACTTAGCATTCATAATCTTGCACCAATCCTTTTTATTCCTTAGCTGGTCCCAACCCACCTTAGCAAGCAAAGCCTTATTGGTGCTAAGGATATTCCTGATCCCAAGTCCACCACAAGGTTTAGGCTTACAAAATTTGTCCCAACTAACCAGAGCAAAAAATTTCTTTTCCTTAGTCCCCGACCATAGGAAATTCCTTTAAATTTTTCTAACTTCTTAGCAATATATCTAGGGATCTTGAGGATGGAGAGGAAGTAAACATGGATCCCTTGGAGGGTAGTAGATAGGAGCTACAATTTTCTAGCATGACTGAGAATGGAGCCTTTCCAGCTAGCCAACTTCCTTTGAATCCTTTCAAGGACTGAAACTCGTGAAGGTAGGAGTGACTTCCTTGATAGTAAGGGGTAAACCAAGATACAGTGACGGGAGAGAGCCACTCATACAACCAAGGACAACGGTCACCCAATCTTGAAGAGCAGGAGTGATATTAAAGAATTAAATTATGCTTTCATTATAATTTATACATTGTCCAGATCAAGCAACATAGTTATTAAGACAAATTTTCCATTTCCTAGCTTCAATCACATAGGATTTCCCAAAGAGAAATGCATCATCCATGAATTGTTGGATAAAAAAATGTTCCAAAGAAAAGGTAGCCTTAACACCCTTAATACACCCCTCTGAAAATAGTTTGGATATGTTCCTACTCAATAAATTTGCAACCATGATAAATAAATAGGGCGAGAGGGGATCCTCCTATTTGATGCCTCTCCCAGAATTAAAGAAACAAAAGGGGGTCCCATTAATCAGCACAAAGTACCTCACCATGGTAATGCATTCCATCAAGAGGTTGACCACCCCTTGTTCAAAACCAAACTTATCTAGGAATTTGAGGATAAAGTACCATAACACCTTATCATATGCTTTTGAATATCCAATTTGAGGGCCATACTATCATTTTTGCATATGTTCATTGAGTAGAGCAATTCATGAGTGGTTATGGTAGCATCCAATATATGACAACTAGGAACAATTTTTTTTTGGGTAGGGCTAATAATTTATTATAGGAGAGGTTTAAGATGATTCACCAAAATTTTAGAGAAGATTTTATAAATGGTATTGCATAGGTTGATGGGCTTGAAATCAATCATTAACTAGGGATTAACAACCTTGGGAACCAAGGCAATAAAAGTGTGGTTCAGTTGTTTGAGGATCTTACTAGATTTGAAGAAATCACTAGTAGCCAAGACAAGGTCCACACCTACAATATCCCAAAATATCTGAAAGAAGGCAAGGGGGAAACCATCCAGGCTAGGTGCCTTATAGGCACCCATACTGAAAGCAACTAGACAAAATTCCTTAGGAGTAACAACACAAAGGATGCTAAGGTTACCATCTTGGTTAATGGTGGTTAGGAGAGGATCTAGCAGCAGATTTTCCATAGCATGATTGGGAGCCTCAATAGGTGCTAAATAAGCCCTCTAGAAATAGTCTACCACTAAAAGACTAATCTGGGTGGGCGTATTGACTACAACCCCCTGCTCATTTTGCAGCTTAGTTATCTGATTCCTTTTATTATGTTTTAGAGTAGAAACATGAAAATAGGAGGTATTTTTGTCCCCTTCTTATAACCATTGAACTCTAGGTATTTTTTTCTAGAAAATTTTCTCTTAAAATTTGTTCCCACTCCCTATGATTCTCTCTTTCTTGATTGCACGTTGGTAGGCTAACATCTCCTTCTTCCATATTTTTTTGGATGATCTTCAACTTATCCTCTAGGGCTCTTTTTTTTTAAAGACATCCCCAAAAAATCTCTTATTCCAACCTTTCACCATACATTTGAAATGTTTTAGTTTATAAAAGATCTTAAACATGGGGGAGCCACGTACAAGAATGTTCCACCACTCGGCAATTATATTCCTAAAATAAAGATGGGAGTTCCACATTATATCAAACTAGAATGGGAAATGTCTGAGAGTAGATCGATCATTCATGACCAACAATAGAGGGTTATGGTCAGAAATAGTCCTAGGTAGGGCAAGAAGATTAGCACTGAGCAGTGCCATTCAATTGTGGGAACAAAGAAATCTATCTAGTTTGACTTGAATAAATCCATCCCCAAGATTCCTATTGGTCCAAGCAAAGAATTGAACCAACAAGTCAATTTCCACCAGGCCAATAACACTCAAAAAATTCACCAGATCAGCCATGTTGTCAAAGTAATCTACCAGACCACCACATTTCTCCAAAGGATACAAGGGAGAGTTGAAGTCCCCAACCACCAACCAATGAGACCCCTTATTATTATTTATACAATTAGTGAGCTCCTACTGTAGGGAATTACTTGCATTCCTCTAGTTAAGGGCATATAAATTAATAAGTGACAAAGAGCCACTCGGGTAAGAAAACATGACTCCCACACTGCTCCGGCAGTGAAAAATTTCAGAACCATTGATCTTGTTAGCATTCCATAACAAAACAAGCCCACCAGACACACCCTTAGCATCACTACAAGAGAAAAGGGAACCCGACCATATATACTTAGCAATATTATTAAAGTTATATTTCTTCATTTTAGTTTTCTATAGAAGTAAAATATCAATCTTATGTTCTAAAACATAGTTTTTCAACACTAGTTTTTTTATGAGAGTTATTTAGCCCTCACACATTCTAGGACAAGACCTTCATTTTTTACCCTTATTTGAGGAAACTTCCAATGTACTCTATTTACCAATGGCTATCTCTTTCCATGTCTCCCTCTACCTGGTCTATCGCTAGTTGGGCCTTCTCGGTTTAGAGTCACCACCCACATCTGCTTTCCTTTGTTTCCCTTTTTTCTTTGGGGTTGACACTCCTCCTCTAGTTTTTTCTCTTGGGTCAAACCCATCGAGTCCATTTCAATTGTCTCATTTTTAACTTTAGAAACCTCTTCCTCCATGATTTCACCTTCTTCACCTTTGGTCACACTTGGCCCAACAGAAAGGTTAATCCCATCTTCCTTCAAGGAGTCACTATTTTCAACATCCCCCCATAGAAATTGGCCAGGGGAAGGAGCATCAACCCCCTGAGCCCCACAAATAGGCATAACCTCAGCCATAGCAGGAACAATAGGAACCAAAAACAAGTCCCCAAGGGAGGATTCCTTCCCAATAGAGTAACAAGCAGAGCCAATCAGGGGTCAACTAAATTGGGCAAGACAAACTTGGCTAGGGATTCAACAATCTTCAAGATGTCCTCTTCAAATGGGTAGTGGTCTTCAACAACAGGCTCACCAAGGTTAGTCACATGATTAAAAAAATATTTGCAGTTTGAGATTAGATGGCTAGGTTTAGCACATTTCTGACAATAAACCATAGCATTCTCATAACAGACTTATTGGTTCCAGGAACCAAATTGTTGGAAAAATGAGTAAGTTATCTATATGTTGCCATTGATGTCACCATGTTGGTAGTTTGGTCTGGTACTCCTAAACCAGTGCGTATATCTGACTTATCTTCTTTGGTGGCTGATCTAGTATTTTTGGTGCCTCTTCGGTATTCTAGTCTACATTTCTCCATAGTTGACAATTTTTGGTTGCGGTTTTGGGAAACTACTAATGAATGTTAAAGACATGCATGATTAGGTTATTTCGTGTTCTCATTCCTATACAATGAAGTGACATTATTATGTTGGTTGTGTTGAAGACTATTCCTAACTGACTTGTTAAGATAATTTTGATATGATATAAAACTTATGAGCTATCTATTTTTTCCAAGATGACAAAATGTAACGTGCTAACGGCTAAATTGAATTTTCAAAATATTTTGAGGAGCCAATAGTTGATATCTTTTATAAATGAATTGCATCTAATTAGTCCAACCTAATTGGTCCTTGCAATGGATATTGGATATACATATAAATATATGGCAAACAGTTTTTTCAAGAGTGTGTGTAAGAGTGTGTGGGTGTGAAGAGAAGAAGCAATGCAATAAGATAGAAGGAATAGTGAGCGAGTAATGAATGTGAAGGTGTAATTAGAAAGGAAACAATTGTGAGCATCTCTGGAACTATATCAGCACATGATAGGTGCATCTTTCCAGTTCAATTTTGGGTTGTAAAGCCTTATTCTATTTTGTATATTCTTGTGTAGGCAGTGAGCCTCCTTGTTGGACATTAAGTCCCTTTTTAGGCAGTGAGACTTTGTACTTGGACAATGAGTCCTTCTTTTGGCTGTGAGCCTCTTTTGAAAATACTATATAGTGTGAGTTAAGCCTCATCGTGGTTTTTCCCTTATTGGTTTTTCCATGTAAAAAATATGGTGTTCATTGTGTTGATTTACTTTATGTTATTTATGTTTCATGCTCATATTCACTAACATAATAGTGTGGTTGAAGATTTGATAAGTGATAAAGTTTTAAGTTTAACTTTGTGTGACAACTGATTCACCCTCCCTCTCAGTTGTCCTGCACTTGTTTAAAAATTGGTATAAGAGCTTGTGGTTCCTTGTGTAGAGCTTAACTGCTTGAGGAGGATCCTGAAGACTGGTTGAATGGATGATAAAGGAGAGCTCCAGACTGCTCTTGAAGATCTTGATAAAGTGGAAAGGGAAAACATAGATTTGAAAGAGAATCTTGATGAATCAAATGAATGTGTTTGGAAACTGAAGGAACAGCTAAAGAAATTTAAGGAAAGACAAAAAGAAGTAGGTGAACAACTGAAACAAGAGATAATTTGACTGGAAGTGATAGTAGAAGAGAAGAAGAGGATTGAAGAATGTCTGAATAAAATGGTGTAGAACTAGTCTAATGAATGTTCTAGACTCGATCGAGAGATAGTAAACTTAAGAGTGGAACTAGAGAAGGTTAAACTATGTGAAAATAATTTTAGATCTAGCTCTAGTAAAATTGAAGAACTGCTTGTAGGACAAAAGCCATGTAAAGAAAAAGGTGGCTTAGGAGTTGAAGAAGAATCAAGGAAAGAGGAAGCAGAGAAGGAATTTTTCAAGAAGACCACCTATGAGATAGCCTGATGTGCAGAGGTACCCCTCTTTTGATGGTGTTTTCTTTTCTTGTAACAAATATGGTCATAAAGCAACTATATGCAAGAGTAGGATAAACTGGTTTTCTAGTTATCTTTCTGGAAAATGTTTTGAATGTGGGAAGTTTGGACATAAGGCTACAAAATCTAGATCTCAAGTGAGAAATATCAGTCGAGTAATGAGGAATAGGTTTAATGAAGGAAAAATGAATCAATTCTTTAATGGCTACTGCTATACCTACAACAAATTTGGAAACAAAGCGAATCAGTGTAGATTGAGGAATAATGAAGGACAAATTAATTAGAAAGGCATGATCTATTATAATTGCAAAAAACCTGAACATGTATCTAAATTTTTCAAGAATAAGAAAGGAAAGAAGTTTTCTCTAGAAGAGAAGAGTGAATCAGAAAAGAAGATTGACAAAGAAGGGATGAAGCAAGAAATGGATAAGGTATGGAAGAAGAAAGAAGAAGAAGAAAAACTTGAGACTCCTGATGTGTTTGTACCCTCATCCGGTATAAATGACTTATTCATAATTTATACCTAGCATGGTCTTAGGGGGAGCATTATCAGAAGATCATAAAAACCCCCTAAAAACCCCCTAGAAGAATGACATGTCAGAGGTTGGCACATGGTTGAAATGTGAAGAATGTTCATTTAGAGAAGGAACCAGAGAAAAATATGTTGGTATAAGGATTTGCGGACCGAGTTAGGTTTTTCTATGCTAAGTGAAGTATGTGTTTAGAAACTTTTTATGTTTTCCGCATTTAATGCGCTTAGGGAAAACTCGACAGAGGTTAAGTAAAAAATTTGATGCTTTTTGGTTAATGGTGCATCTAAAGTCTTTGCAAGGTGCTCTGAAGAAATCTTGAGGTGTGCTCAAAGTCTTTCTAAAGGGAATTTGAAGATTGATTTAGGTAATCTGGAAACCTTTTCTCTAATTACGAAAAGAAAGAAGAAAATCAAAGAAGTTTTGGTAAATTTCAAGAAAGCAAATAAATGATGGTGGTTTGTGTGGTGTAACCTCTATGAATATGAAAAGTGTCGAAGTAGAAGAATATGATCATAGGAAAATGAAAAGAATTGAACTAGGGGTGAGAAAAGTCAAATTACAAAATATAAAAACCCTAGGAATGGATTTATGGAGTGAATTTTCATGGATTACATATAAAGAGGCTATCTTGTTCTTGTTGAACTATTTCAAGGATGAAAGAATTGTTTTGGACAAACCCTATTTGATCTCAAAGGAAGCTATCAAAGTGATCACTAGATTATGCAGTGTTGGAAAACTTATTGGAAATAAAACTATGAAGTATAGAGATGTGGAGGAGTTGACTAGCATCAGTAGAGATCTTAGAGCACTATTGATTGTTACGCTTGCTAACTCATTCATTAGGAATTTTGCATATGGTATCTCATATAAAATTTATTTTAGAAATCGTGGAAGTTCAACTTTGACTATTATTGTGCATATTGCACACATGATGGTTAGGGAAAACAGACAATTTCATTTATGTAGCTTGTTACTTGAGAATTTTCTTAAAAATGTTCGAATGTCATTGGTCGAGAATTATCACTTTTGTTTCAGATTCTTGCTGGTATGTCTGGTGTTTTACTTTCTGAATTCTCTATCAAGAAAAGATAATGTGATGTGGAATCTGGTATCCCTATTGGAAAGAAAATTTATAGGCATCTAGAGTCTTTGGAAGATAATGAAAATATGTGCAGATCGTATTTCTCATCTTTATGAGCCAACCCTTGCTCTAGTATATTTGCATCAAGTCAATTTGAAGTGGGCTCTTCCTCTAGAAAAAATAAAAATGGAGGTTGTTATCAATGATTCCCCTCTGGAATCGAAAAAAGGAAAAGAAATGATTGAAGAAATCATTGACATTTCAGATGAATAGGAGAAAGAATCTCTAACTAGTACTAAATCCCCTAATCTTAATGACATCCAGTCTATGACAATTGAAGGAAAAATGAAGAAAATTGGTGAACTATGGAATTTTGCCTCACCTATTAACAAACTGAAAATTGATGGTGCACTGGTAGACTATCTACTTTGGAAAGGTATTGAAGTATATGTTGTTTGTGATTTGTTTCTAGAAAATCTGATTGAGATTGTTGAAGGATGTTGCTTGAAGGTTTGAAAGGATGTAAGATGGAAATATTGGTGGAAAGGAGATGTAAAAGGGCTATGTAGAGATTGTATGAATTGATTGTGGAATCAAAGAAGTGTGTTAAAGCAATTTTAGATGTTTACAAATATTGTCTTCAGTGGCCTATAGTTGTAGATAATTTCAGAAGTAGAATTGAAGTGATTGAAGTTGAGGTGAACGACATTGGAAATAATTTTGATATATTTGAAGATAAATAAGGGAAGCAAATGATAAGAGTTGGTGAACTATAGGCTGAACAAATCATTACACAAAGACATGGAGATGATGTGACAAATACCTTTTGGCTCCTTAAAGAAATTTTTGAAGTCTAGTTAGAGCATCTTTCTAGAATTCTTATTGATACAGAAGATGTTGAGAAACATTGTTCTGTTGTAGATTGGTCACCCTCTTTTACTCTATTGGGATTATTGGAGAGTACATGCACAAAAAATGAAGTCTGTTGTTTTTAACTGGAAGAAGTTGTATCCAATTCTCAAAGAAAGGTATAAGTAGGTGTTCCAGGTGAATAATGTCATCTTCACTTAATTTCTGTTTGCTTAAAAGCTCTGGATTGTTGGAAGTTTTTGAAGTTCTTGGAAATATTTTGAAATTTTGATGTCAGCATTTCTACACTCATTTTTGGCGCCCTTTTCCATTGATTTCAAAGGGGGAGAGTGTTGGAGATAGGAGAGAGAGTTAAAAAAACTTTGAGAAAAAAAGGAGAATTTTTTTTGCACATGTTGCCATCAATGACAAAGCGGGAAATTGTTGGAAAATGAGTAAGTTATCTATACATGTTGTCATTGATGTCACCATGTTAGTAGTTTGGTCTGGTAATCTTAAACTAGTGCGTATAACTGACTTATCTTCTCCGGTGGTTGATCCGGTATTTTTGGCACCTCTCCAGTATTCTAGTTTACATTTCTCTGTATTTGACAATATGTGGTTGCGGTTTTGGGAAACTACTAATGGATGTTAAAGGAATGCATGATTAGGTTATTTTGTGTTCTCGTGCTCGTACAATGAAGTGACATTATTCTGTTGGTTACATTGAAGACTATTCTTGGCTGACTTGTTAAGATAATTTTGATATGATATAAAACTTGTGTAATCTATTTTTTCCAAGCCGACATAATGTAACGTGCTAACAGTTAAATTGCATTTTGAAAATATTTTGTGGAGCCAATAGTTGATGTCTTTTATAAATGAATTGCATCTAATTAGGCAAACCTAATTGGTGCTTGCGATGGAGATTCGATTTATATATAAATATATGTCGAATAGTTTTTTCAAGAGTTTATGTGTAAGAGTGTGTGGGTGTGAAGAGAAGAAGTAGTGTAGTAAGACAAATGGAATAGTGAGTGAGTAATGAATGTGAAGGTGTAATAAAAAAGGTAGTGGTTGTGAGCATCTCTGGAACTATATCAGCACATGATAGGTGTGTCTTTCCAGTTCAATTTTGGGCTATAAAGCCTTATTCTATTTTGTATAATCCTGTGTAGGCAGTGATCCTCCTTGTTGGACAGTGAGTCCTTTTTATAGGAAGTGAACCTTTGTACTTGGACAGTGAGTCCTTTTGGTAGTGAGCCTCATTTGAAAATACTATATAGCGTGAGTTAAGCCTCACCGTGGTTTTTTCCTTATTGGGTTTTCCACGTAAAAAATTTGGTGTTCATTGTGTTGATTTACTTTATGTTATTTATGTTTCATGCTCATATTCAATAACATAATAGTGTAGTTGAAGATTTGATAAGTGATAAGTTTTTAAATTTAACTTTGTGTGACAACTGATTCACCCCCCCTCTCAGTTGTCCTGCACCTGTTTAACACAAACTTAGAGCATAGCTTCACAGAGGTAGGTAGAGATTTATGCACTTTGATATTATCACAAAAATGAGCAAAAACTAAATTGGATTTGGACCACATAATGGAGTCTAAAGTGATGAACTGGCCCAAGGAGTCCCCAATGCATTTGAAAATGGATTCATCCCAGTATTCTAGAGGTGGACTAGGCAGTCATACCCAAATTGGAACCGATTTATTAAGATCCACTATAGGGTCAAACCCCGGCTTCCAGTGACATAATGCCAGACTATGCTTTCCATATACCCAAGGGCCAGAAGAGAGGACCATGATTAAGTCTTCTGAAGCTGTGAACTTGAAAAGGAAAAGGATATTGGTCATAGAACAAATGTCCTATTGGATGTTGTGTATGTGTTTCTAATATGTGGTTGTCATTGATGTCAAAACTATTAGCATTTGGTGTATTGAAGGTTGTATATGTCGAGGATATTGAGAAAATTGTTAAGAGAAGAGTTCCTGGTTCCCTGTGGAACTGTAAAGGTCATGAAGGTGTCTTATTGCATATGTTGAAGATTAGTTGTTTTGGATTAAAGGGTTTTCTATTGAGTGTATCTAGTCCATCCTTTGAAAGTTTCAGAGGTCCACGTAAAAATCTGATCGTGTTGAGAACTATTATGTTATGATAGTATTTTTGTGGGTTTTGTCAATGTTCCAGAATGAATTTTGTGTGTTTTTTTTTTACAGATGCTTCTCTATTTTTTCTCAGTGATCGTGGATGCTTCTAGACTGTGCTCTATCCTTGTGGTATGTCCACATTGATTGGTGTGCTCATGGTCAAATATTTTTCTCCGTATGTTCATTTTTTCATGTTCTTGGTCGACATGATGGTGGTAGCGTGTTGTGGATCTTTGAGGTGAAATTAATTAAAGTATTTTTGTGTTAGAGTTGGTAATTTGGGTCTCCACTATGTTGTGGCCAACCTTGGTGGATTCGCATTGCAAATTTATTTGTAAATTTGGGCTAACATTGAAAATGTGTTTTATATTTTTGGCCAACTAAGTTGTTGATGTAATCTCATGTTGTGGATATATAAGAGCAATTGTTTCATCGTTGTAAAGTGTGATAAATATGCTCAAAGTTCTTGGTGTGCTCTTGTGTGTGTATGTGCAAATATCATTTGATTTCATAGTAGAGTGTGAAGAAGATTGAGCAAAGTGTGAAGAAGTTTGAGCAAAGAGTGAAGAAGGTTTTTTTGTGTTTAACTGGAACTGTAATTAAGCTTGTGTAGAAGCTATTCTCTTAGTTCACAATTTGGATGGTCTTAATCCAAACCCTTCTTTGGACAGTGATTCCTCTTTTGTATTTGAGCAGTGAGCTCTAGGCAGTGTGCCTGAATGCATGTGCATTCCCATTATTCTTATACTTTCAACAGGGTATAATATTGTGGACTAACATCCACCATGGTTTTTCCCCTAACAGGGTTTCCATGTAAAAGTTTTGGTGTTCTCTGTGTTTCTAATGTGTTGATTTTTTATGGTTTATTATTCATTCATTAGATCTGAGATTAAGTTAAGTAAAGATTGAAAAGTTTAAAATATTTTGTGACATCTGATTCACCCCCCCACTCATAGTTGTTTGTGCTTGTTTTTCCAACATGTCCACACTACCTTTGAGGAACCATTTAGCTGCAACCCATCTCCAAACCATATCCACCAAAGGTTGGAAGGAGAAGAATCGACCCACCACCACATTTTCCATTGAGGAAACAATCCTATCACTAACTGAATCAAGGATAGAAAAGTTACTGCCTGTAGTAGTAACTTCTTCAAGACGAGGAGATGGGCCCATAGCACGCTGACTACTATTAGTCAACACATTCTTCCATCCTTTAACTTTTGGTAAGATAGTGACCACCGAAACTTCTACACCAAATGAAACTAGAATCACAAGAACTCCCGAAATGGACAAGCCAGGAGTGGCCCCTGAGGGACACGAGCTTGCATGCATCTAGGCAAGGATTAGGTTAGGGAAGGAAAAGGGGGGACTATGGGGTACCCGCAATGAAGAGTCTACCATGCGCGCAGGAAATTCAAACACAGGAAGAGGAGAGAGAAGCAGTAGATAAATCATTTTGTGGTTGAGTTTCCATATGTTTCCAAGGTGTAGGGTTTGCATTTAATAATGAATAATTGACCTTCAAAATTCTCCCAATCTTATTTAGATCTGAAACTTACACATTCACAGAAAGAGGAAGGGATGTACCATATAGGGGCTTGCCTCAGTCAAGCCCCATGTTGGTGTTTCAACCTCCACAATGGCAATGCCAATGAAAGAGAGCTTATCATTTTGAGGGATAGAGGATAAATGTTAAATGAATGATGCATCAACAATGAACTACAAATTTCCACTAAAAAATGGCTTCCTTGAAGGGCTGAAGTCATGCACATATCCTCAAGGATTGATTGTTGCTTGCTTGATTTGCTTGAAGACCTACAAGGGTTAAATCTCACAAACTAAATGATAACATAAACATGAACTCACATACACTTTGACATGATTCTTTGATATTGAATTTCTGCAATAAATATACTATTAAATACTCTTGATAATTGCTTGATAGTGCTCTTAATTTCTAATATTTTCCCATTAGTTTTCAAATGATGAAATGACTAGGTATTTATATTCAATTAATCTAATTTCCAAAAAATTAAATCATGATAACTAACATCTAACATTTGAAATTCAAATAATAAAATGCCACCTTCAACATATTGAATTTTGAAGGAAAAATAGGGGAAACAAGTCACCTAGGGTGACTTAGTCTTGACCTTATTTTGTGGGACATAAGGTGTCAGGGATAAAATATTAAATATATGCATTGGTTTTATATATGGGTTTTCTTGGGGCAGTGGGCCTAGCTTGATTGGCTAAAGCATCATGTTGTAGGCAAGAGGTCACAAGGTCTAATCTCCCCACTATCCTCGTGGTACCGGAGGGCGTGTCACACCAGCGCCACCAGTCACATGAAATTTTTTTACCAGGTGCACTACAATTTATAGGAGGCAGATACCCAACTGATTCCTGTAGTATTATATATATATATATTGTAGATGCATAAAATTGGTTATATCTGATTAATCCTGGCATTTAATTAAATATTTATTATTTAATTAATTTCTCTAAAGTCTTCTACATATGATTAAATTTAATTAATTTAATTATATTGTTCATTCAAATTATTCTTCTATCATGATTAAATAAATTGATTTTTATTTAATTATTTCACATTCATATGTCCACTTGATTAATTAAATAAATACACTTTATTTATTTTAATTAATTATCACTTTTTGAATTTAATTAAGTCTTTTTGATTTAATTAAATTTAAATATTCCTTTTCAATTTCTTCTTCTGGTTAATTAAATATCTCATTTAATTAATTTCATTTACACACCATTTACTAAAGGTTTAATTAAATATCTTTATTTAATTGAATATCTTCCATATTTTTTCAGAACCATGATTAAATATTCTATTTAATCATGAAATCTTCCATTATTCTTCAAATCTAGGGTAAATATTCTATTTTAAGAAGAATCTCTGTGTCACCCATAAATAAATAATTGAATTCAATAATTCATTATTTATCTTCTTCAAAATCTTTCCATAATCTCACAAAAAGATGATTTTTACAAATCATCTTCATCATCTTATCTTACCTCTTTTATAGAAAAAGAAAACAAATCTTGCTTTCTACTTTCTTCTGTTCTTCTTTAGTCTTATCCATCCTCAACCGTTTGATTTGCCAGGAATTTTCACAATCGTTCATCATATTAGCCAATCAGAAGCTTTTGAAAAAATCTATAAATAGCACAACCAATCCAAGCAAAGGTTACACAACACATATCAGAGTAATTAGAGATTAATTGCATTCTAGCATTATAGCATTCTAGTTTTATTATTCATAGCATCATCAATAGTCTTTCATTTTCAGCAATCATGTCTTAACTTAAGCATTAGATGCATTTCGTATTCAATCTCGTTCTTTAGGAGGATTGTTCATTGAGCCTAGCATACAATCTAAGAGCTAGCTGGAATTAATGAAAATATTAAAGATAGAGGACGATAGGATGACATCGATAATAGGATACTGAGTTTGCAATCTTTATTACTTTAATATTCTATTTTGATATAATGTCTTATTGGTGTGTTTGATTCATTTGTTTTTACATATTTAACGCTTGAAAAATTGACCACACATTATTGGCGCCCACCGTGGGGCCTTGCCCTATTTTTAACATCTACTTGTAGGTTTTCTGACAGGATCTCGCATTTTGGAATTCAGATTTTTGACAAAATTTTCCATTTTGGCACATATGACAAATTTTGAAGCACATCCAAAGGTTTTTAAAGTGCATCAATGGCCTCTTTTAGTGCTTTTACAGGTACTTCGACGCATCCAGGGACTGTTGTGGCGCATCCAGGAACTGTTTCGGCGCATGTATAGAATAGAAGGGTGCATATGCTTGACTTAGTTTGTTAAATTTTTTGAAAAACAAAAAAGAAATTTAGTTGCATTCTGTTTTAGCTCATTTAGGAGTTTTCGTAGCGCATTTAGGACTTTCTGTAGCACATTTACTGCCTGTTTTAGTGCATTTACTTGTTTTTGTGGTGCATACATGTGATCTTTTGGCACATACATGTTGTAACTAAACAAGTTTCTGAGTTTGACGCCTTCTGCAGATAAAACCTTTTTTTGGCTTAAAAAGAACCAATCTAGGATAGTCACATGTTGGTTTTAAAAGGAAGCAACCCTAGGATAGACATGGATTTAAAATAAAGCAATCTAGGATAGTCACCACACACTGATTTTGCAGTTAAAATGAATCCCATGCTTTCTATGAAGCAACATCTTCACATAGTTTAGATCATTGTGATTTGGGCTTTTAAAAAGAATAGTTTCTACTATGTTTGTGGAAATAGGTCTATGCTCTCCCCTTAATTGGGTGACCAGAATACCAGACTTTCCTTTTACATTCATGCAATTTTATTGCTTTATTACATCCTATAGAGGGCTTGCTCTTGTGGGAAAAAGTACTCACCCAAGAGGAATGACTCAAGTGGGTTCAAGCCAAAGCTAGGTTATTCCACCCCACTATAAAATTTAAAGCAAATAAGGAGAAATCCTCTTTTGCTGGTAGTGTGCAAGATAACCATTCCCAAAGCCTTTGTTCTAAAGGTTGGGAGGTCTCCTAAGGGAGTTTATTATTTCCGCACCGAACATAAACCCTTACTACGAACCTAGTGTAGTATCCAACTGAAGTCAGTTTTCAAACATCATAATAATCATAGTGCAGGGGAGGGAAGAATCTACCCCCAAGATACTCACCATATAACTGCCAAGGACCATTTGCTCAGGGGATCCAGTATCCACTTCCGTCACTCTAATTACATGCCTGGAAAAGACAAAAACACGAGTGCCTCTTCGGGGGTGACATGACTATGTAAGTTGATGCAGTTCTAAGATGTGGGTTATTGATTATTATGATGACCTACCTGAGTACTAAGAGTCTGCTTGAACTGTCTGTCATGTGTAAAACCTGTGAAAACACTTTTTGAAAAATATTTTTGAAACTTACACTTGATGTTTAGTATAGGACTTTAAAACAATTATTTTTCAAGGTCTTTGCTATGTTTTCAATCACTAATTCAAATAAAAGATCATCCAAAATGAACATGTCAAAATTTAGCTGAAAACTCTTCTCAACTGCTTGGGAAAATACCTTGGAAAAACTGTTTTAGCGCATCTAGGGTATATTCTGGCACATATAAGGTCTATTTTAGTGCATTCCCTGGTTAAATCAATGCTTTTAGGGTCTATTTTAGTGCATTTGGAGTCTGTTTTAGCACATAGGCTGAGTATTCTGCAAACAGTTTTTAGGTCACTATCAAAACATTTTTTTTGAAGCGCAAATAGGATACAGAGTAACACATCTGGGATATATTGAAGTGCATTTAACCATTTCTCTGGTGCATATCCTTATTTTTGAAGTGCATATAGACAATAGAAAAGCACATCTGTCATTTTTCCCAAATCATTGTTTCTGACAAATCTGAGTTTATAGCATTCCTGGTCCAGTAGCATATTTTCTCTCATGCTTAGGGAGTGGAAATCTACCAAGTTTGTTAAGAAGTCAATTACTGATAGGATCAGGAAACCCAAGAAAACCCTAAGCTACAAGAAAAGTTTACAATGAAGGAAGTTTTTATACAAGAGTCGACACGTCTTGCTCCATTATCGCAAATTTCTCCATAGATACCTAGATTTTGAAAGAGGATTTATTGATGAATACACTGTGGACCCTCTAGATTCACAAGCCTATTTTTAAAGAAGAGCTCTCTCTCAATGATATAATCACAATCAACCTCTTGATTTCAACTACATACCACAACCTTCTATCGAATATTCAACGCATCCTAGTCAAATACTTCAGTGAGTTGAAATAGGCTATTTGATATATTGATCATTCTTCGAAAACAAAGATCAAATCTTACAAGTGTACTTTCCATCACAAACTCCTAAATTCTCAGTTCAACTTCTCCCAATAGGATTCTGACATCCTTTATCATTGGAGGCCACAACCACAAATTAGGAAACATAGTTTTGATCATATCATAAGATTTTCATCTTATCAGATTAAAGCATCATCATTTGTTGCACTCATCAAACTATGATCTAAGTTTAGGAGAACATCTTGAAATCATATGCCTATTTTTACATGATCACAATACAATAAACTGAAGGAAGGTATTCAACAAGAAGATCATACATCAACAACTCAAGAAGAGGGTGAAAATAGTGATCCCCTTTATAGCGCAAGTTGAAATCCCCTTTTTGAAGACAACATGACCGAAAGAGAAAAGAATCCATTTGCTTCTGACAGAGATTTGAGAAAAACCCTTGAGGATAGTGAAGATGAATAAGAAGAAGAATGACACCTTAAAGAAGCCGAACAAGATCCTAAATTTCTTAGAGCAGTAGAAAGGCTCGTAGAATGAGACAAACAAAAATATTTCCTATTTCTGGCCCATAAAGGAGCTAAACTACCTCATGACTTTAACACTGAGAACATAAAGAGTAATCTTGATGAAACACCCTTATCTAGTCTTAGTGCCTTGACTCAACATGTTAAAAAATTAGAAGGGAAAATTAAAGTTCTAGAAGGGGGAGCCACAACAAAGACATGCACTCTTGATGATATTTATCCATATTCTTTTGATCGATGTCTCAACATGATTTTGTTTCCTAAGCATTGTGAAATTCCAAAGTTTGATCGTTATAACAGAAAATCGGATCCCATTGACCATATTAGAGACTTTTGAAACATGAATTTAGAATTTTCTCATGAATGTGTTTGTTCCCACGAAGTCTTGGAGGCCAATCTATGGAATGGTTATCAAAAATTACACTGCCTATCAAAACATTTGAGGAATTGATCAATGAGTTCATCTCCCGATATTACTATAACATACAACACCAAATCACAATGATTGATCTATGCAATGCTAATAAAAAACCTGGTGAATCGTTCATCACATTTCTTCAGAGATAGAGAAGATTGTTTGCCAGATATCCACGTCATGTTCCTGAAAAGGAAAAGATCACTACATTCATAAATAGCTTGGATCAAGAGATGAGTTATCCTCTAAATCTTCATTGTCCTGAGCCCCCTTTTCAGAAAATGATTGAAAATGCAATCATGATTGAAAATGCATTAGTCCAGAGAGGGATAATCAAACTTGAAAAAGACAATCCTAGCTCCTCAAATCACCAGAATGACAAATCTAGATTTTGGACTCGCAAAAAAAAATGGTGAATGATGGTTTTGTGGATGCACATCATGTCTCAGCTAAGCTAGTTGTTCTTAGTGTTCCTCACAACAACAACTACAACAAAGTCAACTCAGTTACAAATCAAGGAAACAACTCCCTGCCTCCTCTGAGGAATAACCAAAATCCAACTTTTGTTCCAAATCATAATAATACCAACAATCAAGGGTATCATGGAAACAACAATAACAATACCTTGGGAAATACATCAAACACAAATCCACAACGATCTTCATTTTTCTCCAACAGAAGAACTTTTACTTCATTGGGACAATCTCTAGAATCCGCCCTTAAAGACTTGATGGCAAAGAACATCATTACCCTACCACCTCAACGTAACTTTGAACCTAGTGTGAAACCACCATCATGGAATGATGCGTACTATTGTGAATATCATATATGTAAAGGCCATCGTATGAATAATTTCCAAGCTTTGAAGAACGCTATTCAAGATTTAATCAACAAAGATATCGTCACAATAGAAGGGAACCAACAATCAAACGACGACCACCAAGAATTTTGAAATCCTTTGCCCAACTATCAAAAGGATGAGTCTTCTAAAAAGAATGTGAATCATGTTGATGAGCATATAATCAATCATATCTACACTGATGATGAGTGGATTAATGTTATAAAAGTCAAAGAGAAAATGGAGTATCGATAAGTTAGTGTAACAACAAGGGCACAAGCTAAAGTTGTCCTAAAAGGCGCTCCTTCAAAATCCATTGTGCCACTTCCATCACATCAATATGATTTAATCAATCAACTTGGAAAATTTTTTGCTTAGATCTCTAAATTGGAACTTCTGAAGATTTCCCAAGCACATAAACAAATTCTAGACAAAGCCCTCATTGAAACAACTGTATCCGATGATTTGAATGTGGATCAATTTCAAGCCATGGTGGGACATTTATCCTCACCCACATACCTTTCATTTTCTGAAAAAGACAATGTTTCCATGACACATCCCCATAATTCATCATTATACTTAGAAGTCATGGTCCACAAGTTTCGTGTCAGACGAGTTCTAATAGATGGAGATGCTGATTTAAACATATGTACCATGAAATTAATTTAGACTTTGGGATTTTCTGAGGATTCCATTGATCCTAGAAGAAAGATTACCATTAAAGCCTATGATGATGAGGAAAGAGCATCCAAGGGTTTAATCATGCTACCAATCAAAGTGGGACCTGTTATCAAAAATACTTTCTGTCAAGTATTAGACCATGATTCGCATACAATATCCTATTGGGTCATCCTTGGATCCACGACATGCAAGCTGTACCATCTACATATCATCAATGTCTTAAGTTTCCTTATGATAGACAGGAGATCATGATATCGGCTGCTAATTCTCACAATCAAACTTGTGCTACCATCAAATCTAGTCAAGACACTTTGGTTCCTAACAATCAAGAAGCGAATACTAGCACTTCTCCAAAAGTTGATACAAAAATTAGTCAACTAACCAAAACCTTTGACAAACAATTATAGTTCAAGGATAATGGCATAGGAGGATATTCTCTCTGTCTGGCTAATCTTCCTACGTCACCTCCACTAGTACAAAAACAACAATATATGACTAAATAAACTATTAAAAATTGCATATAAATGACTAATTTTGGTCATGTGACCATTAGTAGTTTATTGCCAGTCTTTTATAACGCGACCAAATTTATGACTAAACTATTTTAGCCATTTATCTAGTCATTGATTTGGTCATTGATTTGGTCATTTATTTAGTCATTGATTTAGTCGTTAATTTAGTCATTGGTCATTTATTTAGTCATGGTAGTGATTTATTTAGTCATATATTTAGTCATTGATTATTGTTAACTGGTCATTTATTTAGTCATGGTAGTCATTTATTTAGTCATGGTAATCATTATAGTCATTTATTTAGTCATGGTTTAGTCATGTTAATCATTTATTTAGTCATTTATGAACTAATGCTTTCAGATGTGTATGCAAACTCTTATGTTTGGAGAATGCTATTACAATAACTAGTCTATGAAATTACAAACCAAGAGAAAATTCTGTTGTGATTGAATAATATAAAACTTTAAAGCTCTTATGTTATTAAAACTTCAACAAATTTGGGATTGAAACAACATTGGAAAATAATTCTCTATATATTCAAATTGTATATAAAATATGTTACAAAGAACTCTATATATAGAGTTTTGAATACAAAATCTTTTGCAGTATGCAAACTGCTAATTTATTATACTTTTAAAATTGAAAGAAAACTAAAACTAAATGGTGTGAATGTATGTCTTCATTGATGCCACTATTGCACATGAGATGGGCAGTAAATGCATCTAGTAAGGCACTGGTTTTGCATTTTCTCCTTGCTTTGTACCTATCCACAATCAAAAAATAAATATATTACTACGTAGCATAAACAACGAATATCTTAAAAGTAGATACCCATAAGCATTAGAGTAAGTCTAATAAATAAAAATGCATAGAATTAATGATATTACAAAAGAAATGCATTTGCAAAAGAATAAATATCAAAGTAATATCTTAAATATATTACTAGATTATCAAAATAAGTCTAATAAATAAAAAATGCATAGAATTAGTGATATAGCAAAAGAAATGTATTTGCAAAGAAATAATCTCTACTTTTTCTATTTTGTATTCAATTATTGTATTATTCTTTAAATCAAATCACCACAATATCTCCTTGCTATGTATTGTCCATAAACATATTACTAAATAGCTATAAACAATGAATATCTTAAATGCAAATACCCATAACCATTAGAGTAAGTCTAATAAATAAAAATGCATAGAATTAATGATATTGCAAAAGAAATGTATTTGTAAAAGAATAAATATCAAAGTAATATCTTAAATATATTACTAGATTATCAAAGTAAGTCTAATAAATAAAAAATGCATAGAATTAGTGATATTGCAAAAGAAATGTATTTGCAAAAGAAATAATCTCTACTTTTTCTATTTTGTATTCAATTATTGTATTATTCTTTAAATCAAATCACCACAATATCATGAAAACTTAAATTTCATTCTAAATTTAAATTAAATTCTAATTTCTAATTTAACAATTACTAATTTAGATATAAAAGCAACCTTTCTTTTTTAGTTTTTCTTTTCTAATGAAAAAAAAACTAAAAAAGAAAGATTGCTTCAAAAAAGCTAAGCTAGTAATACAATTATTTAAGAAAAACTAAAAAAATTATTAGAATGTCTCTTTATAACTAAAATTCTATTGTAATAAAATTATTTAAGAAAAACTAAAAACTTAAATTTCATTCTAAATTTAAATTAAATTCTAATTTCTAATTTAAAAATTACTAATTTAGATATAAAAGCAACCTTTCTTTTTTAGGTTTCCTTTTCTAATGAAAAAGAAAAACTAAAAAATAAAGATTGCTTCAAAAAAACTAAGCTAGTAATAAAATTATTTAAGAAAAACTAAAAAAAATATTAGAATGTCTCTTGATAACTAAAATTCTATTGTAATAAAATTATTTAAGAAAAACTAAAAACTTAAATTTCATTCTAAATTTAAATTAAATTCTAATTTCTAATTTAACAATTACTAATTTAGATATAAAAGCAACCTTTCTTTTTTAATTTTTCTTTTCTAATGAAAAAGAAAAACTAAAAAAAAAAGATTGATTCAAAAAAACTAAGCTAGTAATAAAATTATTTAAGAAAAACTAAAACCTTCAAAAAAACTTAAATGTATAGTTGTGAATGGAAGATACACTATGAAAATAAGTTATTGAAAGCATTGTGAGAATAAAATGGGTTCAAGAATACAAGCCTAGATTATTTACAAAATATACTTCAAGAACAAAATCTAAAAATGAATGAAAATAGGCTAGAGATTTCAGGAAATGCCAAAAGTTGTGATATTAAGTGGAAAGAAGCTGAATCAAAGCTCTCTATTACTTGGATGAAAAGCATAAAAGAAAATTAAAGAAAGAATTTTAGGGCATGCCATTTATATAATTTTTGGAGTTTCCTTTGTGGAAAGGTCAAGTATACAAAAGTTTGTTTTATTGAGTATTGGGTCTCTACCACAAACCCATGGGGAAGAGAAAATGAATAGAAAGAAAAATACCTAGAATGCTATGAAGGTCGCGGCCATTAGAACACAAAAAGCCCTCAAAATAATGAAAATAGTAAGTTGAGAGTGCAAAGTTTTACATTTTCTATAGAAAGTAACCCATCAAGATTTGTATAGGGGGATACAAGGGTTTTTATCATATTGCCTCTACTGAGCTCGAATTGAGCCTATTCTCATAGAAATTTAAGAGATAAGAATAATGAAACTTACACAAGATTGTTGTAAAGGAGACACCCTCCAAAGTCTTCAGAAATGAGCCTCAAAGATACTCCAATGGCGGTCAAACAAAGAGGAGAGATATCAACAAATGGTAAGAAAATGAAATACAACAGAAAATACTCAGTCGCAACCAAGTGAGCTCGATAAAATGCTTCAAAATGGAGAATACTTTTTAGTTTCAAAACCAAAGAATTACCTTTGCAAGATTTTTTTTTAAAGAAAATAATCAGAAACAACAAAATGAGTCACCATTCCACTCTCAAACCCTACCTAGGCATGGTGGTGTTGAGTTTTCTCCAAAAATACAAGTGAAAAATGGAATGAGTTTCTTCTCCAAAAATACAAGTGAAAAATGAAATGAGATTAGGGCTCCGTTTCTTTTTGATTTAGGGTTTTTTCATTACCCTAGGCCGAATGGTTGATTTTTCACATTGTATTAAAGAAAATAGGTACATTTTTATGTTTTTTATTAGAAAAATCAAATACCATCGCCCACTTTCCCGCTTTTTTACTTCATTTCTTTACTTCATTTGATTTTGATTTCAAAATTAAATCTATCGCTTTTAAATATATTATAATATTAAATTTATGTTATAATATAAATATTATATTATATTATATTATAATATTATATAATATAAATATTATATTATATTATTATATTATATTATTATATAATATATTATATATAATAATAAAAATATAATATTAGTATTTAATATAATATCATATTATATTATAATTTATTATTATAATATATTGTATTGTAATATAATATATTATTATTATTATATTATATTATAATACAATACACTCCCTCAATTCAATTTTTTTTAATTAACCACTTTAATGTCATATTGTCTAATTTTTATGTGTGACTAATTATTTAGTCATCTTTATTTGTGTTTTGAAATGAAAGATAGCCCTCAAAATGCAATTGGATTGTTTAAATCATATTTTATTAGTGAAATTGACCACAATTGCTCTTTGATACATTTGACATGCTAACACAATAGGAAAATCAAATTGGCTTCAAATCATAGTTAAAAACATTAATGATTCATTAACATAATGAGTAATAAAAGTTAAAGAATGTAAATGTTAATTTTTTTAATAAAATATGTGAAGGCCTTAAGACTGCACTGAGAGCCAATGCCTTCCATGCAATAGGTATTTTTGAGAATCAAGCAACCTAGGCGGCCAAATGGCCTGCTTAGGTAGGGGTCCCATGAGGGGGGCTTAAGCTCTATGGATTATGATCAAATTCGAAAGAAAAAAGAATAGAGTAATAGTCATTTATTTAGTCATTAATTTAGTTATTTATTTAGTCATTTTTATTTGTTTGATATTAGTCATTTAGTTGTGATTTTACATGATGACCAAATTAGTAATTTATTTTTCAAATTCTACTAGTGTTAGTCATGTGACTAAAAGTTTTAGTCATGTAGTCATTTATTTGCCAAATTCTACTAGTGCTCGATCACATGGACAACCTTCTATCATACACCATCAGATATATGCAACATCAACATCAACACAATCAGCAATAGAACCAATCACAAAATTCAATGGACAATTTATCAAGGAGAAATTCCTGATGGAAGATCTTGAGGATAGCGAAATGCTAAAATGGCTCTATAGAGATGAAGATGAAGATGAAATAGTTCTTAATATCAAGTTACCAACTGATAAATATAGTAAGGGATATTCAATCATGCAAAAGATGGCCTATGAGGGTAATGGTCCTATTGAAAAAAGAAAAGGAGTAGTTGAGCCTATTGATCCTCCAGGACTTGCTGCAAAAGATAAAACATGACTAGGCTATGATACTAGCTCAAAGGAAACAACATCCAAACAACTGAATAATACTTTGCTCACATTGCAAGAAAGATTTGATTCAACAGAAGCATGCTTAACAACAATTCAGAATTTTGTCAATAATAACTCTGAGACAAACTATGGAGAATACAAATGTGATACCATCCATAATGATGAATTCTAGAGGGATAAACAGATTGATGTGATACACAAGTATACACCTACTCTAATCAAAGGAGAAGGTTCAGAGACTCAACCACATGAATCTAAACTATAGCGCAACTATGATTCTAGTGATACCGAGTCAGATTTAATTGAACAAGACTATCATGAGGATAGTACCATCATTGATCTACCTCATACCTTGGATCCTATAGACACCCCCGTTATGACCATAACCATAGCTGATTTCATGCAACCTAATGACCCACTACCACTAATACATCATGATCTTATTGACTAGGATCTATCTGAACCTCCTAATATACCTATGTTTCCAACTGACGAATCTATCATAAACTTCCTTTTCCATAGATGATGTAAATGATTGTTCCACTAGAAATTTTTGGCATGAGATCCTTATTCTGGAGAGTGTCAAGTTTCCTAGTTGCAAAAGTAAAAATCAAAAAGAAAGATCTAATGGTGAAAACCAAAATTTGGCAGTGTTAGATCAAACAAAAGATAAAATAAAGAGCGTATCAGATGGTAAAAACCTCTTTAAGGCACCAGATGATGGGATGCTTGACACTCTCCCAGAGCACTATCATGAGTGATCACCTATTTTGATTGAGCCGACAAAAGCAGTTAATCTTGAAACTATAGAGAAACTGAGGATTCTATAATTAGCAACATCAATGACAGATAAAGAAGTACCCGAGTTCATGGAATTTCTCAGAGAAAATCAAGTCAATTTTTCCTAGTCTTATGCAGACATGCCGGGTCTTGATCCCGATCTTATAATGCATCACTTGTCCATTAAACCAGGAGTAAAGCCTGTAAAACAAAAAATAGAAAGATGCATCCTCATGTGGCACTACTAGTTAAAGAAGAACTTAAGAGACTCCTCAATGTGGGATTTATAAGATCAATTGACTATGTAGAATGGATCTCCAACATTGTTCCTGTATCCAAGCCTGACAAAAGTGTTCGAGTGTGCATATATTTCAGAGATCTTAATAAGGCATGTCCTAAGGATGATTTTCCTCTTCCAAGCATTGATACTATAGTTGATCTAATAGCTGGCCATTCCATGTATTCACTAATGGATGGTTTTTCTAGTTATAACCAAATCAAGATTGCACCTGAAGACCAGAACAAAACAACTTTCACATGTCCTTGGGGGACTTACTATTGGAACGTCATTCCTTTCGGTTTAAAGAATGCTGGGGCTACATACCAAAGAGCTATGACTATAATTTTTCATGACATGATGTACACATTCATGGAAGATTATGTCGATGACATACTGGAAAAATCATACACAAGAGAAGGACATCTTGAGATGTTATCCAAAATATTTGCATGGTTGGAAAAGTTCAAAGTACATCTCAACCCTAAGAAATGTGTTTTCAGTGTCACATTTGGAAAAATATTGGGATATATAGTTTTAGCAAAAGGAATTGAAGTAGATCCCGCCAAGGTACAAGAAATCATGGAAATTCCTCCACCAAGGAATATCAGTCAGTTGAGATCATTACAGGGACAACTTTAATCTATACGAAGATTCATTGCACAACTAGCAGATAAATTTCTACCTTTCACACATCTGCCACATAAGAATGTTCCCTTCAAATGGGATGATAAGTGTGAAGTGGCCTTTCAACAAATCAAGCAGTACTTGATGAATCCACCAGTTCTAATCTGGACAAACCACTCATCTTATACATTGCTGCCATAGAGACATCTTTGGGAGCATTGTTAGCACAAGAAGACTCTATAGGAAAAGAACATGCAATCTATTATATCAGTCAAACATTAATAGGTCATGAACTCAACTACACTTTCATCGAGAAGGCTTGCCTAGCAGTGGTCTTTTCCTCCCAAAAGTTTCGACATTACATGTTAACTCATACAATCAATCTCATTCAAAAGATTGATCCACTCAAATATTTGTTGAGCAAGGCCATGTTGACAAGAAGGTTAGCAAAATGGGTCATGATCTTAAGCGAGTTCGATATTCATTAAATTGATCACAAAGCAATCAAAGGACAAGCTATTGTTGACCAACTAGCTGAAGCACCCCTACAAGCAGAACATCTCATGCACATTGAATTTCCAGATGCTGATGTCTTCGCGGAAGAATCAAAGCAACCTTGGTTATTATACTTTGATGGCTCCTTTACTCAACATGGATTAGGGGCAAGTATACTCTTTGTCACCCCTCAAGGAAACACCATTCCTTGGTCATATCAGCTAATGTTTCCATGTACTAATAACATAGCCGAATATGAAGTTTTAATGACTGGACTCAAAATAGCATTAGAATGGAGAATCACAAAATTACAAGTTTACAGTGACTCACAGTTAGTCATTAACCAAATCAATGATGACTATCAAACCAAAGATGACAAATTGTTGCCATATAAGAAAATGGTTGACAATTTCAAGAAATACTTTGTAGACATCAAGTTCATTCAAATTCCAAGCTTTGATAACAAGGAAACTGACGCCATGGCCACAATCGCTTCATTGTTACAACTCCCACAAACTCAGGCTCGCTACGAATTTCTGGTGGAACAATCATTTACACCTGCTTATGAAACACCTGAAATCCAAATCATTTGCCACTTAGTAGGATCCTATTCATCTTGGTATGGCAAGATTTATACCTACCTAAAAGATGATATCTTACCACTTGACTTATCCCATAATGAAAAACACAATTTTATCTTCCAATCCTCTCGCTATACCCTTATCGCTAACACTCTCTATCATCGTGGTCTTGATGGTACTTTACTTCGATGTCTTGGATGTGACAAATCCAATAAGGCTTTATAAGAAGTTCACGGTGGCATTTGTGGTACTCATTCAAGTGGACTAACCTTATCCAAGAAATTTATTAGAATGGGATACTACTGGCCTACAATGGAGAGGGAATCATTCACTTTTGTAACAAAGTGCTCTAAATTTCTGATACATGGAAATCTCATTCATGCACTAGCACATGAACTACAACTACTTGTACCAACCTGGCCATTCTCTCAATGGGGCTTAGATTTAGTGGGAAAGATTCATCCTTCATCTTCGAATGGGAACAAGTTCATCATCACAGTGACAAAGTATTTTACCAAGTGGATTGAGGAAGTACCTCTCACTAAGGTCATTGGCAAAAAAATGTCATCATTCATACTCAATTATATCATTTGTCGGTATGGCATTCCCAACTCCATCATCACAGATAATGGACGACCATTCAAGAATCAGGATGTTGACGAACTTTGTGAGAGATTCCATATTCAACATAGATACTCAACACCTTATTATCCACAAGGGAATGGGCAAGCAGAGGCCTCAAATAAAACAATATTGAAAATTTTAAAGAAGATTGTGAATGATGCAGGGAAAGATTGGCATGTTTAACTTAATCCCGCATTATGGGCTTACCGAACTAGTATCTGAACGCCAACAAGAGCAACACCATTTGCTCTTGTCTATGGATAAAAAGCCATCCTACCTTTAGAGGTTGAGATTCCATCACTTAGAGTATCACTGAAAGGTCTCATAACAGATGATGAATACAGAGTTTCCTGACTCCAAGAATTGGAACTTCTTGATGAAAAGAGACAATGAGTAGATGATCATTTGAAAGCCTATCAAAAAATGATGTCTCGTAGCTATAATCACAAAGTCAAACTGTGTACCTTTTAGGTTGGTGATCTTGTTTTAAAAGAGAACCCACACAATCAACAAGACAAAGAGAAGAAAGGAAAGATTGAACCTAATTGGCTAGGTCCGTATGTGGTCATAGCCGTGTACGGTTCAGGAGCATACAAGCTGTCAACATCAGAAGGGGACCTATTTGATGAACCCATCAATAGCATGCACCTGAAAAAGTATTATGTCTGAAACAATTATCATCATCCAGAAAAGTCTTGAAGAAATACAAAAACAACAGAAAAAGTCCTAAAGAAATACAAAAATAGCAGAAAAAGTCCTGAAGAAATACAAAAATAGCAGAAAAAGTCCTGAAGAAATACAAAAACAATAGAAAAAGTCCTAAAAAATGGTTACCTTGGTGAAAACTTGGCAAACAGGCATCTCAGTAATGACAAAAAAAAAAAAAAATACAATAAAAACAAATAGTGAAAATCTGGCAAATAGACGCTATTTATAGCTTTCCATCTATTAGTTCATGTTTTGCACTAAGCTTTCATTTCATGCATCTTTCCTTCATCTTAGGATCATAACAACATCATGTTTCCATCATTTTCCTAGAACGATAATGTCTTACCATGGGTTGATTTTTGGTACATATCCATTTTAGCAAGTTGTCTCAAATACTGGGGGAAAACATTGACATACTCTGGGGCAACCAACTTTCAGGATCTACCAAAACAACTCGGCAATGATATAGAACTCAGTCATATGAACAAACAATCAAAACACATGAACTGCTATTCAATCATCGAACCATATCATGACTCATATTGGATGATCTAAAATCTAAATAATGATTGGAATATCAGTTTTTCATTTTGAGCAATAGTTGTTTGATTTTTTGATATCATCTCTCTGGAGCACACTCAATGATATACTGAACTAGAGTGGCAAGGAAGGAGGATGATTTTTCTTTGTCTGTCATCTTGAGGTTAACTATCAGTTTGATGCAAATATGTCGTGACACATGATTTCCAAAGCATATCATTGATGACAGTCCCACATTTGCATCAGAAAGTGGTTAGTCTTTGTCTATTTATGCAAGAAATGCTCAAGTCATCTCGGTTCAATTATACATCGATGCTTGTGTTCACTTGCTATATCAAAAATCATGCAAGTTGTACTCAGGTCATCATTGGTGCTAATCTCCCCTCCGATGCTTGTACATACTTCCAATATTTTATAAGGCTCTATGATGATTCAAGAAAGCTACCCGAAGGCTCAATGAACGGTTGGTTTTATTTAGTTGCATTTCATTTAGATCACTGTATATATTTTTGCATACTGGATTCGCATTAGAGTTTCAAACAAAGTTGAATAGATAAATCAACAGTTGTCATGTCTCTTTGGACTATATGTGGAGGACATTTGGACATTTGTTTCATCCTCATTTCATTATCATTTCATCTTGGTCTTGTGCCTATCATATAGTTTAAACATTCATCATTAGGGACCAGTCTCAATCATTTATCCTTCATGATGCATTATCATTTCATATTTCATATCATTTCATTGTGTATCATAGGACATTCTCAATTTTCTCATCTTAGTTTCATTCTCGTACCATTCCGATTCTTTATCATTTCATATCATTCATCTATTTTTCATTCTTCTCCTATCCATCATTTTCATTTTCCATTTCATCCTTTCATACCATTGCACATCATCTCATTTACATTCATTACATTTCATCATCACATATCATATCATTTCATTCCTTTCATTTCATTGCATTTCATTACATTACATTGCATAGCATATCATTCAATTTTCATTTCATGTTACCATTCCACTTTTACATTGCATATCATATCATTTCATTCCTTTCATTCCATTGCATTTCATTACATTACATTGCATAGCATATCATTCAATTTTCATTTCATGTTATCATTCCACTTTTGCATTGCATATCATATCATTTCATTCCTTTCATTCCATTGCATTTCGTTACATTACATTACATTTTTCATATCATTTCATCTCATCTTATTTTATCGTTTCATTTCATTGCATTCCATTACATTACATTGCATATCATATCATTATATTCCACATCATTTCAATTTTACATTTTATCATCTTCTTTCATTACATTTTATTTCATTACATTACATTACATTTTTCATTACATTTCATTTTATCATTCCACATTATTTCAATTTTACATTTTATCATTTCATTTCATTTTCATTTCATCATTACATTTTCCATATCATCTCATTATCATCTCATTTCATCTCATGTCATTACATCTCATTTTATCATACTTTCTCATATTCATTATATTTCATAGCATACATTTCCTCATTTATCATTCACATCTTTTCTCATTTTCAAATAACGTTTATACAAACATATCATATGGAAAAATCATCACATCACATCATCATCATTTATAGCATTTGAAAAATTCAAAAACACAATAATTTCATGCAAACATCACATTTCCACATCATTCATAATTCATATCATATCATATCATCTCGACACATTGCATTTTACCATCATTATTCACCTGCATAAGATCATTAGTACACATCATATTGCACATCATCATATCATAATCATATCACATCATCCTGCAAAACAAGTTAGTCAGTAGATCATATATCAATATCCATATCACATAGGCAAGGAAATAAATACATATCCATCTCATATTATCATATCAAATACAACACATCATCAAAACTCATCGCCGTTGCATATCATTGGTCATCAAAAATACATACAAATGTCCAATAGTCCAATGACAATGAAATGTCTAGAAAGATACATAAGATATGATAAAAAATCAATATACATGCTCCAAAGAATATGGGATACAACTCATAAAATCCTGCATACATCAAGGCTAGCTGGTGGAACCCCCTGAGGGAGTTGGTCTCGAGGATGGTGGCCTCCCACTGGTCCTTGCATCTGGATCTCGTTGGGGCCCTGTAACCCCCATGCTCTGGGTAGCTGTCCATGTCCTACTCCTGGTCCTAGTATGGGACCGTGGGAAAGGCTCTCTACACTCAGGAGGACATAACTCCTCATATTTGACCTTGTAATAATTAGCCTCTTGGGCCATCTTGAAGCCCTCTGCAATGGCCTCTCACAAAGATGCACCCTGCACAGTGCCCATCAACCTCTGTGCAACACCCTCGGCCTCTACCACCCTCCATCTTAATGCATCTCTCTCTGTCATCACCTGGGCTAATTGTGGATCTGGGGTAGGAGGATGTGCCTGTGCCTGTGCCTGTGCTTGTACCTGTGACTATGCCAGCTATTCCTGTAGATGTGCAACCAATCCATGTGCCTGCACCAACTGACTCTGCAACTGCACCCATTGTCCCTGCAATGTCTGCACCTGGGCCTATAGGGTATCTATCTGTCCCTGCTGTGACGAGGAACCAACCTTGATTACTATCCTACACCTAATCCCATTCCTCGTCCATTGCATGATATGTACACCACTCAAAAAGTCTAGCCCTGGCCTCCCTAGCACCTGCCCCTCATCTCCACCGTCATCTCCATCATCTCCATCTAAACTCTCCTCCTCCCCACTATCTCCCTCCTCGCCCCCAACTGCTGCCTGCTCAACACCTGCCACATCCTCCTGTCTCCCTACCCCTGGCTGCGATACCACCAAAATGGGTGTTGGCTCATTAGGACTGGTAAATCATGGAAAAGGGATGTGTATGATAATCGATTGAGTACTCATTAGACATGCCAACATCAATAATATCTTGTCTATCATCCCATGCCTCAGGCGCTAAATCCATGTACTCTGTATAGACTATCTAATATGAAATACACGACCCCCATCCTGCCTCATCTCTACTCTGTGCATAGTGAGCAACCCCCTGTGGCATCCCCTATGTGAAACTGAACTGTCGCTGCACCCACAATGCTAGGAACCTCTCAATGATAAATGGAGTACGTCCTATCAAAAACTACAGAATACCTATGAATGGCATCTCTAGGTGATTTGTATCCCATGATTCACAATCTAGGTATGGTCACCATATCACTGCATCAAGATCATCCAGGCACCGTCTCCAATAATCCACCTTTCCTAGCTTAGGCTAGACAAGGAACATCGAATATGCATATACATAAGGAATTCTTGGTGGCCTCACTCTAGGGCACGCTGGTCTCGTCATAGCAAGATGCTCCCATGCCTAGATCTGCAGTAGTGTCACACCACATGACAAATTGGATGCACCCCTGTTTACCACCTGATGTAAATCATGATATAGGTGAGCTAACATATATCTCCCCCATGCATATCTCCGTGGCTATAGCAACATCTGCTCTAGGATCCTCCCCCATCCCACTGATAGTCCCTTTGACTGGTGATCCAAACAAAGGAGACCTCCAATGAATGCACCTAAAACTACCGGCAAGGTTGTGTATCCTATGAAGTCAGCCCATGGCACCCAGTACCTTGCTATTTGTACATCACCAAACACTCTCCTCAGAGCATCTGTACCACCAAGCTCCTTGTGATCATAGAACACAAGGGTGCCAACCACATGAATACCAAGAATCCTGTACACATCCTCTAGAGTCACAGTCACCTCACTAGTCAGTAAATGAAAGGTGTTGTGCTTTGAATGCTACCTCTCTGCCAGTGTGGTCAACAATCCCCTGTTGACCCAAATCGGTGGCATGGCCAACAAGGATCTCAATCCACATGTCCCTATCAATGCGACCTCATCTGGTGTCAGATCGACTATCCTATCCCACCCTGCTAAGTGACGCTCCCTAATCTAGAGGTTTTTGAAAACCTCCTATTTTTGGGTAACACAAGATAGTCAATCAACATCATATCAATGATTCAATCTCAATTAGGCAAAATAAATCTAACTCATATCTATCTATGACCCATATCAGTGACCCATATCTGTGAACCATATCAGTGACCCATATCAGTGACCCATATCAAGTGTTCTATCTAGGTGACTCATATCAGACAATCAATACACCAACTATCTATCTGAATATAACATCAATTTGTTCTATCATCAATTAATATTTGTTTTCTATCGCAGAAAGCAAATTTATCAAAAATAAAATCATCATCCTATTTGTTTTCTATTGCAAAAAGAAAATTTATCAACAGTCCTATCAATCATCTACTCTTTGTTTTTCGTACAGGGGAAACAAAGTTATTAGCTATCTACTCTTTGAGTTCTATTTTTGGGAAACAAAGTTATCAATTATTTATGGGAATTTGTATGCTTACTTGTGAATTTCTGGTAGCACTGATTTCCTTGAGTCTTGTTCGATCTCCTGTCTTTTCCATTGCAACTTCTAGAAATTCTTTTGGCTTACTCTCCTTTCAATCAAAGAATATTTAGATAATGTTCATTCGTGTGTCCATTAATTTCCATCTCTGAGAATGAATGCAATAGGTTTTTTTAATTTCATAATGTCAAAATGACACAAAAGACTACATCAGTGAAACCTTTCTTGTCTTAGGCCGATCTATGTATCTAACTTGGCACCACCCTTGTTTATACATTCACAATAGATCACCAAGACATAACTGAATGTATTTTCAATGTAAAGTGTCCTTTTGATTCACATACTTGGTTGGGAAGACAACCAAATAATTGTACCGATACCATATAACTGCCCCTTTTCTTATATTTCAACTTTCATTATTTCGGGGAGATAATGTGGAGTTTTCCTGATGTCAAAGTGGTTTGGACCACTAAAACCCTTTTGATCATTGCCTAGAGTCCTTCCAATGAATTGTGTTTACTTCATGTTACCATTAGGCTGACATGAACCATCACTAAGAGAATAAAATGCTCTATCGATGTACTTAGCCTCTCTAACATGCTTCCTCTACCACTTCATTTACTTGGATAGGTTAGTGAGACTCTCCCTGAAACCCCTTCATCGGTGTAACCCATGCAGTCAAAGAGATCTGAAGGACTCACTCCAATTATATATGTCTCTCTGATAGTTGTCCTCTTTCTTCATCGACGAAAGAATATATGTTTCTTGATGATAAGGGATCCATCCATGACTCATGAGCTCAACATGATTTGAATACTTCATTCAGATTACCTTGCTCTTGATGATAAGCCTTCATCGGTAAAATGACAGGCATTGTCTTCCCAATTCTACACATATGTAGTCTTCGGGGTCTTAAATCACTGACTTCGTTTACCTCTTCCCGATATGCAAAAATCATCAAAATGAAAAAGATATGACTTGTTGATTAGAAAGACCAATACCTGATATGGACCAGTTGCTTGAAAGATCTTTCTCAATAGTGACTAGAGGAATGCTTATATTTCAAAGGCCAAATTAATGTGATTATTGGTTGACATGGATTCAAATATGGATCTTGTCACACAAATCTTAACAAATTTTTTTGATCATTAAATTAAGGTGTGGAAAATTTCTATGGCATGTGAGAGGTCAATAGGTGGAGGCTAGAAAAATGTGAGATTTTTCCAATTTTAATAGTCCTTATCCTCATCCTCAATTTACCAATCCATGGAAGCTTCCACTTCTTATTACACTTGTTCATATACCATATACTTACAATCCACATCACCCCAAGCTTCCCAATCAAATTCATCTCATTTCTCTTGTAGTTTCCTCCAAGGACTATTCACAAAGGTGGTTAATTCCCCATGCAAAAATAAAGTTGTGTAATCTTCCCATGTCATGTATCCACCTTCATCACCCCCACATCAAGATAAACCCTAATCCCCTAAATCTCATGAATCTCCTATCACTCCACCTATCCAAGTTTAAGAGTCTATCCAACCTTCCTCCCCCATCACACCATCCACATCAAATTAACTATGTCCATATCCTAATCCAAAACATGCTAATATAGATTCCCCTTCATATAGAGATCAAGGAATCCATTCTCCTTCATCATATGATCCCCTTCCATCTCAAGAGAAATATATCCCTTCATCCCCCTCTCATTATCCCTCTCTAAATCAAGAGAAAAGTATCCCTTCCACACCATCACATGATCACGATCCCTCTCTAAATAAATATCAAATTACACCTTCCACCCTATCCAAGGATCCTCTCCCAACTCATGATCAAAACACCCCTCCCATCTCATAACCAAGAGCACACTATACCATCCACCCCATCTCATGATCCTACCCCAAGTCAAAATAAAATAACCCCTTCATCTTCATGTCATGATCCTAATCCTCTACAAGATCCCATCACTCCTATCCAAGCTACCCATGAACCCCATAATTATCAAATGGGTTCCCCCACTTTCATCCAAGCTAGTTTATTCCAAGAGCCTATCATTCCTTCCATGTCATATTCCCCTAAAAATCGAGTCACATCTTGCTTCCAAAATAACAAGTATCTGATTGGAAAAAGTATTTTTCAGACCATGCATTATCAAGGCAAAGGGTTGGGCCTTCATGAGCAAGGAATCTTAGAACCCCTTAATATTAAAGAAAATATAAAATATCATGGCCTTGGATACCAAGCTCAAGATTTTGGCACCCCTTCCACCCATCCTAAATCCAAAACCCATCCATCTAAATCCAAATATCCATGTTCCCCATCCTCCAATTCTATCTTGGGCCCTTATGTCTCAAATCCCAATCCTTCATCCCTTCCATCCATTTTGGGTCTCTATGTCCCAAAAATGGTCCATCCCCTCCATAAATCTTGGGTCCTTACATCCTAATGGAACCTTAATTCTCATGTTCCATCTCAAACCCTTGTCACATTTAGGAGGTTTTAGGATTCATTTTCTTAAGCACTTGAATGTTCTATTTTGCTGTTGACTCTCTATTTCCCGTTGTTGGTCATTGTTTAAATTTTTGCATCTATCATTATTGTCTCACAATCGGTTCCCTAATCATAGGTCCAAACTTTTTTTCTATAATAGTTTTGGGGTTTCTAAGTCCTTTCTATCTATCGTATCATCCTAGGAAGTCCCCTCCATTAAAACAACTTATGAGCATGTGCCTAAAGGTTTTCACTTAAGTTCAATTAGCTTTCTATCTTTACCACTCACTGTTGATCACTTTTGAGATGTATTTTTTAAATCAACAATGAGTGATGAGGTAATATCTCTTTCATATCACTCATCGTGAATAGCTGCTAGAACTTCTAATTGTAAGTAGCGATGAGCGAGGTTCTTAGTATTATTGATGGATCACTTATCGCTAATGGTTTATGACCCCTCAATATTGTAATAGCGATGAGTGATGCCCTCTAGCCTTATGATCATATTTTCAGTAGTTATCATGAATATGTTATGAAATGATTGTTTTAAATCAGAAATGAGCGAGGAGATGAATTTCCAGTTGCATCGTTTCTCACGGATTTGTTTTGAGCGCTAAGTTCTTGATTAGCGATACGTGATATGTAATGATATTATGATAATCTCTCATCACTAATTTCTTGCAAACCTTATGAGGAAGATTAGCGATGAGTGATGGCCAAATATTTCATCATTTATTATTGATCTATTCAAGGTTTTAGTTTTTATTAGCGATGAGTGATAAAGTTCCTTTTAAAAGGGTCTCTTTTGCTAATATGAGTATATCTTATTTGTGATACCTTTTTGTTTCATTGATTTTTTATGTAGGTGTATGTGTCCAAATATGATGCTTTCACTATATCTCTTGTTGCTGATAGGAGCCAACGTGAAAATTTGAATTAGTGAGGAGCAATGGAAATGAACATGATCGGGAAATAGGCCACAGATCTAAGGGCTAATATTTCATCACATAAAACACTTGCATCATTGATAGAGTTGGGCGAGAATGAAGTAAATCGGCGATGAGCAACAACTACAACATGAAGAGATAACGTGGTGAAATCCTAAGGATTTCATATAAAGAAAAGAGGAAGGTGGCAAGATGAATTAGCAACCATTGATATTGTTTTAAGATAGAAAGATCAACAACTAGGGTTTAAACTCTAATGACTAATTGCCAGTTCGCTTGCACGAGCTTACTATCAAGTATTAATGGTGACACGCCTCTCTCTCGGCAGTAACAGAAAGAAGATATCTGGTTGATTGTGCATTCCAATTCATTAGCTAGAAGAAAGGATACCAGAAGCTGAAGAAATTGTGAGGAAAGCTCTAGAAGTTATCAGTAACCAGAGTGGCACAACTTTCACCCAGGTAAGCAAAACGGATACTTCCTTCTAATTGAAGTAGTGAGGTGAATGCCTTGAAAAGTTGATAGGAAATTGGGAAATTGTCTACTTGCTCATTACTAGTAGTTTCAATTTGGTGATTAAGCATTGTATAATTTGTGAAGAAAAGTGTCCTATTCAATATTAGTGCTTTGTCCAATCATAATTGTCAAGGGTTTCATTTGGTTGTAAGAAATTGTAAACCCTAGTTCCATTTACATTACAAACATGAGTTACCAAGAGCCTAGTGAATATAGTGTTAGACCAGAAAGGAAACAAAAAAAAAAGAGGGTTAAAACAATTAAAACCCAAGATGCTTCAGCTGAGATTAAACTTAAGCTAGTGGTAGTGTCTAACCCTTCACATGTACTCCTGCAACGTCCACTAGGTCTAGGAGTGCAAAGAAAGAAATAAAAAACTTTATGCAAGAGGCCTTTGGAGGTGTCAAAGAGGGAGGGTCACGAATTGGTAAAAGGCCCATAGGTCAAGTTGTCGTGGCCACCGGGTTGATTGACAGTGTTAGAGAAATCGGTGAAAAAACCCAACCCAAGAGTGGCTGACAATTATTTTGATATGCTTTCAATAGGTGACATTCTAGTAAGCCCACATGTTATTTATGGGGGTTGAAGCTTGGAAAGTTGGGGTACCGAATGTGTTTGTAGAAGTTGACTTAATGATGGAACTAGCAAGGCACTATAACCGTACTGACAAGACAATCAGAAGTGAAAATGGTGATATAATTTTGGAGGTAACAAAGGATAAGATGATAGATGTATTTGGGTTAAACACCAATTATACTACAAAGTTTAGACGTGCTGAATTGTATGTTGAATTTGAGAAGAAAAAATTTGCATTCAAAGAGGCACTGCTTGTGTGACATAGGAGGAGCAAGGAAATATTTACTGCTAAGGATGTTGAGCCTTTTGAGTGAGGAGTTTGAAGATTATTTTTAAAAAAAATTATAATTGCTTAAATAAAGTACTGGCTTGGGACTTTGAGGTTAGGATAGCTCCTGATTTATTGGTGATGATGGCTGATATTCAAGGTCATAATCAAAACACTGGTTTTCATTATGCTAACTTTGTTGTTGAACAGGTGCATGAGTATTTTCTCAATTTGAAAAAGTAGGTGCTCCCTTTTTTGTTTTCCCCATTACTCTTTGTTGATGAATATGCTCTTATGGGAGGGTGATTATGAATGGAAAATTAAATTAACTATGAAGCTCAAGGATAGTGAGAATAATGTTCTACCTGTAGAAATGTGGACATATATCTGGGATTAGGATTGCTCCAATTCCAATTACACATTGTTTGCTAATGGTGTAAGGTATGGTATCCTAGAGTCATTAGGTGTAGCACCTATGTTCAAACTTTCTTCGGAGATCAAAATTCTTATGCGCCCAAAAGATGTACCAAGCTCTAAAGAAGTAAATAATTAGGCTAACTAGTTTCTACATTTTTGAATATACTTTGATCAAGGCTTATGGAACTAAGGTGGCACCCAATTGTCTACCCTTGTATGTTTTAGATAGATTGGATTTCATGGAGCTCATGTGGAAAATTGGTGTCATGGATTATGAAATGTTTAGAAAAGGTGGAAAGGCACTATGGTACATCCCCAATGTGTTTTTTCTTACTTCAGAGTCACTGCCCCTGAGGGGTATGAAAAGTTTGGCATCATGTTAAATAATATTAGGATGCCTATTAATGAGATTAAAGTTTTTGATCTAGAGGGTTTTGTGGTAGGAAGAAGAAGAAGAAAAATCTTAGGTATCATACATCATGAATTCCTGTACACAGATGATATGTTAAGAAATTTGACAAGTGACGAGGTTGTCATGATTAGGAAAAGAGTGGACAACTATAATGAACATTAAGGAAAAGATTATGAAAAGGAATACCTTCTACATCAGTCCTTACAATGTAATCCCAAACCCCTTGGAAAGATCCTTCATTATGTTAAGGGATTATAAGTTTGGTGAGTTTAAGGTAAAGGTGAAGGAGGTTGTTGATAAAGCATAGGTTCTCTTGGAACAACAACGACAACAATAGGCTATGGGTATCCTAGAGCAGCCTGTAGATGTTCAATAAGTCAAGGAAAAAGCAATGGAAAAACATGTGCCAGGAAATGAGGAGGTGGAGCAAAAATTTCCCTTTCCTCATTGAAGAAACTCAGTTCAGATATCCCTCTTGATAAGATTGTCAAATGGAAATATGATAGAGAAAATGATGATGATCCCAAGATTAGGGAGTGTGATGAATTTTTGGCTGATGATAAATTTGTGTAGAAAAAATAATTTTAGGAATTTATGATTCAACAGTGGAGTAAGAAGATAAAAGAGATACTTGAATTAGCCCAAGCTAATGTTGAACCTTCTCATCAGGAGGAAGCTGAGAAAGCTAGGGAAGAGAAAATCAGGGCTGAAATTGCAGCTATTACTCCCATTGGGGCTCAAAAGATTGTCAAGGATAGTGGAATCATATTGTTACCAAGATGTACTATCATATTGTTACCAAGATGTACTATCACTACTGCCATAGCATATAATGCAGTTAGGAGAGATCCTCAAGCTTTGATATCTGAAGATCAATTTGAGGATAAAGTATTTGGTTTTGGATATAGTTCAAAGTTGCATTCTCTTGCAATTTGGTATATGGCACCTATTACTAGTAAACATGAGGTTGCTAGGCCTATTGAAGAAGTTATTGGTTCACTAGTGGTCAAGATACCTAGTGACATAACTCCTATATAGGAAGTTGAGTTAACTACATATGCTGCAATGATTAGTGTGTATGCTACACATATTTCTCAAAAGAAATATGAATCTTTGGTTAAATAGTATAATAAGGCCTTGAATGAGTTGAATCAAATGAGAGCCACTGTTCAGGCTATTCAGAGTAAAATAACTCAACCATCTTCTTCTTATTCTTCTTCATTTGATATATCTATTCAAGATGGGGAAAATTTGACCCTAAGAATTGATGATCTAAAAGAAAAGCTAACTGCTGAGAAGGAAAATGTCAAGTAGGATAAATTGGAAACAATTAGAGTGGCCAATGAAAATTTTGAGGATGTGCTGAAGTATAGGGTGACCAAGTTGGTCCATAAGGCTAATGATGTTTGGGCCATGCATAAGAATATTCATGAGGAAAATACAAAGTATCTACAAGTACAAGAGGCCTTCAGGAATGAATGGAATAATTGGATTGCTAGGGTAAATTCTTTAAAAGAAATGATGTCAAAAATGAATGAGGACCTCGAGGCACCTACAAATATTCCTGACATCTTGCAAATTATTGACTCAATAAATGAGATAACTACTTTCCATGGAAAGATAGCTATACAACTCCAGAGTAAGTTGAAAATATTCGAGGAGATGGAGGAATGTGGTATGCCTCAAATATTGAGTCCAAAAGGTGAACTACCTCCATTTGACACCTGGAAGAAAGATTTGGGAGGAATGCTTGGATCAGCTATGATGACTTTGTCTGTCACTGATTACATCCTACTCAATTCAAATATTGACACAATGGTGGAAATTGAATCAAGGATGGATATATTTTTTAAGGAAGCCAAGATTTTAATTGATTCCAGGTACTCTCAATACATTACTAAGGTTCAGGGTTTATTGAATATTAAATGGCCCACTAAGGAGGAATACAACACTTGGTTGAAGAAATACACAGAGTGAATCTGTGTGAGGATCAACGAATGAGGAGAATAATGGACAGGAGAAGAAAAATTCATAGCCCGAATACAATAAAGATCAGGCTTATGTATAACATGGTTGAATATTATTCTCTCAAATTAAAATGAATAGCATGTGGTGCTAATGTGGATTAATGAATTTTGACTCTTTATGCTTTTCTTTCATCGCTTCGTAAGTTTTGTTGATTTGATTCTCCCATGGTTGGCATTTTGAACGCATGGGGAATATCTTGAAATTGTTGTAATAAACTAATGATTTTTTTTGAGGTGGGACCTATTTTCTACAAAGAATTGAGGTTAGTTTTTCCTCATGTTTATTTACTCCACCTGAAGACTCAAGTATAACTGAAAGTAGAATATTGTTACAAGCGGTCCAATCAGATCATGATATGTGTGCTATCTGGTCTGAGGCTTGCTTTCTCCTTCATCTCTATAAGAAGAAATTCAAGGCTAGAAGCACGGGAGTTGAAAATTTTTAAGTTGATACTATTAAGTTGTCAAGATAATACGAAGAAATTTTTAGAGTTTTTGTCTTAAGTTTCTTTTGGAGTTCATACTTATGCATGTAAGTTTGATAATGATATAGCATTTATAATACAGAGTAATATCAGTTTCATGGCTATTGTATCTCCTTGTATGTGTATTATGAGTTATGAGTGAAAGTAATCCAAGATTTCTTTCATTTGTCTCTATCATTTCCTAATGGATGTTTAGTTTCATGTTTGCTTATTGATTCAATGAATTGATGTAAGTGCTTGTATGAGATTGATGACTTATAAGAATTATGTGCTAGGATATTTGTAAGTAGTAGTAATCATGAACGTCACAAAGAAATGTTGTAATGGAAGATTTCTTGAGGTTATAGGTGCTATTGTTTAAATTTTTATTAGGTCACATAGGATGGTATTGAATTTGTGCTTGGTATAAAGACACTGGTTCATTCCGAGTATTTGTGTCTCACTTACAGTGTTGATTCATCAACTACTCAATATTTAAATCATAGAATCTCAAGGGGATACTATTGTTGTTTTTTTGTGTTAGAAGTTCACTCTCTCATGCTCAATATATATAACATTGATACATAAGCTGCCAACTTATTTGATGCATATTATTGAATGGTTTTATGAGAGATATTTGTTATTAGCAATGTATTTGATTGTAATTGTGCAAAGTGTTTATGTATACATTGTGGGATCACCCTCCTGGGTTTCACAGAGCCCAAATAGTAGGAATAGAAGTCTAGCAACCTCTATTCATTTGTTGGCCAATCCCTTTAGAAGTACTAATAATTGGAAATGGAAAAATCCATAGGTATTTCTGGAGATCAGTTTGGTTCTTAAAAAATAACTAATAGATTGGTGACTCTACTGGGGAATAGCTAAGTCCAAATTCTCTAAGTTTAGATAAGGTACAGTCAGAGTTAGTGGTTTGTTATGATATTATTTACTATTTGATGAATAATTGGTTTTAAATCTATTACATCGGTCTCATCATACTAAGTCTTATGTGTCAGGTGTTATTTCACTCTGCCACTTTCTGTCGGGTAATGTTTAAAGTCTTTTCTGAAGTAACAAGTACAAAATCAAAGTGCAATCACTTTTTGTTTCCCAGTATTCTGGGTGGCAATTCTGAGTTCTCTAGTACTAGTGTGAAGATTAGTTCTCAAAAGGAAAACAATAAGAAAGATTTTGTAGTACTTGACATTATGAGGAAGACCATAAGTTATGTGAAGAAGCACCCTGAGCAGAAGGTAGAATCTGAACCTACAAAGGAAAAGCAACCTGAATGGGTCAGGAAATGCTTTAAATCAAGTAAGTATGTCGATTCCCATCCTAATGTATCTCCTACATTCAATGTTGATGTAAGTAGTGCTAGTGTCCGTGAAGAAGGACATGAAATTCAGGAATCTAACATAGACTAGGGAAGTTTTCTAGTTGAACAAGCTTTCAATAGTGAGTTAAATATCTCAAGAGAGGAAGATAGGTGGGAGTTTTGGGAAAAGAATAAGTTCTTTGAACCTTTAACCCCTGGACTTGGCTCCATTTTTAATGGAAATAATTTTAAGCCATGAGGTAAATCTCTTGATGAGCCTGAGCCAGTCCACTTTTCTCTTGAGGAAGACCCTACTGATCAGCCTTACTTTACTCCTACCCCAAGTAAGCATGGGGATATTCTAGAGAATGTGGAAGATATAGATAATGATATAAAAGCCATTGAAGAAGAGGAGTTAAGATTTCAAGAACAAGAAGAAAAAATAATGAAAGAATTGAAAGAGAAGGAAGATAGGATTAGAGCTAAGCAACTTGAGAGAGATGCTAGAAGAAATTTTTTAGAGAAAATGAGAGAAGAGGATGCAAGGTGAAGAACCTTTGAAGTAAATCTTTCTAAATTCACTTCTAAGATGACCATATTCCTAAAGCAACAGTCTCAATGGAAGCTTCAACTACTAATACTTACACAACATCTATCTCAGCCACTAGAGCCTCAGACCCTCCTGTTAATACTAAGAAAACATCATTTGTAGTTCATGGGAAGAGACCTATTGACCAACCCAAGAAAACTAGATTCAAAACCAGTGATAAAACCAATATTCATTTATTGAAATCCCCACAAATAAGGCCAAAGTTGATCCAACCCCATCTAATGCACCTACAGATCCTGAGATATTAAGTTTGCAATTGGAAAGCAAAAAGTTGCGAGAAGATTTGAAGAAAGCTGAAATAATAACTTCTAATGCAGAAATGGATAGGAAGATTGCATTCCTTCAAATGTCCACCCATGTCCTAGAGGCTTCAAGCTCTAGACATACCAATAGTGAGTCACAAAATAAGAATTCAGATGGACATACTCCTAGTGGAGGTGGTGGTGGAGGAAAAAACAAGAATGATAATTCTTATTTTGAAGATGATGAAGGAAGTAAGAAAGGGGGAGGTGATGGTGAAAGTGGAAAGGGAAAATATGGTAGCCACTCTGATAGCAAGAAAGGTGATGAGCACAGAGATGATCATAGGGATAGACATACTAGGAGGCCACTCCAAGTAGATAGATACCAACAACTGTGTTTCACAAGAATACCTGGCTATCTTAACCCCTTCCCTAAAGATTTTAGGCTTGCTCTAGTCAAATTCTTTGGAAATAATGCCTTCAGTTGTGAAGAACATCTCAAATCATTCACTAGTGTTATGGATTATTTTGAGGTAGAGGTAGAATATGTCATGATGAAATTGTTCATGCAGTCTCTCATTGAGGATGCAAGAGAATGGTACAGAAGTTTACTTGTTGAGAGAATTGGCTCTTGGGAGGAGTTCAAGAGGGTTTTTAGAGAACAATATGGTGACAAGACTGATTCAAGCTTTTTATTGAATCAATTTAATAATATTGTTAAGGGGTCTAATGAATCTATTATTGAGTTTAACACAATGTTCCAGAAGGCTAGGAAAAGGTTGCCTCCTCATCTACAATTGAATGATCATGTGTGTTTGGTAAATTATTGCAATACTTTTGATGTAAAAATGAGTTACTGTTTGCTAGACTAGCATCCTCAGTCATTGAGGGAAGCTTTCAAGATGGCAAAGCATATTGAAAATATTAGCAAAACAACTCATAAAGTTGGCAGAAGAGATGATCTAAAACTCTTCAAAAGTTCAAAAAAGGAAGACGAGAATTCAGGTACTAAAGGGGGAACCATTGAGGACAAGCTTGATAGTTTTATGAAAACTATCAATGATAAAATTGTAAGGCAAGAGAAGGCCCAACCTAAAAACTACCAAATGAATGAAAGACTCCCTAGATTTCAAGAGCATCCTTACAATACCAATTGGTATAATGTGAAGCTTCTCTTAAACAATCAGAGAAATACCCAAAATAGAGTTCCTCCAGACCCTCTAGAGAAGAATTCATGAATTTTTGTTGAAGATACTCCTTGGTGTATGACTTTCCAAATGCCACATTCTTCACAACAATGTGTAGTGGCACAAATGGTGGAACTAGAGGATGACATACCCGAAGACTATGATCAACAAGATCAAGAGGATGATGATGTACTTATGATTATGGGTGATTCTGATGTTGCCTACAATGAATGTTCTTTTGATGAAGGTTCTTATTAAGTGGATGTAGATAATCAAAGGAAAATTTCTAATTCATGTCATTAGCAAGTTATTTCTGATGAGGATGCCAATAGTGATGTTGAGGTTTACAATTTGGATGCAATTGAAGATGGTGTTTCATTAAGAAGACCCTCTACAGAAGATATTACAAAATATACTGCAGTCTTAGCTGCTCAAGCTAGAATTTCTTATGATTTGAGGAATAGAACTATTGGATGTGAATAAGGTAATCCTGCTGGTCTATTCATCAAGGAATAGAATGCTAAGGGAAAAGAAAATGAACATGATTAAAAAGTAGAAACAGCCAAAACTAAAGAAGGCAGGGGAGATCAAATTTGGGCCAAGAGAGAAGAAAATACAAAAGATACTCATGGACACAAAAGCAAGCTCCTGAAGCCATAAGGAAGGATGCTAAACACAAGGCTGAAGCAACCAGAAATCAACAAAAAGATAATAGCAATGAACAAGGTATGCCTTCAATTGAACTTCCCAAGTATACTCCTATTGATATGTTTCAGTTACTTAGTCAAGTTAAAGTGTCTGTACCTTTTCTTTGAATGATGAGGATAGAAGAACATAAAAAAAAGGTAGTGGCCCTTATCAATGGTGTTGCTATAGCCTATAATGATTTAGTGGAGCTCACTCCATCCAAACTGAGTGAAAAGGAAAAGAAAGGTAAAGAAGATGAGGGAGTAATTACTGAGATTCCCCATATTTTCCTAGGAAATTCTCTAAATAATTGTCCTAATAAGATAGATCCATTTTTCCTTACCCTGGTGGTTGGGGGAAATTTTATAAAGAATTGTATTATTGAATCTGGCACATCCAACAATATCATACCAGTTAAAATCATGGATGCACTAGGGTTAAGGGTTGATAGCGCTCATGGAAACTATTATTCCATGGATTCCAGAGAGGTCCTTGTGATAGGTGTGATAAATGAACTTCCCTATAGATTGGTGGCTTACCCTGACAAAGAGTTTAAAATGAGTGTGGTAGTGGTAGATATCCCACCTAACTATGGAATGATATTGTCACAAAAATGAAGTGTATCTATGGGAGGTAGTATGCAATGTGACATGTCTTATGCCACATTTCCCATTGATGGTAAGAATGTACAAGTAATGAGAGAACCTAGGGTACCACATATGTTGGAGCATGTTCCTGAAGATGACACAATTCTTTTCATAGATACCGATATTCGTGAGTTCAAGGTAGAAGTACAAAGAGAGATTGAGAGATGCCCTCCACCCATAGAGAATGAAGTTTCAAGAATTTTTGATAAAGAACTATGAAAAATGTAATTTGATGGTGCAAGCTCCAAAGAAGGATCTAGTGTAGGAATTTTATTAGTATCACCTACTAGAAATACTTATAAGTTATCTTTTATATTGTCTTTTGTTTGTACAAATGACATAGAAGAATATGAAGCCTAGTTATTGGGATTGAGACTTGTTGAAAAGCATAGAATAAGAAAGCTAATGGTAATTGGTGATACCGAGCTTGTGATATCCCAAGTAAGAGATAAGTATGCTTGCAAAAATAACAGACTGAACCAATATAGGGATGTTGTTTGGGATTCCATTCCTCAAAAATGCCAAAAAAATTCTGGGAAAATGAAGTATCAGGGAGCTTTACCACTTAGACCTATGTAGACTGAAGCCCCTTTCCATCAGTGGGGAATTGATATTTATTGGGGAGATACAAGAGAAATCGAGTGGAGGACATAAGTGGATACTAGTAGCCATGAATTATTTCACCAAATGGGTAGAAGCAGTCCCAACCAAGAAAGCTACAAGTAAACTTCTAACCAATTTTTTAATGGATAACATCATTACCAGGTTCAGTACACCACTAAGATTAATTACAGATAATGGGATGTGTTTTAGATCTAATGAGTTCAAATATTTTCACAGCACATATGGCATTACCATTTCTTATGCAGCTCCCTACTATCGGTAAGCTAATGGACAAGTAGAGTCCAACAACAAAAGTCTTCTTAAAATCATAAGGAGAATGCTATGTTAGAATAAGAAGGCTTGGGATTCAAAATTGAAAATGGATGTGTGGGCTGATAGGATCACTATAAAAAAGGAAATTGGAAAATCCTCATTTGAATTAGTATATGGAACACAAGCTAGGATGCCTCTACAAAATCTATTACCAATCTACAAGTTTATCCTTCAAGAAGATATAGATATTCCAGAACCTATGGAGGAGAGAATGGAGCAGCTAGATGAACTTGATGAAATAAGGAGAGTAGCTCAAAACTAGAACATGAAGTTGTAGGCAAATATGAAGCATTTATTTGATAGAAAAGCAATAGATAGCAAATTCGAGGAGAATTATCTGGTGTTGATGTAGAATGCACGGTGTCAGGAGAAGGGTAAGCATGAGAAATTTGAAGCTTTGTGGTTGGGACCCTTTGTTGTTGTTGGTAAGAAAGGTGAAGATTCATATTATCTGCAAAACATGACTGGTGAAGAACATGAGTTGCCTATACATGGGAAATTCTTGAAGCATTTTTTCTCTTGAGCACAGAGGATTAAGGGTTGCCAATGCACAGACAACTCTTGGTAATCCTCTCAAAAAATTTCTCTTCCATGCACAGTAGTCTAGGAAATAAAAGGAATAGGAATTGCCAGTACATGGAAAATCCTGATATTCCTCCTTTTAAAATAAGTCTTTCCATGTATAGTAGTATAGGGTCATATTCATTTCCATTTCCATTCATTCCATCTTGCTCACTGATCCATCACCTTGAGTTTGGTCTGCTCACCCAGAAATCTAGATCCTTGCAATGATTTCACAATCATTCATCCCCAGACAGAGCCACTATTAGAACTATAAAATTTTGAAAATTTTACAGTTGTTTATACCCATGAGTTTCCAAATTATTCCTTACCATAAGCACAAAAATTCTCTCTTCATAATGTTTTTTCCCATACTTTGTCATGTGGTCCCATAGAATCCATCTAGCCCTGAATATTTCATTGTATAATTCATATCGGCAAGAGATGGTGAAGGTCTTCCCGATCCATTGAGTATTTTTTACTAATGTGTATTTTTTGTAGTCTATTTGCAAGAGTTTGGGAATGTCATACTGATATGATTTCATGTGCATACACATATCAGCAGGATGCAATTCATTGTCTCGGTGACAAAAAGATCATATTGGCATGAAAGTCATCATCGGAATAAGTCATAATGAACTCATGTATGTCTTAATGACCAGTGCACAAGGAGACATATCGGCCAAACTAAAAATCATCAGAATGAAGTCTTATTGCATGCATCAGGTATTTTTGACAAAGCATAAGGGGATTCCATCAATGATTATCGAGATGAAGTCAGGTAGTCCTGCTAACCCATATGTCACACTGATAGGATTATGTGGGTAAAGGACTCAATAGTATGAATTGATTATCAATGAGACTAATTTCATTGGAGAGAAATATGAGAGTCACGCCAAGTATTGTTTCATCGGCGAGAAATTAATTATGTCTTAGTGACTAGAAAACATACCAAGGGATATATCTTGGTGAGACACGAAATAATCTATGGAACATCTCCCTGACTCAAAATGTCATAGCGATATACATAAAACCTAGAGGATAACTATCGGTGAGACTTTGAATGTCGATAAGACTATAGGAAATTAAAGCGATATACAGTTTGCAATAGTTAGTGAGACTTCGAGGTGTCGGGGAGACTATAGGATGTTTTGACGAATGGTTTACTAAACATTGCTAAAAGTTATCACCCAAGATTTGAAAATGTCTCACTGAAAATACTAATGATGTGACAGTGTGAGTTTCAAAAAAAGACTTACTGCACTCATGTTTCAGCTAACACATTAATGGCATGATGGAGCACAATAAGGAGAATTCAATTGGAAACATTAGTGTGGAATTGATAGTAGAAGAATCAAAAAGGTGAACAAAGAACCAAGGCATTCTTTCAGTCTGAAGGTTTTGAGCAAAATACAGTAAGTTCTTGTGCCTTATTTCCTCTAATTTTAACTTCTATAATTTTTGAGGAATGGAGTCCCCCAGCTCAAGAAAATCAAAAAGTAGAAAACATGGTGAAAGCAGTCAACCTAAAGGAAAGAAATAGAAAAATGAAATAGAGCATGAGGAAACTGAATGAAGATTAAATGAAGACCTCATTGACCAATTACCTGGCTTTGGACCTAAAGCCAGATGATCTGCACAACTTAGGGAAGAAATAGATAAATTGGATGATAAATGTAAACTCATAGGAGATGTTTGGACTCCAATAAGAGGGTATGAATTGTTTAACTTTCACTATTATCAGAGAAATCATTTTGAACCAGTATGCAACCCATGGAAGCTTAATTTGGGAAAGCTAGTGTGCCCTAATGTATCTGTCAATGTAGAATTGGTAAAATTGTTAGTTGTTCTTTATAACTAGAAACTCAAAGCTATATGTGACCCATCCGAGAAGCCACAAATACACTTATTAGAAGATGCAATAGGGGAAGTTTTCAATTTGGAAGGGGTTTGCAATGAAAAAATCATATGTGAAGAATTGGAAATGGAGTTCGGGAGAATGGACACAATTTATAAGGGTTGGAGGTTGCCAATTCACAGGATTAGACAAGGTGGAAAACTAGTTCCTCTATAGGATAGTGATGGACCTCCTTTTCATGTTGACCTATTTGAACCCTATATGAAGTATACTTATTTCTCAGTAGGCCAGGTATTGGGAATGGATGTCCCTGAGCATATGTCAATTGTGCCTATGATAATTTTAGTAGATATCAAATACCACAACTCTAGACAATTTTATTATGCCTCATACATTTTTAAGGGGCTTGATTTTGGATTGATTGCAATAAAGGGTGGAGCCTCTATCTTTCATCTCAGGAATTATTCATTATTGATGCACATATTGTTATAATTTGGACAAGAGTTGGGACTGTGGCCTCAGGAGATGAGAATTTCTCAATTTGACAAAGAAGTCGCAGCATTACCTATTATATTATGGATGACTGTTTGAGACAGTAGATTTGCTAATTCTAGTTTTGTTCACTCTGAGGAGTATTTTGTGAAGACATTATACAAATTGTACAATGATCCATGTGATTATTCTTTATCTAAAGAGATAAAGAGGTTTCTTCAGCCAAAGGATTTCAACGAACCAATTAGTCATAACTGGGGGGATTGGTATTGCTTGGAGGGTGCTACCATGATTAGGGTTTATGGATTTGAAGATGCCCCATTCATTTTGCCAAAAACAGTCCCGGACAGAATTGCATATTTGGAAATTGTCAGACAGATTGACTATTCCAATGTTATGAATTTTAGCACCTTTGGAAAGTAGGCTTTCATGCCTATTACATTATGCTTTGGTGATTTTACTGTGTTAGCCAAAGAAGGATACAATTTGATCCTTGATAAACTACTGCAGTACAATATGAAAAGAGGACCACCTAGAAAGAATTTTGACCTAGAAGGGTACATTAATTCTTCTAAAATAAGGATAAACTTTGCAGGACATCAATAGGTGCCCTATCACTTTGATAATATGATCCAAAATTTGGAAGAGGAAGAAGCAGAGATAGTGGTCGAAAGATATAATCAAGGGTTGTGGGATGTAGAGCTATTATCTTTTGGGGAGGAGGCATCTGAGGATAATATGCCACAAGACCAACCAAGTTAAATATCCAAATTGAGTACTCAGCATTACAGTTTCCCTGCTAGAGAATTAAGTGCTGAAGATAATGTAGAGGCAAATGTAAGGCATGTAGAATGCAGATCATTTGTATCAGATGATGAATTTGTAAACTCTTCAGAGCTTAAGGCATTCTTGTACAAACAAAAAGGAAGAGAAATAAGGGAAAAGGTATATAATATCACATTAGGTAATGAAGAGCAATTGCTGAATGATTTAAAGATGTGTGTGGACAAGGAGATGGTAGATATGACCCCTAAAAAGGGGGGGGAAATGTTGGAAAATTCTAGTGTTATGATTTTTCCTGGTTTGGATCTCAATTATGCACTAGTTTTTTATAGTTTCTTGAAAGATAGCAATGCTACACCTAAGCTCAGCCTCGAAAAGGTGACAAAAGTATATGTAGGGTCAAAGTACAATCTACATGAAGGTTCATTAATGATTTGGGCCTTATATCCACCTTACAGAAAATTAGTTGTCATTGATAATGAGAAGGCATTTGGGCATGTTATGAATGTAAAAATTAGAGAGGTTGATCCTGTGGCAACTGCAGAAATCAGAATCAATGTTGCAAAATTAAACAAAGGCCAAATTTAGATGTTAATTAAGGAGAGGGAAATGTACAAAATGAATAATGAGAGGGTGTTGAGAGAAAATGACCACCTAAAATATTTGTTAGGTGTTACAATGAAATCAACCAAGCTGCTCACTCATGGTGAAAGTTCATAATCAAAAGATCATTGGGAAGGATAAAGTGCTTATTCTGGAAATATGATGCAGTTGTAGCAATGATTAAGAAAAGACAGGCCAACCTAACAACTTGGTTAAATAAGCTATGGGGAAAAAATTCACATACCTTTGCTGCATTAAAAGAACATGAAAGAATGGATGGAAGGATTCTGGAGAAGTTTCAAGAAATAAACCAGAGGGATGTCTCTGATAATGTAGCAATTGAAGTTGCAAATCATTTTGTGAATAAGCACTGAAACTTCATTGAAGAATTGCGAGGGGATGTGCAGGGATTGATAAATGCCACCAGGAAAGGATTGACTACATTCTTTGACGATAAAGGAGAATTAAAAGTAATGGCTAGATGGAAAAGTGAAAGTGAGTCAATACTGCATTAAATCTTGAAGGTAGCTATCATGGAATACACAACATTGGATGAGGTGTGCGATAAAAATGAGATGGTAAGAATGGAGATCACAATCCAAAACATAGTAGGAGATGCAGATACACATTAACATCGGGATTACTTGGATCACCTACCTAAAATTCATTTATGGCTTAACAGAGCCTGATTATCTTTTAATCTATTGTTGTTTAAACATATGAAATTTCTAAAGGATGCATCCTTCCAAGTATTTGATGTATAAATATCTATTTTGGTAGCGAAACAGAAAGGAGAAGATAAGATAGGATATAGAAGAAAGATACAGTAGATTACAATGCTTTACAAATATGAGACTATGATGCATGTTTAAGACTATGGAAATATCAATGAAAATCATTTGATGTGGTGGCATATTTTTGGTATCAGTTGTTTGTTGTGTTCATTGAAAGTATTACTGAAGTTGTTTCAAAAGTTGACGTTTTCTGTTTATTTAAATTGATATAACAAGTTTATATTCAGTTTATCGGTGCACATTTGTTGTATTTGTATGGTTGATTAATTGGTTCTTTCAAGAAAAGATTAAATCCTTTTAGTTGATCATTGTAATTAGGGAATCTCATTTGGATCATTAAGAAGAACTTGGTAGTCATATTCTTGCATGTTTATACAAGTTATAAACTAAAATATATGCCGAACAATTATAATACTTGCCAAAAAGAAGTTACTCATTTTAGATTTCTCATTTGACTTTGCATACCCAATAAGGCACTAGTCTCTGCATTTTCACCATTTATTTTTACTCATTTTTACATCTATTAAATGAACATATTAGGTTTTAGCTTTGATATTGCTATACAATTTATACCAAATCACATTTTATTTATCCACTCCCATTTGCCACTATGGGGAAAATACTTTAAAAGAAATAAGCATAAGTCAAGTCTATCTCATTCATATAGGTATACCCACCTAGGTCCAACAACACTTGAAGAGAAGAAGGTTTAACCCATTTAGACCTTTTCTGTTACCCTGAAATGTACCAAGAGATTGACAACCTCTTGAGGAATTTTTCCTGCATTTTTGAGAGCTAACATATTGGCGACTCTACTGGGGAGTTAACTCAGAATTAGGGCCTTAATCATAGATTTAGAAACCTTGTACAGACTCTGCTAGGAATAAGAAACAACAAACACTTTCTCACTTTTAAGAAAGTGAGTGGCGACTTTGACAAAAACATTGCAACATGAATGGTAGAAGATCCAAATATAAGGGAGGTCCTACTAGAGGTCCTATTGGAAATAGTAAGTGGACACACAAAGATGATAAGGTTGATAAGGGTAAAAGGATAAATGATGACATGTGCATAACAAACAAAGACAAAACATCAAGACCACATTGTGAGACATATGACCATTATGATACATGGAGAGATAATTCAAGTGCAGAACCTTGTACCCCAGAAGAACAAAGAAATCCTTTTTATAGTCCTCAGAAACAACCAGAGTTTGATGCTAAACTCGAAGTTGAAGGAATCAGATATCAATAGGAATGTGAAAAAAGAATGGAGGGTAACCAAAATGAGTTCACTGATCATGTAACTCCTCAAGAAAGTTATGAATTCTCAACTCATGAAGAAGTAAAAGCACAGCTTGAGTTTCATAAAAAGGATCTAGAAAGATTAAAAGATGAACATGAGAAAGCCCAAATGATACAAGCAATCAAAGACTTCAAATTGCAGAAAGCCCAAATTACTGCTCAGACAACTGGATTTTCAAAGTATATACCACCTCATAAGTAGGGTAATAATAATGCAGGGCCTTCTGATCCATCAAGGGCTCCTCACAATCAGACAGGAAATCAATACAAACAACCAAACCATCCACTGCGTATTCCCTCACAATATACAAATACGCAACCACCTCATGGTCAACATTATGTGCCACATCTTCATACCCAATACAACAATCCGATGTACTAGTATCAGTACCCACCTAACCCTCCCCCTCATCAATACACAACAATGATCAGACAATTCGACTTGACATGGTTTCAATTATACCCTTACCCTATGGATGGCAGTTGGAGGAGTCTTGTTCCTAATTTTATAGGGAGTAGTGCAATTACTGCTAAAGATCATTTAAGGAATTTCAATGCTTTCATCCAAGATTTGGATGTTCCTTATGAGGATTTACATATGAGGCTATTCATGATTTCACTTACTGAAGAAGCTAGGGATTGGTTCAATAGCCTACCAACATCCTCTATTGATTTTGTCCAAGAATTTCAAGATCGATTCCTCGAGCAATATGGGAATCTAAGTGCACCAGATTTTGTTCTTCATGAATTAATGCGGATTCAGAAAAATCAGAATGACAATTTATGATTTTAACTGGAGATTCAACAAATTGTAGAATAAGATACCTCCTAGATCAAAGTTGCCAGACTCTGTAGCATTGAGTGTTTATTTGAATGCGTTCGATCCAAAAATAGGGTATGAACTAAGAAATAGGTTCCCAAGAGATTTTCCTGAAGCCCAAAATATAGCATTAACAACTTAAAACAATAGGAAAGTTGTTGGGATAATTAGTAAGAGAGACAACCCTAGGGTTCCTCAACAAGCCAATAATTATCAATACAAATAGGAGAACACATACAAAAATGAGAGGCCTAGGTTACATGACATGCCCTATAGTACAAATTGGAAGGATGGAAAACTTGTAATAGATAGGCCTAGAAAAAAAGAAACTCTTGATCCATTAAGGAAGAAGGGGGTGTATATGGTCAATAACAATTATTTTTGTGAAAGTTGTGATAAGCCACATTCCCTAGAATATTGTGTTGTAGCCCAAAGAATGTAAGAAGAAGGAATGCTAATGGATAATAGTGGAGAAGATCACACAGTTTATTTGATCTCAAATACTTTTCACCGTGTTGAGGAGAAATACTCATCTTTAGAAGATGAAGGTTATGAGTACGATGTTTCAAATCAAAGGTAAAATATCCACATGGCTAAACAACAAGTTCTTTATGATTCTGAAGAAGATTATATAGAACCACATTCTATTGAGATGCCTACTTAGTGCACTATGAGGAAACTCATTGAAGAGGAGATAGAGAGGTTAACCATTGCTATAGTTGAAGAAGCAAAGAGCAAGTATTGATTAAGAAATAGGATAGTGAATGAAAAAGAAGGTGTCCCCAGGGGAATATTTATAAAAGATCAAAAGGCGACACAAGGAATTGTGAAGAAAGCAGAAATTAAACAACATGATAAAAAAGAACAAAAGCTTTTCCAAAAGGAGGAAGTTAAAGAGTTACACAAAGAAATGCAAAAGACTGATCAATCGATTAAAAAAGAAAAAGAAGAGAACAAAGGAGAAACATCAGAACAAAAGAAAATGATTAAGGTGGAGGGTTCTTCTTTTGACTTCACTTAGGCTTTATCCTAGGTAAAAATGTTTGTTCCACTACTTGAGATGATGAAAATTAAGGAATATAGAGACAGTGTTCTTCAATTGATAACAAATAGAAATGGAAAACATATAAATTTTGAAAATAAGATGGCCACTAAAACAATTAATAAGCAAGAGAAAGTAAGTATCCCAGAAGTCTTCCTAAATGATGTATTAATAAATCCCCCACAAGTTGATCATTTTTTCACTACGTTACTTATAAATAACAAACTGTTAAGGAAATACATGATAGACTCTGGTGCTGCTATCAATATTATTCCAGTTGGGGTTATGAAACAGCTTGGCATGTGGGTGGATACTAATGGAGGTAAGTGCTATGCAATGGATAGCAGGCCTGTTCCTGTGGTGGGTATTATGAAAGATGTTGAAGTCAAATTAGTTGCTTATCCTCAAGTGGCTTATAATATAGATATAACAGTGATCGATACCCCTCCTCAGTTTGGGATGCCTCTATCAAGATAGTGGATGACAACGGCTGGGGGAAATGTCCAATTTGACTTGTCTTATGCAACAATTCCAGTCAATGGTCAAGAAGTTAAGTTGTACAGGGAGCCAAGGATGATCCAAGTTGTTGATTGTGTACCTCAAGATCAAGTCAATTTTTTTTGCGATGTGGATCTTGGGAATTTTAAGATAGAACCAGCCCATCCGGAGTTAGTCAATACTTATCCAATTGAAAAGCATGTTGCACAAAACTAAAAAAATGGTGTGTGGAAAATTTACTTTGATGGAGTATGTAGCCAAGAAGGTAATGGAGTAGGAATAGTATTTGTTTCACTTGAAGGAATTACATTTAAGTATTCATTTTTGCTAGAATTTGAATGTACAAACAACGTGGCAGAGTATGAAGCCTTATTAATAGGCTTGAATATAGCTATAAAACATAAAATCAAGTTGCTAGCTGTTCTAGGGGATTTTGAGCTAGTTGTTTCACAAGTTAAATCAAAATATGCAGCAAAACATAAAAGACTGAAGCAATATAGGAATGTTGTATGGGACACAATAGAGCTACTTGATGCATTCTCCATTGAATGGATAGATTGGTCAAAAAATATAATGGAATATTTGTTAGCAAATGTAGCTCTAAAAAGGGATGACATTACACTAGGTGGAGTGTCACAGATTGAGTTCAAAACAAGACCTATTGTGCCTAATAATATATACAGTTGGTAGGTTTTTAATGATGATACTGACCTCTTGAAATTTCTTCACTGTATAGATCAATATGAAGCTCAATAAATTGATTTCAATTCTTTTGTAGAAGAAGTAGATGGGAAGCAGACAGTATTCGGGAAGGAGGTCATACAGCTTAAAACTAATAAGCTTCCCAAAGGACTAGTGGCATTGGAGAGGGTATATGATGGAAGTGATTGGTCCCTCATGAAGCAGACACCAGTCAAGAGGGAGGATTTTGAAGAGATCAACTTGGGGGTTGAGATGGTACCAAGAAAGGTGTACATAGGGGAAAAAAAAAGCCCGACAATTTGAAGAATGTTGATAGCATTATTGAGAAAATATAAACATGTGTTTGCATGGTCTTATGAGGACCTTAAAGAATATAGGGAGGATTTTTTTCAACATGAAATCTCGTTGAAACCAGATGCAAAGCCATTTAGATAGAAACACAGGCCCATTAACCCAACATTGGAACCAAAAATGTAGGAAGAATTGGCAAAGCTTAGAGACGGTGGCATCATCAAACCAATCAGGCACTCAACATGGGTCTCAAACCTGGTCCCTGTGAGGAAGAAAAATAGAGATATCAGATTATGTGTGGATTTCAGAAATCTAAACGTGGCATCTCTCAAGGATAATTATCCTCTACCTAATATGGAGGTTGTACTACATAAAGTAACAGGGTGTGAGCTGTTATCTATGATGGATGGGTTTTCAAGTTATAACCAAGTCAAAGTTAAAAAGTCTGAACAGTATAAGACAACTTTTACAACCCCATGGGGAATGTATTTTTATGTGAGAATGCCATTCGGTCTCACAAATGCAGGTGTAACTTTTCAAAGAGCTATGGATGTAGCATTTGTAGACTTGATTAATGCTATCATGGTGGTGTATCAAGATGACCTTATTGCTTATTCAAAAAGGGTTGAGGATCATGTAGAACATCTAGAAATGGTATTTATTAAAGCTTTAGAATATGGTATTAGTCTAAACCCTAAAAAATGTCATTTTAGAGTCACAAAAGGTAAAATTTTAGGACATATTGTGTCAAAGGAGGGGATTAGAATAGATCCTAAAAGGTTTGAAGCCATAGATAAAATTCCAATTCCTAAGACCATCAAGGCCATCCAGTCATTTTTTGGACAGATCAATTTTGTTAGGAGATTTGTCTCTAATTTTGCTGAAATTATCAAGCCCATATCAAAGATGTTAAGAAAGGGACAAAAGATAGAATGGACTGCAGAGGCATTGGAAGCTTTCATATCCATCAAAATGGCCACCAAGGAAGCTCTTCTCCTCAAATCTCTAAATTTTTCAAAACCCTTCCAAATATTTTAATTTGCTCGTTGCATACTATAGCTATTGTCATGTTACAGAAAAATGAGGAAGGTCATGAACAACATGTCTTTTTTCAGCAAGTCATTACAGGGGTCAGAATTGAAATATGATATAATGGAAAAAAAAGAATTTGCATTGGTAAAAGCCACAAAGGCTTTTAGGCCGTATCTTGTTGGAGCTAAGGTGATTGCTTATGTCCCTCATGTAGCTGTTAAGGATATCTTGACTCAACTAGAGGTAACAGGAAAGAGATACAGGTGGATTAATAAAATTCAAGAGTTTGATATGTAAATACAAATCACTAAATTGGTGAGAGGTCAGGGTTTGGCTAGGCTAATGGCAGAAGCAAATATCGAAGCAAATCAAATTTGTAATATAGAAGAGGAAGAGAATGCAATTGAAAGTATTGAGCATACTCCTTGGTATGCAGACATCATTCATTACCTCAAACACATGAAGTTTCTAGAAGGATTAAGTGATAGTCAGAAAAGAACTTTAAAGCTGCAAGCATCTAAGTATGTGTTCATGGAAGGTGATTTGTTCTAGAAGAATAGGGATGGAGTATTGTTGTTATGTCTGGATGAGTCACAAGCTAAGCATTTCTTAAGAGAAATGCATGAAGGGGTTTGTGGAGGCCATTATTCTACGAAGACAACTGCACATAAAATTCTCAGGGCAGGTTATTACTGGCCAAAAGTTTTTAATGACTCTTTTTCATATATAAGAAGATGTCAAGCATGCCAAAAATTTTCTAGGAAAATGAAGTATCAGGGAGCTTTACCACTTAGACCTATACAGAATGAAGCCCCTTTACATTAGTGGGGAATTGATTTTATTGGGGAGATACAAAAGAAATCAAGTGGACATAAGTGGATACTAGTAGCCATGAATTATTTCACCAGATGGGTAGAAGTAGTCCCAACCAAGAAAGCTACAAGTAAACTTGTAACCAATTTTTTAATGGATAACATCATTACCAGGTTCGGTACACCACTAAGATTAATTACAGATAACGAGATGTGTTTCAGATCTAATGAGTTCAAATAATTTTGCAGCACATATGGCATTACCATTTCTTATGCAGCTCCCTACCATCCGCAAGCTAATGGACAAGCAGAGTCTAGCAACAAAAGTCTTCTTAAAATCATAAGAAGAATGCTAGGTTAGAATAAGAAGGCTTGGGATTCAAAATTGAAAATGGATGTGTGGGCTGATAGGATCATTGTAAAAAAGGCAATTGGAAAATCCCCATTTGAATTAGTATATGCAACACAAGCTAGGATGCATCTACAAAATCTATTACCAATCTACAAGTTCATTCTTCAAGAAGATATAGATATTCCAGAACCTATGGAGGAGAGAATGGAGCAACTGGTTGAACTTGATGAAATAAGGAGAGTAGCTCAAAACTAGAACATGAAGTTGTAGGAAAATATGAAGCATTTATTTGATAGAAAAGCAAAAGATAGAAAATTCGAGGAGAATGATTTGGTGCTGATGTGGAATGCACAGTGTCAGGAGAAGGGTAAGCACGGGAAATTTGAAGCTTTGTGGTTGGGACCCTTTGTTGTTGTTGGTAAGAAAGGTGAAGATTCATATTATCTACAAAACATGACTGGTGAAGAACATGAGTTTCCTATACATGGGAAATTCTTGAAGCATTTTTTCTCTTGAGCAATACAGAGGATTAAGGGTTGCTAGTCCATGGACAACTCTTGACAATCCTCTCAACATTTTCTCTTCCATGCACAGTAGTCTAGGAAATAAAAGGAATAGGAATTTCCAGTACATGGAAAATCCTAATATTCCTTCTTTTAAAATAAGTCTTTCCATGTACAGTAGTATAGGGTCATATTCATTTCCATTTCCATTTCCATTCATTCCATCTTGCTCATTGATCCATCACCTTGAGTTTGGTATGCTCACCTAGAAATTTGGATCCTTGCAATGATTTTACAATCATTCATCCCCAGACGGAGCCACTGTTAGAACTATAAAATTTTGAAAATTTTACAATTGTTTATACCCATGAGTTTCCAAATTAGTCCTTACCATAAGCACAAAAATTCTCTCTTCATAATATTATTTCCCATACTTTGTCATGTGGTCCCATAGAATCCATCTAGCCCTGAATATTTCATTGTATAATTCATATCGACAAGAGATGGTGAGGTTCTTCCTGATCCATAGAGCATTTTTTACTAATGTGTATCTTTTGTAGTCTATCGGCAAGAGTTTGGGAATGTCAAACCGATATGATTTCATCTGTAGACACATATCAATAGGATGCAATTCATTGTCTCGATGACAGAAAGATCATATCAGCAAGAAAGTCATCATCGGAATAAGTCATAATGAACTCATGTATGTCTTACCGACCGGCACACAAGGAGACATATCAACCAGACTAAAAGTCATCAGAATGAAGTCTTATTGCATGCATCAGGTATTTCTGACAAAGCATAAGGGGATTCTATCAATGATTATCTAGATGAAGTCAGGTAGTCCTGCTAACCCATATGTCACATCGATAGGATTATGTGGGTAAAGGACTCAACAATATGAATTGATTATCGGTGTGACTAATTTCATTGGAGAGAAATATGAGTCACGCAGAGTGTTGTTTCATTGGTGAGAAAGTAATTATGTCTCATCGACCAGAAAACATACCAAGGGATATATCTTGGTGAGACACGAAATAATCTATGGAACATATCCCCAACTCAAAATGTCAGAGCGATATACATAACACCTAGAGGATAACTTTCGGTGAGACTCCGAATGTCGATAAGACTATGGGAAATTAGAGCGATATACATTTTGCAATAATTAGTGAGACTTCAAGGTGTCAGGGAGACTACAGGATGTTTTGATGAATGGTTTAATGAACGTTGCTAAAAGTTATCACCCAAGATTTGAAAATGTCTCACCAACAATACTAATGATGTGACAATGTGAGTTTTGAAAAAGGACTTACAACACTCATGTTTCAGCTAACACATTAATGGTGCAATGGAGCACAATAAGGAGAATTCAATTGGAAACATTAGTGTGGAATTGATAGTGGAAGAATCATAAAGGTGAATGAAGAAGTAGGGCATTCTTTTAGTCTGAAGGTTTTGAGCAAAATACAGTAAGTTCTTATGCCTTATTTCCTCTAATTTTAACTTCTGTAATTTTTGAGGAATGGAGTCCCCTAGCTCAAGAAAATCAAAAAGTAGAAAACATGGTGAAAGCAGTCAACCTAAAGGAAAGAAACAAAAAAATGAAATAGAAGATGAGGGCACTGAACAAAGATTAAATGAAGACCTCATTGACCAATTACCTAGCTCTCGACCTAAATCCAGACGATCTGGACAACTTAGGGAAGAAATAGATAAATTAAATGATAAATGTAAACTCATAGGAGATGTTGGACTCCAATAAGAGGGTATGAATTGTTTAACTTTCACTATTATCAGAGAAATCATTTTGAACCAGTATCCAACCCATGTAAACTTAATTTGGGAAAGCTAGTGTGCCCTAATGTATTTGTCAATGTAGAATTGGTAAAATTGTTAGTTGTTCATTATAACTCAAAATTCAAAGCTATATGTGACCCATCTGAGAAGCCACAAATACACTTATCAGAAGATGCAATAGGGGAGGTTTTCAATTTGGAAGGGGTTTGCAATGAAAAAATCATATGTGAAGAATTGGAAATGGAGTTCGGGAGAACGGACAATTTATAAGGGTTGGAGGTTGCCAATTCACAGGATTAGACAAGGTGGCAAACCAGTTCCTCTACAAGATAATGATGGACCTTCTTTTCATGTTGACCTTTTTGAACCCTATATGAAGTATACTTATTTCTCAGTAGGCCAGGTATTGGGAATGGATGTCCCTGAGTATATGTCAATTGTGCCTATGATAATTTTAGCAGATATCCAGTACCACAACTCTAGACCGTTTGATTATGCCTCATACATTTTTAAGGGGCTTGATTTTTGATTGATGGAAATAAAGGGCGTAGACTCTATCTTTCATCACAGACTATTTATTTTTGATGCACGTAGTGTTATATTTTAGACAAGAGTTAGGATTGTGGCCACAGGAGATGGGAATTTCTCAATTTGACAAAGAAAGCACAACATTACCTATTCAATTATCGACAGTTATCTAGGATAGTAGATTTGCTAATTCTAGTTTTGTTCACTTTGAGGAGTATTTTGTGAAGACATTGTACACATTGTACAATGATCCATGTGATTATTCTTTATCTGAAGAGATAAAGAGGTTTCTTTAGCCAAATGATTTCAATGGGCCAATTAGTCATAACTGGGGGGATTAGTATTGATTGGAGGGTGCTAACATGATTAGGGTTTATGGATTTGAAGATGCCCTATTCATTTTTCCAAAAACAATCCCAGATAGAATTGCATATTTGGAAATTGTTAGATAGATGGACTATTCCAGTGTTATGAATTTTAGCTCCTTTTGAAAGCAGGCTTTCATGCCTAGTACATTATGCTTTGGTGATTTTACTATGTTAGCCAAAGAAGGATACAATTTTATCCTTGATAAACTACTGCAATACAATATGAAAAGAGGACCACCCAGAAAGAATTTTGACCCAAAAGGGTACATTAATTCTATTAAAATAAGGATAAACTTTGGAGGGTATCAACAAGTGTCCTATCACTTTGATGATATGCTCTGGAATTTGGAAGAGGAAGAAACAAAGATAGTGGTTGAAAGATATAATCAAGGGTTGTAGGATGTAGAGTTGTTATCTTCTGGGGAGGAGGCATCTAAGGATAATATGCCACAAGACCAACTGAGTAAAATTTCTAGATTGAGAACTTTGCATTACACTTGCCCTGCCAAAGAATTGAGTGTTGAAGAGAATGTAGAGGTAGATGCAAGGCATGTAGAATACAAATCATTTGTATCAGATGATGAATTTTTAAACTCTCCAGAGTTTAAGGAATTCTTGTACAAATAAAAAGGAAAATAAATAAGGGAAAAGGTTGATAATATCACATCAGGTAATGAAGAGCAATTGTGAATGATTTAAATATGTGTGTGGACAAGGAGATGGAGATATGACCCCTGAAAAGGGGAGGAAAATGTTGGAAAATTCATGTGTTATGATTTTTCCTGTTTGGATCTCAATTCTGCACTAGTTTTTGATAGTTTCTTGAAGGATAGCAATGCTACACATAAGCTCAACCCAGAAAAGGTGACAAAAGTATATGTAGGGTCAAAGTAAAATCCAGATGAAGGATCATTGATGATTTGGGCCTTATATCCACCTCACATAAAATTAGTTGTCATTGATACTGAGAAGGCATTTGGGCATGTTATGAATGTAAAAATTGGAGAGGCTAATCCTGTGGCAATTGCAGAAATTGGAATCAATGTTGCAAAATTAAACAAAGCCCAAATTCAGATGTTAATTAAGGAGAGGGAAATGTACAAAATGAATAATGAGAGGGTGTTGAGAGAAAATGACCACCTAAAATATTTGTTAGGTGTTACAATGAAATCAACCAAGCTTCTCACTCATGGTGAAAGTTCACAGTCAAAAGATCATTGGGAAGGATCAAGTGCTTATTCTCAAGGGAAATATGAAGCACTTGTAGCAATGATTAAGAAAAGACAAGCCAACCTAACAACTTGGTTAAATAAGCTCTCAGGAAAACATTCACATAACTTTGCTTCATTGAAAGAACATGAAAGAATGGATGGAAGGATTCTGGAGAAGTTTGAAGAAATAAACCAGAGGGATGTCTCTAATAATGTAGCAATTGAAGCTGCAAATCATTTTGTGAATAAGCACCGAGACTTCTCTGAAGAATTGCGAGGGGATGCACAGGGATTGATAAATGCCACTAGGAAAGGATTGTCTACATTCTTTGACGATAAAGGAGAATTAATAGAAATGGCTAGATGGAAAAGTGAAAGTGAGTCAATACTGCATGAAATCCTAAAGGTAGCTACTGTAGAAGACACAACATTGGATGAGGCGTGCAAGTAAAATGAGAAGATGGTAAGAATGGAGATCACAATCCAGAACGCAATAGGAGATGTAGATATGCATGAACACCGGGATTACTTGGATCACCTATCTAAAATTCATTTATGGCTTAACAGAGCCTGATTATCTTTTAATCTATTATTTTTTAAACATATGAAATTTTTGAAAGGATGCATCCTTTCGAGTATTTGATGTATAAATATCTATTTTGGTAGTGAAACAAAAAGGAGAAGATAAGATAGGATATAGAAGAAAGATACAGTAGATTACAATGTTTTACAAATATGAGACTATGATGCATGTTTAAAACTATGGAAATATCAATGAAAATAATTTGATGTGGTGGCATATTTCTGGTATCAGTTGTTTGTTGTGTTCATTGAAAGTATTACTAAAGTTGTCTCCAAATTTGATGTTTTCTGGTTATTTAAATTGATATAACAAGTTTATATTCAGTTTATTGGTGCACATTTGATGTATATGTATGGTTGATTAATCGGTTCTTTTAAGAAAAGATTAAATCCTTTTAGTTGATCATAGTAATTAGGGAATCTCATTTGGATCATTAAGAAGAACTTGGTAGTCATATTCTTGCATGTTTATATAAGTTATAAACTAAAATATATGTCGAACAATTAGAATACTTTCCAGAAAGAAGTTACTCATTTTAGATTTCTCATTTGACTCTACATACCCAATAAGGCACTAGTCTCTGCATTTTCACCATTTAGTTTTACTCATTTTTACATCTGTTAACTGAACATATTAGGTTTTAGCTTTGATATTGCTATACAATTTATACCAAATCACATTTTATTTATCCACTCCCATTTGCCACTGTGGGTAAAATACTTTAAAAGAAATAAGCATAAGTCAAGTCTGTCTCATTCATATAGGTATACTCGCCTAGGCCCAACAACACCTGAAGAGAAGAAGGTTTAACCCATTTAGACCTTGTCTGCTACCCTGAAACATACCAAGAGATTGGCAACCTCTTGAGCCATTTCACCTACATTTTTGAGAGCTAACACTGTGAAGGACATTTTTAGATAGCAAGAGACAACATGAAGAAGGTGTAGATGGATCGATAGGATCCAAGAATTTAACATTGATGTTCATATTACCAAGTTATTGAGAGGAAAAGGCCTAGCCAAGTTAATAGCAGAGGAAAATTTGGAAGCTAATCAAGTTAATCAGATTGAAGCAATTGATGTTGCACCTCTCTATGATATGCAAGCATGTCGATGGTATAGAAGAATTGTCTAGTATTTACAAACTTTGCAGTGCCCTACTGATATGGATGACAATGAAAAAAGAACATTGAAATTACATGCTATCAAGTATGTGATTATTAACAATGAGTTATGGTGGAGAAGCTTGGATGTACTTCTCAAGTGTGTAGATGGAAAGCAAGTATTGGAGATTCTACAGGAAATGCACAATGGGGTGTGTGATGGTCATTACATGGCAAAGACCATTGCACACAAGATTTTGAGAGCTAGATTTTGGTGGCCCACTTTTTTTAAGGATGCTCACAAGTTTGTTAAAACTTTTGATGCTTGTCAACAATTCTCAAGAAAATTGAAGTTCTCAGGAAATTTACCACTTAGGCCCATGACAATTGAAGCCCCTTTCCAACAATGGGGAATTGATTTCATTGGAGAAATACCAGAAAAATTTAGTGGAGGTCACTCATGGATTCTTGTTATCACTGACTATTTTACAAAATGGGTGGAAGCAATACCCACAAAGAAGGAAACAAGAAAGGTGGTAGTTGATTTTCTATTAAATAATATTCTCATAAGATTTGGAGTCCCTCAAAGGATTATCTTAGATAATGCTATGTGTTTTAGATTAGATGAATTCAAGGACTTTTGTGAAAGACATGGCATACAAGTTTCTTACTCTTCACCTTACTATCCTCAAGGAAATGGTCAAGATGAGTCTAGTAATAAGAGCTTGATGAAGATAATCAAGAGAGATATGGAAAAGAACTTATGAGCATGTGCCTAAAGGTTTTCACTTAAGTTTAATTGGCTTTCTATCTTTACCGCTCATTGTTGATAGCTTTTTAGATGTATGTTTTAAATCAGCGATGAGCGATGAGGTAATATCTCTTTCATATCACTCATCGAAAATAGCTGCTAAAACTTCTAATTGTAAGTAGTGATGAGCGAGGTTCTAAGTATTATTGAGGGATCACTTATCGCTAATGGTTTTTGACACCTCAATATTGTAATAGCGATGAGTGATGCCCTCTAGCCTTATGATCATATTTTCATCACTTATCGTGAATAAGTTATGAAATGATTGTTTTAAATCAACGATGAGCGAGGAGATGAATTTCCAATTGCATCACTTCTCGTAGATTTTTTTTGAGTAGTGTTGATGGTCAAAATAGCACAACAACATTAAACAAAATATTACTATTCTATTTCTCCTAAAAGAGAAAGATAACACATGGAGATCTAACTCCCAAGGTCCTGGTAATTGGTTATCAATTATGTTGATTTCACTCAATGGTTGATATAACTATAATGTTCAAGGGGCCTTTACTGGTAACAAAGAACAAGACTGCATAGCATCAATTAGTCTATGTTTGGGGGGGGTTTAAATAAAAAAAAAATATGAATCAAAGCTTCAAATCAAAGAAATGTGAGTAAAATTCTTACATACCCAGACATGCATATCAGTAATGAGTGTTTATTCCACCTAACCATAACTACAACAAGATGCAATCCATACAATAAACTATGGTACTGCATACATCCATAATGCTAATTCAGATACCATCAACATTCACTAAACTTACTTCAAGCAAATCACTCACTCATCATCTAAAACATAGATCAAATGAATACAATAACAACTTCATTCACAAATAATCCAATGATATAATCTTGAATCCAGTTCCTTCTATTGACTTTCATCGAATAAGAAACAATTAAGCACATCAAAAATCACTGGTGAATGGATTGATCATGTACCATTAACCTTATCAAAATAGATCCAAACTTTAAAATCATAACATGAAAACGTATGAAAAAACTATAAAATAACCAAGCTTTTTACTGAACTTTTAGAGTATCTCTCCTAAAACATAGAAATCCTAGATCTAATCACTATTTTCTATCATCATGTGGTTGATCTTCCTTCAATTAGCTGACCTTTACAAAGTAGATTCTAATAATACATTTAAGGTGCCACATGCAAAAGTTTCTCAATTATCAATCAAGATCCACAATTAATGGAATTGGAATTGAACACAGAAGTGGACTTCACGAACTCTTGTTCCAAGGTTGATCACTTTGTTGTGCCAACAAGAAATCTGATATTCCAAGAAGAGAGTGAAACCGACGGATCAAACTCAGAGTTGAGCCTATTTCAAAACCCACAAAAAGAGAAGAGTAGATAGAGTATGGTGAAAAGAGTTAGTCACTTTTGCACTGATTGCTCAAGGATGTACTCGTCATAACTAGAGAATACCTGTTGAAGAGTACCCAAATCTAGCCCATCTAACCAATCACTTTCAAATTCTACAGCAACCAACCTTTGCATCTCCTTTAACTTGATTAATTCCTTTCTATTAGTTCTTACCTCCTCTCGGATATCCATAAACTGATCTAACAATAAACTCTCCCCATCATCTCCCTTTTGCATGATTTCCTCAAACCTACCCCTTCATCTCTCCCTTAGTTTATCCAAAGATAGGCCTTCTTTGTTTGAAGAATCTAAGTTGATTAAAATGGCCACAATTGCCTCCAATTCAACCACCTATTGATTCAAGTCTTTACTCATTTCTCAGACTTCTTCTTGATGTCCATGCATAGCCCTAGACTTATATCTTATGATGCTCATAGTTTTTTCCACAAAATATTCATTACCCTGCTCAAGAATTGAATATTCCAGCAAGGTGGACTTGGGCACTTTTCTAAAATCTTCAATCCTTTTAACACATTCCTTATATTCATCATCCTACTTATCCAGATCCTTGACCTGCTGGTCTAGATCCTCTGTCAATTCAAGAAAATCCTTATGAATTTTAGAACCTTCAACAAGAACATCATCAACCTCCTGGTTGAGCTTATCCAACCATTTATCCATCATCCCTACCTTGATTTTCATTTGAATCAAGTCATCTACTTCCCTCTTTGTTAACAAAACTGGGGACAGGAAGAGCAGCTTGTTGAGAAATGGGACTTGAAACATCTTTCAAAAAACTATGGAGCTGATCCAATTGAGCCTCAAGCTCATCCTTCCTTTTTTTATCTTTAATCATTCCGGGATTTAGTTGAAGAGGCCACAATATCAATCAAACTCATCTACTAGTTTCTTGTAGGCTTTCCCAAATTTACTGCCCCCAACTGATAATCAGTGATTTGCATATCATCACGGCTCTTCTCCATTACAGGTATGGCACATTCAGTAATAATCTCTCCAACATCAGTGAGCCTAGTAGAGTGAAGAACCTAAGCCTTCTTTTTAGGTTTCTCTTTCCCAATTTCTTTCATCATTTCCTCCCAATTCAACAGCTGTGGTTGGACAACTTGTTTTCTTTCCAAGTCCATTTTTAACCAAGTAGGAGCAATAGGAGTAGTGGCTGCCTGGGCTACCTAGGCTGAAGAAGAAGCAATAGTAGTGGAAGATAGAGGTTGTAACAATGTAGGCCTCGATTGAGAATCAACTTCCTGCACATTTTGCTGATTACTTTGTTCCTTTTCCTGTGCTAACCTTTCTGCTTCCTCTTTATCCTTCTATTTTTGTAGACTTTTAGCCTCCAACTCTTGCTTTAAACATTCCTCTTCCTCCTTTTTCTCTAGCATTTGATCTCGTTGCTTCTTCAACTCTTCAACATAGTCCCATGCTTCCTTGGACTTCTTTTCATATTCAGCAATCTCAGCAGCCTCTCCTTCCCTTTTCAAACGTTCTTGCTCTTCCTTTTTCCTATAAGCCTCTTCTTGTACTTTGAGCTTAGCTTCAATAGCTTCTTTTTCTCTTCTTTGATGGGCCTTTTCCTCTTCAAGGTTATGAATTTTCTACTGCATAATCAACTTATCCCTCTCTTCTTGAATCTTGAGCTCCTGTTCCTTTTGTTGTTGTTGTTGAGCTAACTCATCAGCCTTGACCTTATCTTCCAACTCCTTCTACTTGACCGCCAATTTAGATTGTTCCTTGGCCTCCTCCTCTTGTTGCCTAGTTGATGCCTCAACTTGTGCCTTAGCATCATATTCTCTTTTTGCATCTTTAAAGAGTTTCCACTGATCTTCTTCAGTCAATATGTGTTTGGTTCCTGCATCATCTATCATATCAAAAGATGTTAATACATGATGCTCTTTATCAGTTGGAGTCTTTTCTGAATCCATTTCTATATTATGTATCTCAATTTCATCCTCCATTCGCTTTAACCCCTCTGCTTCATCATGGAGGGCTCCCTTTGGTGATTCTTAATCTAATTATTGTGCATCAGAGGGCTGAGTAGATACCTCCCCTACAACAGATGTAGAAGACCCCACCTCCGCAATTGTTTCATCTTCCTGCACCTCTGGAAGGTCTTGAGGAACCACCTCCTCTTGTGTACTAGAAGGCATAAACTCTAAAGGTTCCTTAGATTCCATCCTTCTCTTTGCCCTTTTATATCCTTGGGTGGTACCTGTAGCTTTCCTCTTCTTAGATGATGGATCCTTGGCTTGATTAGTCCTCAAACTCACCTATTGAATACTCCTATCTAGCATCGGTCTTGTAATCTACTTTATGTCAATTGTCTCCTCAACATTCCAATCTATTGGATCAAGATTTTTAGTACCAATCTTTTCTACATCATACCCAGGATCCAAAACTATCCCATCATCAGACAATGTTTCTGGAATGTCTTCCTTTATCCCAAACTCAACTATAAGTGGGATAGGTATCCTTTCATAATTCTTTTTCCTAAGGTCATATTCATCTTGCAAGTCCTCCCAAAAATCCTCCAACAAATTGAAGTGCTTCTCAAAGACACTAGGAAGAAAATCCCTCATCTTGTGCTTGGGGTCATACTATTTCCTTGTAGTATACAAGCCCAACTTTAAATAAACTATTTCATCACAAACAACCTTAGCTTCCTGAATGTGTGGATAGCTAAAGGCTCCCAACTTCATTGGAAACTTATGGCACCCAGTCTTGCGTTTGTTCCCAAACTGGAAATTCACAACCAAGGCTTGATAAATAAACTCCATTAAAATGATCCTATCACCACAACATCTAGGTAGCAAATGGGGGTGACCATCAAAGCCTGCTAACCTAAAATAGGTGAATGTGGGGTATTAGATAAACCAATGCCCCCATTCATTCATAAAAGCCATTTCCTCCCTGCTAAGCCTATATCCCACATCACCATTAAGTTTGTTAATAATGACATAAAGAAAGGCATCATTTACCCTTCTATAATGTTGCTCTGATGCTTGCAAGGTGAGCTGATTATAATACTCCCACACTCTCTTCTGTCCTTGGGCTTCCCCCAATATACCTATTATTTGAAGTCCAGGAAAATCCCCAGTTGGGTAGTTGCATAAACTACATAGGAGGTTATAAAGAAACACTTGGTTTCTCTCACTTTTATCATCTGATTGTGAATGTCGTCTGATACTATCATTGACTAGTCAAATTGTTGCCTCCCATCCAAAATAGCTTGGATAAAAGGAAACATCCATTCCTTGAATAGTGAAGCATCCCTTTTACCAAACACCCTAGAAAGGAACATGATCATATCTGCAATCTCTTTACTAAAGTCTACCCTCTTAGGCTGGTTTGGAAGCTTGGTCAGAGACTTCTTCTCCACCCTCATCCAAGTCTTATTCATGTGAAACCTATTCCTCTCCTTATTATCACTGTAAAGCTTCAAAGCCTCCACCTCATTTAATTGCTTAGGATTCTTGGGATCAGGTATATTAAACAAGAATTTGATCATTGGAGGCATGAAGTCAATAATGACATTACCCTTTACATCCACACACTACCTAGTAGTAGGGTTATATGCTCTAGCTGCTGCAAGAAACAACTCTAGATGTTGGACATATAGGGGGAAGAGTGCAACATCTTCCAGTCCTGATTGAAAAATCATTTTCGTCCTTCCTGTGATCTGCTCTTCAGTGAATGTTTCCTCAATCAATTCTTCATAATTAAAAGGGCCCAAATTAGTGTCAGTAATATTAGCCCAATTGGAATCAATTTTGCTAGCTGTGAGGGCCACTTCCCTATGCCTACATCTCAAGGTATATGAAAGTTGTTCCACCTTGATCTTCTTTGGTCTAACTCCTTGCCATGAAGTTTCACCTGGTTGGATTCTTTGAGAGGCCTCATCTGATTCTCCTAAAATTTCTTAATTCCTACAGCAATTTCTTGTATCAGATGAATAAAAAATCTAAGTTAGCTAATCATATAATCCCTCCTCCATCCTCCTAAGATAATATTTTACTTGGTCAAACTATACCTTTATCAAAGGAAGAACTGTGGAATTATTAGACATAAACAATCTCTCTTATCATGCGGTGGGGCCAGGATTGGAATTGGACAAGGAGCAAAATAGTGTTAGAGGCGGGACCAGAACAGGAAATGGACCAGAACCAAAATAGGGTCAGAAGCGGGACCGGAAAATGGATCAGACCAGAAACAAATGTTAGTTACCAAGTTCAATTTCCCCTCTAGATTTGGTTCTAACCAAGAGTAAAGATATAGTGACATCATAATAATGAACGGGAGCAGAATAATTCTAGCAAACAAAGAGTATTTCAAACAAAGTATAGTCATATGAACCTTAAACCCCAGGTCACATGGGCCCTAAAGGAAACTAGAAATAGCATAGTTTAACCCTCGAGTAGTTCCTTCTTACAAAAGGTCATTTAAAAAATGGAAAAAATTATATTGCAAAACCCTAGTTCGCCTGACACCCTATTTCCAAAAACTAGGGCACAACAAGAATCCTGTACGAACAACCCAAAATCAACGTGAGAATATCAGAACAGGGTCTCAAAAAAAAATTCATTACCCAAGCAAGGAAAACCATTCAAAAATCAAAACCCTAGTCAAAACCAGAGTACGAAAAAAAAACCCATCACAAAAGCGACAACATAACAAACAACAAAACCAAAAATGACAAACAAAAGACAAACCCAAAATGGAACAAAACATAAAAGAAAGAACCAAACAAGCAGAACAAGAAGAACAACACAAACACCAAGAAAGGAAACAAAAAGAAAGAAAAAAACCCCTCCCGTGAATGCGCCAAAACAACACACTCGAAAGAAGAAACGAGAGAAGGAAAAAAAAAAAAAACCTACCTCAAAACGCTCCTCAGGATTGACTAGAAATTAGCCAAGATTTGCTCCTCAATTCACCCCTATGATCAAATCAATTCTTTAGAGACTTTCCTGGCCGTGGTTTTCTTAAAAAAGTCACATAATAATAAAAATGAGGTAGTTTAAGCATAATTAAACCTTTAATCATTAATTCACGCATGTAAACAGGTTGCATTTAATGCCATAAATGTGGTCATTTGGGGATGGAGCCAATGACGCGAACAGATAGTTAAGTCAAGTCCACGGAACATCAAAAGGTAAGGCAAATGTAGAGCTAGGTCAGAAACAAGATAAAGAAACTACACAAAGTTCCCTATTTCATTTCCAACCCCAAATCTGACCCCGATAAAAGGACAGACCAAACATGACAAACGAAGATGGGGGGTGGAGACAAAACCGAAAGGGAACTTCACAAAGTTTGAAGTTCCATTCCGGGTCCGGATCTGGTCTTGGCCAAAAAGAAAGAATAAAACACACAAGCACAAGGGAAGCGGGACCAGAGCGAACACCAGACCCAACCCAAACAACAAAGAAAATGAGAAAGAAAATGAGTGGAGACGGAGTCGGGACTGGAACACAATATGGAAACTTGAAACTTCCTATGTGAGTTCCAATCCTTGTTCCGCTTCTACGTGAGCAAAAAAAAAAAAACACAAGGAAACAACCAACAAACAAGAGGACGGACCAACCCAAGTGTTTGTCAAAAACAACCAATAGAACAAAGGAGAAACAAAAGAGAAGACAAAGTCAGATTCAAAACTATATCCGAACTAGAAACCTTGAAAGAGTTCCATTCTTAGATTTGGTTTCGGACCCGCCTCCGATTGAACAAAAGACAGACTTAGGAGAAAAACAAAGAACTCCTAAGACCTAACCAAACAACCAAAGGCCAACAAAACAAAACAAAAGGGGGACCCATTTTATTCCAAAATAAAATAAAATGGGGTGGTTATGCAAGGCATAACAAGCGGTAACTTCCTAATTAGCGATATGCGATATGTAATGATATTATGATAATCTCTCATCGCTAATTTCTTGCAAACCTTATGAGGAGGATTAGTGATGAGGGATGGCCTAATATTTCATCATTTATCACTGATCTATTTCAAGGTTTTAGTTTTGATTAGCGATGAGTGATAAAGTTCCTTTTAAAAGGGTCTCTTTCACTAATTTGAGTACATCTTATTTGCAATACCTTTTTGTGCCATTGATTTTTCATGCAGGTGTATGTGTCAAAATATGGTGCTTTCACTATACCTCCATCTGCTGATAGGAGCCAAGGTGCAAATTTGAATTAGTGAGGAGTGATAGAAATGAATGTGATCGGGAAACAAGCCACATATCTAAGGGTTGAGATTAAATCACATAAAAAAATTGCATTGCTGATAAAGCTGGGTGAGAATGAAGTAAATCAAAGATGAGCGAAAACTATTACATGAAGAGATATTGTGGCTAAATCCTAAGGATTTCATATAAAGAAAAGAGGAAGGTGGCAAGATGAATTAGTAACCACTGATATTATTTTAAGATAGAAAGATCAATGACCATGGTTTAAAATTGAACGGCTAATTGTCAGTTCGCTCACACGAGCTTACTATCAAGTATTAATGGTGACACGCATCTCTCTCGGTCATAACAAAAAGTAGATATTTGGTTGATTGTGCATTCAAGTTCATTGGCTAGTAGAAAGGATACCAAAAGTTGAAGAAATTGTGAGGCAAGCTCTAGAAGTTATAAGTAACTAGAGTGGCACAACTTTCAACTGGGTAAGAAAAACTAATACTTCCTTCTAATTAAAGTAGTGAGGTGAATGCCTTGGAAAGTTGATAGGAAATTGGGAAATTTTTTACTTGCTCATTACTCATAGTTTCAATTTGGTGATTAAGCACTATATAAATTGTGAAGAAAAGTGTCATGTTAAATAGTAATGCTTTGTCCTAATAATTGTCAAGGGTTTCATTTGGTTGTAAGAAATTGTAAACCCTAGTTCCATTTGTATTACAAACATGAGTAACCTAGAGACTAGTGAATCTAGTGTTAAACTAGAAAGGAAACCAAAAAAAAAGAGGGTTACAAGACTTAAAACTCAAGATGCTTCAACTAAGATTAAGCCTAAGCCAGTGGTAGTGTCTAACCCTTCACCAAGTACTCTTGCAATATCCACTAGGTCCAGGAGTGCAAAGAAAGAAACTAAAAAATTTATGCAAGAGGCCTCTCGAGGTTTCAAAGAGGGAGGGTCACGAATTGGTCAAAGGCCACATAGGTCAAGTTTCCATGACCACCAGGTTGATTGACAGTGCCAGAGAAATCAATGAAAAACCCCAACCCCATAGTGGATGGCAATTGTTTTGATATTCTTTCAATAGGCGACATTCTTGTAAGCCCACATATTATTTATGGGGGTTGAACCTTGGAAAGTTGGTGGTTCTAAATGTGTTTGTAGAAGATGATTTAATGATGGAACTAGCAAGGCACTATAACCCTACTGACAGGAAAATCAGAAGTAAAAATGATGATATAATTCTGGAGGTAACAAAGGATAAGATGATAGATGTATTTGGGTTAAACCACAATTATACTACAAATTTCAGACGTGTTGAATTGTATGCTAAATTTTAGAAGAGAAAATTTGCATTCAAAGAGGCACTGCTTGTACGACATAGGAGGAGCAAGGAAATATTTACTGCTAAGGATGTTGAGCCTTTTGAGTGTGAGGAGTTTGAATATTATTTCAAAAACACTTATTATTGCTTAAATCAAGTATTGGCTCAGGACTTTGAGGTTAGGATAGCTCCTGATTTATTGGTAATGGTGGTTGATATTCAAGGTCATAATCGAAACACTAGTTTTGATTATGCTAACTTTGTTGTTGAACAAATGCATGAGGATTTTCTCAATTTGAAAAAGAAAGTGCTCCCTTTGTGTTTGTCCCATTACTCTTTTTGGATGCATATGCTCTTATGGGAGGGTGATTATGAATGTAAAAGCAAATTAAATCTGAAGCTCAAGGACAATGAGAATAATTTTCTACCTGTACAAATGTGGACATGTATCTGGGATCAGGATTGCTCCAATTCCAATTATGCATTGTTTGCTAATATTTTAAGGTATGGTATCATGGAGTCATTGGGTGTAGCGCCTATGTTCAAAAATTCTCCACAGATAAAAATTCTTATGCGCCCAAAAGATGTACCAGGATCTAAAGCAACACATAATTGGGTTGACTGGTTTCTAAATTCTAAATATACTTTGATCAGGGCTTATGAAGTTAAGGTGGCACCTCATTGTCTACCCTTGTATGTTTCATACATATTGGATTTCATGGAGCTCATGTGGAAAATTGATGTCATGGATTATGAAATTTATAGAAAAGGCAGGAAATGCACTATCATACATCCAGAATGTGCTTTTGCTCACTTCACAGTCACTGCCCCTGAGGGGTATGAAAATTTTGGCATCATGTTAAATAATCTCAGGATTCCTATTAATGAGATTAGATTTTTTGATCTAGAGGGGTTTGTGGTAGGAATAAGAAGACAAAAAAGCTTAGGTATCATACATCAAGAATTCTTGTACATAGATGATGTGTTAAGAAATAGGACAAGTGATGAGGTTGTCATGATTAGGAAAAGAGAGTGGACAACTATAATGAGCATTGAGGAAAAGATTATGGAAAGGAATACCTTCTACATTAGTCCTTACAATGTAATCCCAAACCCCTTAGTAAGAGCCTTAATTATGTTAAGGGATTATCAATCTGGTGAGTTTAAGGTAAAGGTGAAGGAGGTTGTTGACAAAGCACATGTTCTCTTGGAACAACAACAACAACAACAGGCTATGGATATCCTAGAGCAGCCTGTAGATGTTCAAGAAGTCAAGGAATAAAAAATGGCAAAACATGTTCTAGGAAATGAGGAGGTGGAGCATAAATTTCCCCTTCCTCATATTGAAGAAACTCATAGTTCAGATGTCCCTCCTTATAGGATTGTCAAATTGCAATATGACAGAGAAAATGATGATGATCCTAGGATTAGGGAGTGTGATGAATTTTTGGCTGATGATAAGTTTGTGCAGACCAAATAATTTTAGGAGTTTATGATTCAACAGTGTAGTAATGAGATAAAAGAGAGACTTGAATCAGCCTGAGCTAATGTTGAACCTTCTCATCAGGAGGAAGCTGAGAAAGTTGAGGAAGAGAAAATTAGGGCTGAAATTATAGCTATTACTCCCACTGGGGCTCGAAAGATTAGGGAGTGTGATGAATCTTTGGTTAAAGAGTATAATAAGGCCTTGAATGAGTTGAATAAAATGAGACCCATTGTTCAGGCTACTTAGAGGAAAATAACTCAGCCATCTTCTTCTTCTTCTTCATTTGATATATCTATGTAAGATGGGAAGACTTTGGCCCTAAGAATTGATGATTTGAATGAAAAGTTGGCTACTGAGAAGGAAAATTTCAAGTAGGCCAAACTAGAAACAGTTAGGGTGGCCAATGAAAATTTTGAGGATGCGTTAAAGTATAGTGTGACCAAGTTTTTCCACAAGGCTTATGATGTTTGGGCCATGTATAAGAATATTAATGAGGCAAATACAAAGTATCTTCAAGTACAAGAGGCCTTCAGGAATGAATGGAATAATTGGATTTCTAGGGTAAATGCTTTAAAAGAAATGATGCCAAAAATGAAAGAGGACCCTGAGGCACCTACAAATATTCCTGACATCTTGCAAATTATTGACTCAATAAATGAGATAACTACTTTCCATGGAAAGTTAGGTATACAGCTCTAGATTAAGTTGAAAATATTCAAGGAGATGGAGGAACGTGGTGTTGGCAGAACAAGGAAGACAACTAAGAGGGGGGGTGAATTAGTTGTCACCAAAATTTAAACTATTCTAACTTAACTTAACCTTAATCTCAGATCTGATGAATAAGCAATTAACCACAAGCAATTAATACATTAGAGAGACAAATAACACCAAGATTTTTTTCTTCGTGGAAACTTGGTTAGGGGAAAAACCACATGGATGTTAGTCCACAAGATTATACTCTACAAAAAGTATAATGGAAAATAACAAGGGGAATGCACATGATTCAAGCACATTCCCTAGAGCTCACTGCTCAATTGAAAAGGGGTTCACTACCCAACAAAGTTGGATTAAAAATCCAAAGGGTATGAACTGAGAAAATAGCTTTTGCGTAAAGCCTAATTGCAGTTCCAATTAAGCTCAACACTTCTTCACACTTCGCACAAAACTTCTTCACACTCTGATCTACAATAGAATGATATTCACACATACACACATGGTAGCACACAAAGCATCTTCTTCATCAATGAACTAATCGCCCTTATATATCCACTACATGAGATTCCATCACAACTTTTTCGACCAAGAAAATAAAATATATTTGCAATATTGGCCCATATTTACAAATAAAATTTTTAATGCGAATCCACCAAGGTCAGACACAACATAGTGGAGACCCAAATTAAAATATCCAATATGAAAATACTTTAATTAATTTCACCTCAAACATCCACAACACGCTACCATCAACATGTTGGCCAGAAACATGAAAAATTAAACATGCGCAAGAAAATATCTTCAACAACGAGCTCACCAATTAATGTGGACATACCACATAGATAGAGAATGATATAGAGACATCTGAGAGCACCAAGAAAAAACAAAGAAACATTTGCACCAACCGAGATAACTAGAATCACACAATCTTCATTCAGGAACACTGACAGAGACCAACAAAACACTATCAGACCACATCATACTCAAAACTTCACGCGTACCTCTGAAACTTTTGGTAGATGACTAGATAAACTCAACAATAAACCCTTTAATCCACATCATCTAATCTTCAACATATAGAATAGGACACCATCATGACCTGCATAGTTCCACTAGGAACACAAAATACTATCTTTTACAATTTTCTCAATATCCTTGACATGTACAACAATTGATACACCAAATGATAATAGTGTTGACATCAATGACAACCACATATCAGCAACACATCCACAACATCCAACAATCTCCCACTTTGGCATTGATGGCAACACATGATGTGAAAAATACCATCAACCCAACAAACTAACTTCCTCTACACTTCTCTCAACTGAAATTCTCTCCACAAGGATTTTCCACATTACACTTCTCCCCCTTTGACATCAATGGAAAAGGAAACAATGAACTTTCCATGCACATGCTCTGAACCACATATATGCACATCTAACTACTCCCCTTGAGTAGCAACCACATAAACATCAATTCAGATCAAAATATAGCAATGAAGCTCATGAATTGATGCAAGAAAATGCATCATTTAGCTCTTATTAGGAGGGGTAATTATCCCTAGCATTCCTCTAAGATACTCAAAAGTATCCTTTGGTAAAGGGTTAGTAAATATATCTACAATCTATTCTTTGCTAGGCACATACTCCAATATGACTTTTTTCTCATTCACTTTTTCCCTCAAGAAATGAAACTTGATTGATATATGTTTAGTCTTAGATTGTAGTACTAGATTCATTGAGATATTTATCGCACTTGAGTTTTCATAGTATATGGCAATAGGCTCTTCATATATCACCATGATATCTCTCAGCTCTGATACCAATTGTTGGACTTGTCATTGCACCAAAATATGACCTGTTAATGCTTGATACAAGCTTCAGTTAAGAACCACAGGAGGTGGTTAGACCAAGTTTAAACCTCATGCTTGTACTGGGGGGGGATTTTTACAAGGTGTGACCATTGGTCTTCCTTGTAGCACTAGCGCTTGGGTTTGTGACATGGTCTAACCACCTCCTATGATTCTTAACCAAAGCTTGTATTAGGCATTGACAGGTCGATCTTTTGGTGCAACGGCAAGTCCAACATGTGGTATGCCTCAAATATTGAGTCCAAAAGGGGAGTTGCATCCATTTGACACCCAGAAGAAATATTTGGGAGGAATGCTCAGATCAACTAAGATGACTTTGTCTATCACCGATTGCATCCTGCTTAATTCAAATATTGACACAATGGTGGAAATTGAATCAAGGGTGGATATATTTTTTAAGGAAGCCATGATTTTAATTGATGCCAGGTACTCTCAATACATTGATAAGGTGTAGGGTTTATTGAATATTAAATGGCCTACTAAGGAGGAATACAACACTTGGTTGGAGAAATACATAGAGTGAATCTATGTGAGGATCAGTGAATGAGAATAATGGAAAGGAGAAGAATAATACATACCCCAAATACAATATAGATTAGGCTTTTGGTATAACATGGTAGAATATTATTCTCTCCTAAAATTCAAATGAATAGCACGTGGTGCTAATGTGGATTAATGAATTTTGACTCTTTCTATTTTTCTTGCCTTGTCTCGTAAGTTTTGTTGTTTTGATTCTCCCATGGTTGGCATTTTGAACGCATGGGGAATATCTTGAAACTTTTGTAACAAACTAATGATGTTTTTTGAGGTGGGACCTATTTTCTACAAAGAGTTGAGGTTAATTTTTCCTCATGTTTATTTGCTCCACCTGAAGACTCAAGTATAATTGAAAGTGGAATATTGTTACAATCGGTCCAATCAGATCATGACATGTGCACTATTTGGTTTGATGCTTTTTTTCTCCTTCATCTCTATAAGAAGGAATTTAGGGCCAGAAGCACAACAGTTGAAATTTTTTGAGTTGATATTATTAAGTTGTCAAGATAATATGAAGCAAGTTTTAGAGTTTTTGTCTTAAGTTTATTTTGGAGTTCATACTTATGCATGTAAATTTGATAATGATATAGCATTTATAATAAAAGGTAATATCAGTTCCATGGCTATTGTCTCTCCTTGTATGTGTATTATGAGTTATGAGTGAAAGTAATCCAAGATTTCTTTCATTTGTCTCTATCATTGCCTGATGGATGTTTAATTTCATGCTTGCTTATTGATTCAATGAAATGATGTAAGTGCTTGTATGAGATTGATGACTTATAATAATTATGTGCTAAGATATTTTTAAGTAGTAATGATCATGAACATCACAGAGAAATGTTGTAATGCAAGATTTCTTGAAGTTACAAGTGCTATCGTTTAAATTGTTATCAGGTCACATAGGATGGTATTGACCCGGTCCTTGGGATAAAGACACTAGTTCATGCAGATTATTTGTGTTTCACTTACAGTGTTGATTCATCAGCTACTCAATCTTTAAATCATAGAATCTCAAGGGGATACTATTATTTTTTTTGTGTGTTAGAATTTCACTCTCTCATGCTCAATATATATAACATTGATACATAACCTGCCAACTTATTTGATGCATATTATTTAATGGTTTTATGAGAGATATATGTTATTGGAAATGTATTTGATTGTAATTGTGCAAAGTGTTTAAGTATACATTTTGGGATCACCCTCTCGGGTTTCATAGAGCCCAAAGAGTAGGAATAAAGTCTAGCAACCTCTATTCATTTGTTGGCCAATCCCTTTAGAAGTATTGATAATTGGAAATGGAAAAATCCATAGGTATTTATGGAGATCAATTTGGTTCTTAAAAAATAACCAACACATCCCACCACCTAGCATTCCCATTACAAAACCTCATCATCCTCTCTATCTATCCCCTTATATCCCTAATCAAGATCAACAAAGGTACACACCCTTGAACCTTTTCCAACATACTACTTACACCAACCCATCAATAATACATCCATATCATTCATATCCATCCACCAATCCTATTGCTCTTAGAAATGATTTGGATGCCAAATCTCAAATGCATAAATCCAAAAATCCACAAAAATCAAATGATCAACATGTCCCATTAAAAACAGGTATTGGTTAGTAAACTTGGTGAGTTACAAAAAAGAATGGAAGACAGTGATAACAGTATTCTAATGGGCCAACAAGAAAAGGAAGAGCAATTGGAATGGGAGAAACTATTAAAAAAAGAAGAGGTTTTCTAGAAGAAAAATTCTAGAATACAGTGGCTTGTTGAGGGGGATTGGAACACATCTTTCTTCCATGTGTTAGCTCTTAAACATAGAAAAAGGAATCATATAAAAAACTAAAAAAAATGAGACTGGGGACGAAGTTACTAATCCCTTACAGATTGGTCTATTAGCTGCTAATCACTTTAATCATGCTTACTCGCTTCCTGTAGAGGCTCTTGACCTTGAGTTGGTTGATTTTCTATTGGAACCTCTCCCTACTCCTATAGCCCATGAGTATAATGATTCAATCTTGAGGGCAGTTTCTTATGAGGAGGTTTAGTTTGTTGTGTTTAGTATGGGTTCCTATAAAGCCCCTGGGCTTGATGGTTTCCCCCCGGCTTTCTTCCAAACCTTTTGAGAGATTGTGGGGGAGGACCTTAGCCTTGCTACTAGGGATTTTTTCAAATCCAGTAAATTGCTTAAATAGTTGAACCACACATTCATAGCTTTGGTCCCCAAACCTGAGGACCCTCTGACCATGTTTTAATTTTGTCCTATTAGTCTTTGCAATACTGTTTATAAGATCTCTAAAATTTTGGTGAACCAGTTGAAACCCCTTTTGGAGAATATGATTGGTCCCAGTCAAAATGGTTTTGTTCCTAGCTGACATATTCTAGATGCTGCTCTATCCACCCTTGAAACTATGCACTCTATGGATAGGTGTAACAACCTTATCATGGATTTTAAGCTCAAAAATTTCAAAGCTTATGATAAAGTCCTATGGAACTTTCTCCCCAAAGTCCTTGATAAGTTTGGCTTCAACCGAAAAGTTATCAATATCATTATGGAATGTGTCTCTATTGTGAAGTATTCAGTTTTAGTCAATGGAGTGTCCTAAGGGTTCTTTGAGGCTAGGAGGGGAATCAGAAAGGGAGACCCCCTATCCCCTTATCTATTCATTATGGTGGTTGAAGTGTTGAGAAGGAATGTGGTGCGTATACTGTCAGAGGGCTCCATCAAAGGTGTCAAATTGGACTCCACCCTTGATCTTGTTACTATTCAACAATTTCTAGATGACACTATTCTTTTTAGAAAATCTTCGGTGGTTGTATCCAGGAAGTGGAAAGGTTTCCTCAATATCTATGCGGCTTGTTCTAGTCAATGCATCAATTGCAATAAAAGTATGATCTATTTATTTCACTGCACTCCTAGTCTACAGGATCGAGTGACCGCAGTGTTAGGTTGTGTGAGTGCCACTCTTCCTTCAATCTATCTTGGCCTGCCCCTTACTATTAAGGAAGTTACTTCCATCTTCTAGAATTCTACTCTTGAAAGAGTTCAAAGAAAGCTTGTTGGATGGAAAGTTTCTCTCCTGGGTCATGCGAGAAAGCTACAACTTCTCGTTGCTGCTCTCCAAGGAATACTTTTTTATTTTCTATCAATGTTCAAAATACCCTATAATATTGCTGAGAATTTTGAGAAGATTCAGAGAGTATTTCTATGGTCTAGTACTGAGGATAAAAAGGAGATGTTGTTGGTCAGCTAGGAGAAATTTTTCCTTCCCAAGCTCAGCGGGGCTAGGCATCAGGAAAGTCCTTGCTTCCAACAAGGCTCTGCTTGCTAAAGTTGGGTGGGACCAATTAAGAGATAAAAAGGACTAGTGCAAAATTATGAAAGAAAAATACCTGTCCAACTGTCCCCTAATTAGATTTTTTGAGAATGATCATCCCCATGGGTCTCTAGCTTGGAATAATATATGCAAAATGAAGAAGCTTTTGTTGACTGGTTTGAGATGGAAGCTTGGAAAAGGAAATAATATCCACTTTTGGGAAGATTTCTGGCTCTTAGACTCCCCCTTGGCCTATTCGGAGTTTAAAAATATGATGGAACTTGATTCTTAGTTCTTTGGTAGGAATGTGTGGGATTGCATACATGGTTTATAGGGTGCTAGGTGTTGGAAAGATATTAGCTCATGTGGCCCTCTTTCCCCTAACCTACAAGGCCTGGCTTCTTCCTTACAGGTCTTACTCTCTCAACACAAAATTCCACTATCAGATGTTGAAGATGATTTCTTTTGGGCCTTGGATAGTAAGGGAGAATTGATTTTCAGGACGACTTACAGTTTGTTGTTGGACAAGGGCCTATAGAGTAAGTTATGGAAGAAGGTCAGGAACTATCACTTGATTCCTAAAATAAATTTCTTTTGGTGGAAAACCTGCCACAACAGGATCCTAACCCAAGATAATCTAAGAAAGAGGGGATTCCAAATCCCGAACAGGTGTTTGTTGTGCAAAGAAAATGAAGAAATTGTGGATCATATGCTTCTTCACTATCCATTTACTGCTAGTGTCTAGGACCTTGTCTTTCAAAAATTGGAGACACACTAGACCTTCAATAAATATTTGGTTTCCTTTATGGAAGGGTGGAATGGTCCTTTTTGACACCCCCTTCCTTTGAAAATTTGGAAGAAAATTCCCCCCATCATTAGCTAGTGCATTTGGAAGGAAAGGAACAATAGGGTGTTCCATGACATTGAGAAGAGTCTGAAGGATGTGTTTAGTTGTAGGTCGAGACTTATCTCAGAAAGTCTTTCCTTGCTCAAGTGAAAACCACTAGATACTTCCCCAACTAGTTGGGAGATCAAGATGGCTAAAGCCTAGAAAATTGTGCTTGGCATTAATTCCTTTAACAAATCCAAATCTCTTGTTAGGAAAAACATTATTTGGAAACCTCCAATCAAGGGTTGGTTTAAACTAAATTTTGACAGGGTGAATAAGGGGAACCCTGGTCCGACCAGTATAGGTGGTTTTATAAGAGACAATCAGGGCAACTTAGTTGTTGGGTATGTTGGTGGTATTGGTATTCACTCTTCCATGGTGGCTGAGTCTCTGGCACTGCTCAAGGGCGTCAAGATTGTTGTCACTCTAGGCATTAAGAATCTAGAGATTGAAGGGGATTCTAAAACTGTGATAGACTCTATCAACTTGGGCCACTTACTTTGTTGGGACTTAAGTTATATTCTATTGGATATTAATATCTTAATCTCTAAATTAGAAAGGTATTACCTAGCTTATATCTTTCAAGAGGGTAACTAGGTGGCTAACGGCTTTGCTAGCTTGGGGTCCACCTGGAAAATTAGAAAATGTTGGAGAAAGATAGATGTTCTACCAATGTCTATTCAAAGGTTAATCCTCTTGGAGTGGAGGAATTACTCTATTAATAAAGATTAATTTGTCATTCTTGTTTAGGCACATGTGGCTTTCCTTGAAAAATCATTGGTTGGTTTGATCTTTGGTGAATAAGGTGGCTAGGCTCAAGTGGGTGTCCACAGGGATTTTTATCTTATAATCATCTTTCGTGGGGCCCCTAACCTTTATGGGTTGCCTTGCCAATTGTACAACACATCTTTGTAAATCTCTTGGAGTTCATGTAAAAGGATGTACTATGCCATCTTGTTTAATAATTCAAATTTAAGGCATCTTTTGATTCACCTTAGATTTTATCAAATGTACTTGAAAATTTCAAATCTTCCCCTTGCATTCATTTGGCTTTGGGAAGTGTGTAACTTTTTTAAGTTGATTAGCTCTTGGGATTTAAATATGGATCCCATTATTATTCTTAATTGTTTTAATTCTTGGTTTCCTTGTGATGATTATGGGCCAGCGTGGCAGTTTTCATCGGATTTAACTATCGAAGCGTGTAAATGTCACATTTCCTTTATTACACCTTTTCATCCTGACTGGAGTTGTAAAGTTTATTTTTGCAACGGTATTCTCTCCTATGATCATTCTATTTTCAGGCAGTGTTCTTTTGGCTACTTTTTTTTGTGGGTCACAATGGGAGGAGATAGAGTTAGAACTAAGCTAGACAATTGCGAGGAGTTTCGCCAGGACTCTCTAGCTTGGCATATATGTTCCAAAGGTCGGATAATGTTGCTTATGAAAAATCTTGTGGGCCATGATGAGGTGTTGTCAGCCCAGTTTGCTAGTTCTTGGAAGGATAGGTGGATCACCATGGGTGGCATAACTTTCAACGTTGATGAAGAGGTGATTGGTAAGGCTACTAGCCTTTCATGTGAGGGAATGAAATGTAAAAGAAACACCAAAGTGTAGGACTTGGTGAGTCTAAATGAATTCATTAAGGGAAATGAGAAACTGGTGAAAAAGCAGTTGGGTTTTGACTGTGAAGCACTACCTAAGCCCTAGGATAAGGTTTTCCTTGTCATCATGAAATACATTACCCTCAAGGGTAGATTCAAGGTATTTAATTTCTACCACTTACCACTGCTAAATTACTTAAGGTATAATATTTTGCTTAGCTTCTCATTCTTTTTTCTTTGTTCTCTAGAAAGTTCCATCAAAGAATCCTAAGAAATTTCCACTCTTAACCCTGATTATCTGCCTCCTTTACTGCTACACCAAGGCCTAATCCATAGGCTCTACCAATTCCATTTTGCTCTGGTCCCTCCCAAACCCATCTCAGCTATGCACGTGGAAGAGTTGGAACCCCCAAAAATTAACCATGAAAACCCTTGCCCTGTTGTTTTGGAGGGCTTGAAGAGGAAATCCCCCATCCTTGAGGATGATCCTGGTATTGAGACTTTAGCCACTCCTCTGCCAAAGAAAAATAAAAATGAGTTCGGGTTGGCCTAGTCAAGTGTTGCAGTTGGGATTTGTGAACTGAAACACAAGAAGGTAAACAAACTTGCAACTAAAAAGAAAAGGAAAAATGTGCCTCAACTTCTGAGGTTTCTTCTGGTCTTCGAGGAAGGTAAATGTTCCAAGGAAAAATATTCAAAGGGTGACAATATGGTGGGTGCTAGATTTGAGATGGGGATGGAACAAACGAGTATGAGAATATCCCATAGGGTGGAAAAACACAAGAAAGGGTCCCCTGTTGATGATATCTCTAGTGGCTCAGTTCATACAGGCGGTAGAATTGAAGGCACTAAAGCTACTAAGAAGTGGAAGGATAAAGGACCCATAAAAGACCCTAGTCACTTCTCTGATTTGAACTAGATGCTTCGAGAGGAATCTACCAAGTCCTTGGATTCTAGGGCTAGTGTTGATGCAGATATCTAGAGCAAGGATGGCAAGATGGATGAGCTCAATGTGTTGCAGGAGCAGGTTGCTAAGCTGAATTGTAAATTTAACTGTGTGACCTGGTTCACTATAAAAATTATTCATAGGTCGGATCTCACTCTCTCAGATGTGGTCAAGGAGTAAATATACAAGAACACCATGGATGAAGGCCCCATCTAGATTTGGGAAGATGTGTTAAACATCTTGGTCAAGAAATGGGAGGGTGTAGACAATTAGTGGTTGGGTTTGTGCTGTAATGTCTCTCTACTATTTATAGGCTATGTTTGTGTCTATTGTATGTTGTTATAGTAATTTTTTTTTATTTTTAATGGTTTCACTCATTTTTGGCCCTTTGGGCTCATCATGTAAAGGGTACAACACCCTATAAATGCTGCTTATATTATCAAAAAATGTCCCATCAAAAAGACATGCAACAACAAATAAAAATATGATCCAAAAAAAAAAGTTTAAATCCCAAAGGCGACAAAGGCCCATGAAGCAAAAATCAAATCCAAAAACCATTTGGATTCCCAAAATTCTCATAGATTCAATGCATCCCAAAGAAAAATCAAAATTGGCATCCAAACTTGCTTATCCAAAAGCTTCATCCAATCCTAAGTCATTCAACCCATCTAATAATCCTTCATCACCTCCATCCATTTTGGGTCCTTATATCCCAAAATCTACATCCACTCCTCCATCTAAACCTCAAAATACAAATTTTACTTCTCTTCCACAACTCCACCACCCTTCAAGGTGTGTGCCAATGTTGATCTTGCCAACATTTCCATCCACTCATCTACAAGTATTCTATCAACCCATCCATTATACAACATCCATTTTCCATCCTTCCATCCCTCTTATCTGATTCTTTGAATAAATCTATATCCCCCTCCATCTTCTAATCCATTTTATTCCCCTTACCATCATTCTACCAATTCCTATGAGCATACATATAATTACCATGGTCCGTTATAGCACACAATCAAGGGATACCGTCTATGGAACTAGATGCTTGAGTCCTTCCTCCATATCCCTATCATCCATCTGCTCATGTGTAATGTTCCCATCCTCTTGCACTCTACACTTGGGGGTAAGCTTCATCCATACCACATCTTATCCACATCCGCCACTATCCTTCATCATCTATCCATCATCATATCCAAACCGATCATCCTTTTTCCCCCCTTTGATCTTGAAAAGGATAAGGATCTACATGAGTATCATATATCCTACCTCCCTTATGCTATCCATATCATTCATTCCATATCACCCATCCTATCCAAATCAATCCACCCTTCCCATATTTTATCTTGATAAGGATCCTTCATTCTACCATTATATGCATACCTTATCCATATCCCCTATTATCCTCCTTATTATATCCCTTATCCTACCTCCATCCTCCTATCCTAGCCAATTCATCCTCTCTCTTCACCCTTGATCTTTATAAAAAGCTAGGGGAAAAACATCTATGCATGCTTTGAACAATGCAATTCCCTTCCCTCTCATGATACTATTCTTCCATTAATGATTGCACTACCTCTATTATAGGGCATATAAGTCCTTTGCAACTAGTCTTTGGAGATCCCTTCCTCTTATCTCCCATCACTATTCATCATCCAATGCCCTCTCTCATATCCATGGAATTCCTCCATCCTTCTATCCTTTACAATGCATGGGTTCTCCCTTGTCATTGGAATTCATCCATTCCTCTATCCTAATCACCCTATCCTCCATCCAATCTTATCTTATCTAGTACAATGCATCCAAATATAATAAATCCTAATCCATGCAATATAACTTGCAATCTATCCCATCATCCATAAGCAATCCATGACCTTAATCCAAATTAGCTAATAATCCATTGATCCACTTTAATCCATTATCATCATAGGGATATATCCTTCCCAAAACACATTTTATGCTTATCATTGCAATCCTTGGGGTGCACATTGTTCTTATCATTAAATTTTCTATCATTATCATCATCACAAGAATTCATCAATCCATATACCAATCAATTTTCAACTTTACTTGGAGCATAGTCCTTGTTTTCTTTTGGTTTGTTATGCATGCTTGCTTGTTTCTTGTTTGTTTATCATTATTTTCATTTATCAGGGTATTTTGCACTCTATTACCACAAGGGCATCATGGTATTCCATATCATGGTGTTATAAGGCATATGTTTGCACTTGACCTTTTTGATTACGTACTTGGTACATTGTCATCCTAGTTCCTTATACCTTGGTGCATGTCTCAAGTACAATATCGAATCTAGGTTACTCATATCATTACAACATGATGATCATCCATCCTCCCTCTCGATCCATATCTTCATCATTTCATCCTTTATCCTCTAGTTCTCTCATCTCTTTTGAGAGAACACCCATGTTCTTTGAACCTGCATGTGCTCTCGAGGGGGCATACCAATACCTCCTCATCATCCTTCCCCATCCTCACTATATTTTTTTCTTCTTTGAAATGATGTTATTTCTCTTAGTCGCAACATAATCTCAAAGAGGGGCAAAATGCAGACACCTAAAATTTGACCTAACCACACTTTACCTAACCTAATATTTAATTAAAATAAATATTTATTGTTTATTTAATTAATTCAACCTTTTCCCTTATCATCATAATTAACTAAATAAATATCTATATTTATTTAATTATTTTTCCCTTTACCCTTATCCACCAGGTGCCTTTAATTAAATAAATTTATATTTATTTAATTAAATCAAACCTTAGCCCCCAAACCTTTCAACTAAATGAATAAATTAATACTTAATTAATTTATTTAGGCTAACTAACCTTCTTACCATTTTCCCATTATTTAATTCCACCCTAACCATTATTATCCCATTCTCCAACTTTTAACCTTATCAAGTAGTTAATGAACCCATGGTTTGTTAACTTACCCATCCCTATTAGATTAATTAATCCATGATTAGTTAATTTAATCATAAATCTAGCCATCATTAACATTCTTTCCTAATTTTTTATTCTCTCCACCTCCCCCAAACTTTTCACCATGTGACAAGTGTCCTAACCTATCCATCCTACCCTCTTCTCACATATGTGTAAATATCACCTACCTCTTACACAAATCTACTAACCTCTTACAAAATCCCACTAACTTTTCCCAATGTGTGCTCACACATGTGTGAGCACACCTCTCACTTGCACCCCTTTCTCTCTTGTGACACTTGTCACAAGGCTAATCCTCTACCATACCATTCAATCATGTCCATTGATCAAGTCAATGCATCCTAGCCCTTGGTTCCTCTCATCAAAATTCTACATATTGAGGCCTTGGATCTCATTCTTCATAATCCAACTTTATCATACACTTATGTTGCGAAAATTATGAGCACCCACATATCATAAATACTTGAGAAAATTTGCAAGTCTTGGGTGCAACTTGGAGCTCAATCAATGGAGAGGAGAATTATGAAGGTATAATATCATTTTTTGTTCATTTCCTTTATGATTTTCATTGATTTACCTTCATTATCACTTTTAACTTCTTCAATTCCTATTTGTGGAGGTGACCTTCTATCTTGAATTACCTTATTTCTTCATACTATTGGCACCTATATTTTTCAATTGTAGCATACTTTGCATTAATTAAGTAATGTCATTAGGGGAACTTGTGCAAATTGATGTGCCATTTGTATTTTCAACTATCAAGTTATTTCCTTAGTTTACCATCTTATCATTTTTTGAGTAGTGTCATTAGGGTCACTCAAAAAAAAATCCTATTTTGATGTTCATCCTAGTTTCAGAGGAGATTCTTCAGTTTTAGCACTATAGAAAATATATTTTGATAATATTTTATAGCTTCTTTGTGCTTCAATGTTGTTCTTCATGTTTATATTTAGGAAATTATTTTGGAGGATTCTTAGTCCTTAATTTGTCTTTCTCTCTTTCAAAGAAGAGTTTCTCCTATGAGGTTTTCTGCTTTTCTCTAATTATGAGAGATATTTTCATTTGTACATAGGTTTCTAATCAGACCTAGTTGTTAGGAAAAATATATTCCTTTTATGTATTTGTCATTAGAAATTTTAACTTCTCCCTAAGATTAAATTAAGAGGGGTGTTAGATTAAAAGAGATTTTTCCTAATTAATTATTTGATTAATAAGGCCACTTTTAACACTAGCTACTTAGGCTTACTTTGGTCATATATTTTTTGTCTCAAGTCATAGAATGAGAACACATGTCATGATCTAATTTTTTCCTTACCTACGGTTTCCTTTTTATTTTTCCTTATTATAAGGATTCATTATGTATAATTCAATTACATTAATGCACATTCATAATGATCCATGTTTTTTGGAAAAATAGTCTCTTTGGCCTCCATAGAAATTCTTATTGTTTTTTCTCTCTTTCTATGATAGGTGTTTGATTGCAAGTGATTGTTGGGAGCCATAGGGTTGAGGAAACAACTCAAAAAATGATGACATATTTTTTTGAAACCATGATATTTGTTAGAATCCAAGATCACCTGCATGCAAATGAATACCTGTCACATGCAAAAGATATGAAGAACCAAAATATGCTTTGTAAACCTCTCAGTAAAAATGCATTAAGAGAATCGATTATTACAAAGTGATCAATCCTTATGAAGGAGATCAAGAAACCCTAAAAGGGAAACCCTAAAAGAAACCCTAGTGTGTACACTTAATAATTAATAATTAATTATTAATGTGCCTAAGTTTAGCTTAAGTAATAAAGAGGAATAAGTGACTTAATTAATTAATCAATATGATGTAATTAATTAAGCATAATAACTTATTACTTTAACAATATTTATTTTTCATTCCTCACTATCAAACAAGTTTACTTATTGAGGATTTGAAATTTCTTTTACCAAATAAAAATGATGTAAATTAACCAAATTATACCTTTTACTTGTATTGTTCTCAATAATTCAACATTCTACTCATGATTTAGGAGGAAAATATAACTATTGAAAATCATTCAATGTCACTAATAACAACATAGATGATTACTACAGTCTAATATATGTCAAATTTTACACAATTATAATTCAACACAACTAATATCTATAAAATCATACTAAATAGCACTCATTTGCAATGCCTCAATTATGAAATTAAGAAAGGACAAAATACTTCATAAATAAGTAAAGAAGTGGCCCCTATCAAGGATGATTTCAAAGAATTTAAACTCAAGGTATGTTTAAAATATAAATTTGTTTTAGATTTTGACATAAAGGAGGGATGCAAAATTTTAGTACAACATTGGAGACCAAGATAACATACTTTATATGTAGAGTAGATTTGAATTAAATAGACTAAATTTTTCTCAAGTGTGCAACCCAAGCAAGTTTCTTTCTTGAGTCATTATGCATGGGCCATCTTGTGGGTTTGAGAAAATTAAAGGATGTCTGGCTGGCTTAACATGATTATGAAGAAAGGGAAAGAGTAAGATTGGTAAATTGTTAGTCAAGTTAAATTACTACATCAATTGAAAACCAAGTACTTAATTCAAATAGCAAATACTTTCTAGTATTTGTAGGTGGAGATGCAAGCTACTTCTCCCTTGAAGGTGGATGGTGGGTAGGATGTTGTGGATTCCCCAGATGTGGACTTGGAAATGCTAAATAGGAGGTCTATTATTGAGGAAATTGTTGACTCAATTCGTAAGATTCAAATGCCGATTGCTGGAGGTAAAGGTAAGGAGGTCTGTGTTAGCCAGGAAAAGGTAGGCTCTTACCAGGAGGATGATACTAAGGGTCGAGATGTTTTTAAATTTGATCATGAGGATGTTCCCAATTTTTGGGGGATGTCTAAGGAAGGATCCATTTATTTGTTTAAATTGTTTAATTGGGTGTTTCACGAACTCAATATGACCAATGTTAGGGTTCAAAGTGTGGTGAGTAAAGTGGGAGAGTCTTCAGTTCAAAATCAAATTGATGAGATGTTTGACTCATTAAAGACTATTGTTAAGGAAATGTTGAACATGAAGCATATGTTAGAGAAAAGAATCATGACCCTTGAGGACCAAATGGAAAGGATTTGTGCTAATTTGAAGAAGGGTGGGGAAGGGACTAAATCTGCTATGAAGTTCGAATCTATTGGTATTTCTACTCCTATTGAAATGGCCAATAAACACAAGCATATTACTCCTGGTGAGGAAGCTAGTGTTGGTGGTAGGCTTGTGGAGGAATAGGTGTCTATTGAAAAGGCTGGTGGGGTGCATAATTTTTTGATTAGTGAGGTGAATGTGGGTGGGTCCGGTGCTAGAACACGTAAAAAGACCAAGGTGCAGGATGGGCCTCCTACTAAGGATTTGTTTGAAGTCATCAATGATTATCAAAAGAATATGATGAGCGATATGGAGGTTGTTGATATCCTAAAGAATGTGTAGTGTTGTTGCTTTTGTCCCTCCATTATGTCTATTGTCGTGTTGATGGTGTGTTGTGTTTTAGTTGTTGTTTTCTTTTTTTCGTTATCTTTTGCTTCAGCTGATCTTTTTTGTAAAGGGTTTCAGGGTCCCTTCAAAACCTTCTTTACCTCTAATAAAAAACAAATACTTTTTAGTAATTCATTATTTTATTCTCTAATTAACACTTCAAAACCAAATTTTACTAATAATAAATATACTTAGAGAGCCATAGCCATTTTTATTCTAAATTCCTTATAAATAATGAATACCAAGTGTTGCCATATGTGTAAAGCCCCACCTCGCATATGATTAGTACAATCCTAAATTGTTATATATTTTCCTTAAATAGATGGTTAGATATATTACAGGCGATAAATAAAGTGATCGAGTAGCAACAATATTGTATCTCATTTTTATTTTATAATTTATCGTAATTATTTTATTTAATGAAGATGTATGTAAATATAAATTGTGGAATACAAATCAAAATTATAATGGGAAGTGAAGGAGGGCGTTAACCCTATTGGGGTAGAAGCAAGGTATATAAGAAGGATAAAAGTATGCAAATAATGTTTGGTGAAAAGTAATTTCCCTTACAATAATATATGTATAAATATATATATAGTCTAAGTGTTGGTTAAATATGATTAATACTATTAACATTGAATTAGTTTACTCTAGGATAACATCATAATTATTGGTGAGTTATATGGTGGGGTAAATAATCAACAAATAAATATTGTTTCTTAAAATTGTTAGTTAAACGATAATGTTATTATGGAATTCTAAAAGAGTTAATTTAAATAATACCAATATCATTAAGTTTTATTAGTTGATCAAAGTATAATATTCTTTTTGATAAGGTTTAATAGCCAAATAATTGATGGCGTTACTAACGTGTATTTAGATGAGAAATATTATTATTATTATTATTATTGACATTGATATTTTATTTTAGTTCAATCACAATTTTAGTTAATTGAAATTATAAAGCAATCGATTTATTTCAAATCGAGTTGGGGTTCTAGTTGGTTGTGAATGTGACTCCTCAAAATTTTAAATATCTAGATCGAGCAAGATCTAAGTCCAAATTTTAAGTGGTCAATAATTCCTCAACACCCACTGTCATAGGTAATTAGAAACATTAAATGATGGTGGTTGAATAAAGCACTTCTTTAATGTAGTCTGTGGAAGAAATATCATCTAGATTTTAGATCTGGTAGATGGGGTAAAAAAAACCTTGATGGCTTGTCTTTTTTAGGGACATTTTGGTGGCAGGTTTGGGCCACCATTGTGTGAGTTGAAACACAAATTATTTATATTCTTTCATGTCATAAACTACCAAGAGGTATGGATTTTCTATGAGGGCCTTTATTGTAAGGGACTTGGAGGCCAAAAAGGAGGAGAGTCTCCTACCATGCCATTAAAGAGGTATGTTATCCCTTAATGACGGTGTGCAGGAGGATGACATACCTAGAAGGGGGAGCATTACACCCGCCATGGGGATGGGAGAAATAATTAAAGGCTCTTATCCTCTTCATTATGGGAAACATTATTTAGTGCCTACGGGGAGGTCAGTGAGAAAAAAAAAAAACAAAACAAAACAAAACGAAAGGGAAGCCAGATCAAGAAGTGTGGGGCGAGCTAGTAAGAATGATAGAAGGAGAAATGTGAATAGATGGGAATGCAGATTAAGTAGCTGACGGTTCTAAGGGAATAATGTTCACCTCTCAAATTATGATTAAACATTGTGAGAGTATTATTGTTTTTTTTACAAGCCACTTTTGACTGGTTGTAATTATATCCTATAGATTTTATTCTATTTTATTTTCTTCATGGACTATAGTTTCGTTTGATATGATTTCAAACTATGGTATATCTTAATCAAATAGTTTAAAATGTTCAAGAATGGCCTCTTCACTATTACAAAAAAATACATAGGAAATTTTTATTCAATACTTCTAATTCAAATGGTAAATCACAAATTCTCAAGCCTTAAGCATCATTTTGAATTCATTAAACTATTGGGGAAATAGTGATTCATGATTTAGAATTTCAAGAAAATGCTTGGAGGTAAATCTTGGGATCATTAGGCACCTAGAGATCAGATAGTCATTATGTATAAAAAAATAAGAAAGTGCCACAATATGAGAAAAATTAAGGAAATATTTCATTTATAATCACGATGATGTACATGCTCTACATTTTTGCTTAGGCCTGGTTCACATATCTTAGTCAATTTATAAGAGAATAGAGAATTCTAAATATTATAATCTATATTGGGTCAAACGTTGTTATGATTTTTTATGAATTGTGTGCTTTGGAAACAAAATTATGTGAGTTAGTCATGTGTTGTAATTAAAATTTAGAATTTGTGTTTGTCCTTAACTAAATTTTAGAGTTAAATTTTGGGCATTATAGTATAAACATTTTTTGTAAGGTAAAAAAATATATTCAAATGTGGAAAATAACCAAAGGAAGAAAAAAAAACAACACACAAAAGGAAAGGAAAAATGGAAAAAAAGAAAGTGAACTACACAAACTAATTATGGAAAGATTTAAGGTGATGCCCATTAATTGTGTGTCGCAATCAATTCCCTTGCAAATCCAAGTCAAATGTATTCCTTTCAATTTGGTGTTAATCTTGTAAGAACCTAACTATAAGGAATCAAAATTGTGATATTTTTAGAGTCCTCTCTTGCTTTGTCTCACAATAAGACAAGGTCATTAATATGGTTTTATTTGAAATATAATTATCAAATAATTTATTTATCCTTTCTTTATACTTTTCTAACATTTGTAAATTTGTGACCCTCATCTCATCTAGAGATAAAAAATGTTTAATCTTTTTTTATAACATATCCAAGTCTTCTAAATTGTGCTAAGGTTGTCTTATTAGCAATAATATATAAATCACTATGTATGTTAGCATCAAATTCATAAGTTAGCATGAAAGTATAGAAATATGTGCTAGATTTAATAGTGTTCTATCAACCCATAAGGCTTCATATATCTTTAGATTTTAGTTGTACTTCTTATTGTAGATGATTTTTCTCATGTAAGAAATCAAGTTTTTTATCAATAGACTCAAGTACTTGGCTACTATCCTAAGTGTAATAAGGGACAAATGATGAAAAAACTAACAAGCTAGAAAATTCAAACACCAATGAGAAATAAATTGAAATCCATTATCAAAAAATATTTTATAAGAGACACCAACCCTAGAAAAGATCTATTTTTTGAAAAAGGAAACGGGTATCTGCAGGATCATCATGGAAAAAATAGGCCCTTAAGTGGCAAAAAATTCAGAAAAATCAGAGTTAGGCAACTTGACGTAAAAATTTGAATAAGTTATATATATTATTTCAAAAATATTTAAGAATAGAATTTGTAGCAAATTGAATATAGTTTCTACACTACTAGGTTTGTTTAAAAAAAAAATCTATTTGGTGAAAATTTGAAATTTCAATGCAGTAGTACTTAAATTTCATGAAAAAAATAAGAAGTAGGTGTTTGTCTGACCACCCTAACCACAATAAATTAATAATTTTTTTTATAATATTTTAGATATAAGTAGAGGATTCATGTCCCAATGTGATGCATATTTTTTTGTAATTTTTTTCCAAGTAAATAATTAATTGTGAATTTTTTATTACAACTTTTAAAAAATATAAAACTCGTATGTCTTACCACCTTAACTTGGTCAAAACTTCATGAAATTCAAATTTCTTTTTTTAATCCTATAATATGTGAAGAATAGAATGTGATGCATGTTTTGGATTCAAAAAATGTGATATTGTTTGAAAGCTATAGATGTTATTCAATCAGCCTATCAATCAGGACTTTAGTCGTAATTCAATTAGAAAATGAATAATAATTACTTATTAAATTCAAAGTAAAGAATAATTTATATTGGTGGAAAGCTAAGAATCTTCTTTAAAAACCCTTTTCGTTTCATCAATTTTGGGTTAAAAAAAAGTAATCAGCCACATACCCATCATATTGCCACTTTTTGGCCCATCATGATCCTACACATACCCAAACAATGTTAATACTTATTGAACTTTTGAGGGTAATTTTTTGAGATTAAATAAACATTTGTATTAAAAATATACCTATGGCTTGTGGAGTAGTGTGATTGAATATATAAAATGAAATGAGCACCCCACTTTTCAAAAATAAAAGGTAGAACATGGTTTAGTGGTATTGTTGGTAGATGAACTTGTTGGAACATGTTTTTCATTGCATCAAAATATTGACCTATTAATGTAACGACCCACCAAGGAACCCCGAAGGACAACACAACCATGATATAATAACAAAACAATTTTTTTTTAAAATTAAATACACAATGGATTGTATAACATAATATAACATATAATCTAATCCTAAGTCCTCTAAGGTTGCATGACCGTGCTACTCACATAACTATCAACCAAGTTAATAAGAATCATTTCATTAACTACCGCAATAAAATGATTAATATAACAAGAAAAGTTCATTTTAAATCACCACATTATATGATTCTACATTATGTACTTCCATAACATGTCATTAGATAACATCATTAAAGATCATTTTTAAATAACTAACATGTGCAAAATACATCACTTAGCAATATCCCTTATAAAAGAGTTCATCAATATCTGTTACAACATTACAACATTTACAACAATTCTTCCCAAGTACATATGGGAAGAATACTTCTGATTACAATAAGAGATACACTAATATACAATACACTACATATACATAAAAGATAGCCCTCTTAAATTGGAGTGGGAACTAGAATCTGCTACACAAGGAACAACCTCCAGGCATAAGAACATGCAACAAGGATACCAAATGGAGGAAAAAGCACCAACATCCCAACCATGTGGTAGCCTTAGGTCCAACCCCCATTTTAGGAGATAAAACAAGGTCCCACTACAAATAGACAGTCAGGAAAGCAATAGGATAACACAATCAAGTGTTAAACATAGACTCCAACACAAGACAACATCAATTGCAACTCTGAGTTCACTTCTAGAGGCACACACACAATAGGAGAAGAAAAACCAACTGGGGAATGCTAGACTACAATAGGGAGGAGTGTCATCACATAGCTTGATATGGGTTATCCTGGTTGATCTTCCTAGGCCCCAACCCCCATCCTGGGTTATCCTAGAAGTCTCTACCAATCCTCAACCACCATACAAACTCATGTAGAATCAACATACCTTTCATTAGGACAAGGCAATTGATCTTTCCATTCCAGGCTTTCCCATCTCATCTTAATCCTAAACGAGTACTTAAGCCATGAGTAACTCATACCATTATCTTGATTAATGTGAAATATACCCATCCCCCTAATTCATTATTAATGTTATCACTGGATTAAGAAACTCCCAACAGGTTTCCTAGACAACCACTTTGCGTTCTGGCCCCCATTGAGATCCATTTCCCCTACTTGCAAATATTAAACCCTATAAATCAAGCAAAGCATTTACCATCTTACATACTCATCATAATCACATGAATCCCAAAATAGTGGAAGGCATTGACCTTGCACACTCATCAAAATCACAAGAATCTATACACCGTGCAAGGCATTGACCCTCTTGCACACAACATAAAACATTACCAAACCACTTCCAAGAGAAACCAACATAAAAAACATACATACCAAAACCCTCCTAGGTCTCTGGAAACCAACCTTAACAATTTACACATATGATTCCCACTTTTTAACAATTACCAAAATCGCCCCCAATTTCCAATAATCAACACAATATTCATAACAAGCAATCAATCAAACAATACATCACAAACACAAATACTCCTTAAATAAAAAAATATTTCCACATTTCAAGATACTCATTAACTCAACCACCAAAATAGTCCATAAATAACTGAAATAAAAACTATTCTAAACAATTAAGTTACTTAGTGATTTTACAAATTCAAAATTATCAATTATGACAAAATCAACAAACAAAGATAATCTATACGTTTATTTCAACAAATCCTTCAATTATCTAACTATAAGTAAATCAATTCACTCTACTTAACTATTTACAGAAACAAATATATTCTTCAATAAAACCATAGTATATATATATCTGTCTATGTGTGTGTGTATTATAACAAAATGTAGTTTTCAAAATAATATAACAATTATTATGTGGAAAACCTATAGATTCATACTTATATAAACATGCATATATATATATACATATATCCATATATAAACATACATATATATACATATATAAATATATATATATAAATATTTATATATATATATATATATTTAACCGACCATAAAATATATCCATCAAATTAAAGAAATGAAATGATAAACTATCGATTACCAAATGCAAAGCTTATAAGTGAAATTTCAAGCATAGATATAATCATATCAATAAAATTCCATTCATGATGTGTTTCCATTGATTAATTACTACAATTCATACTAATTGAAATCCAACATATACGTATTCATCACTTAACAAATACAAAGCATATTCATTGAATATCAAATGCCAAACCAAATAAAGAACCATCAAATAAAATCACAGGCCATAGTATAAACTTGGCTCACACACAATATCAAACATAAATGTAGGGAAGAATTCACCATAGTCAGTATACATAGCTTAAAACCTAAAAATCACTATGTTCTTAAGCCATATAAATCACAAAATACAGTGAATAAAAGGGGTATAACATAGGGATGAATGTCATTAAAAGTCTGGAACTTGAGGTTGGATCATGGAAGAATTATATTTGGGAAACTAAAACTATATCAAAATGGTTTTATAGAGTACTTTTGCAGCACAAGTAATATCAAATAAGAAAATCCAAATACATCATATACTTCCTAAACCTTATTCAATAGAAGGCTTCATAGATTCACAACCAAGCACAAACAACTTTTACAAAAGATGGAGATATCCTTGTTCAGTTTGGTAACTAAGAACTTATATTGTGTTAGTGGATTCCCACTAAGAAAATATAAACATGTTGTTGGAAAAAAAATGACAGACAACTGAGAGGGGGGGGGGTGAATTAGTTGTCACAGAATATTAAACTTTTCAATCTTTACTTAACTTTAATATTAGATCTGATGAATGAACAGTAAACCATGAAAATTCAGCACATCAGAAACATAGAGAACACCAAGATTTTTTACGTGGAAGACCTGTTATGGGAAAAACCATGGTGGATGTTAGTTCACAATATTATACCCTGTTAAAAGTATAATGAAAATAGTAAGGGGAATGCAAATGCATTTAAGCACACTACCTAGAGCTCACTGCTCAAATACAATAGGGATCACTTCCCAACAATACAAAATAGGATTAAATCCGAAGGGTATGAACTGAGAAAATAGCTTCTACACAAGCTTGATTACAAATCTAGTTAAGCACAAAAAAATTCATTCACTCTTCACTCTCAATCTACTCTACAATCGAATGAATAGATCAATATTCACACATTTTCTCTTCTCTATCTTTTCTTCACTTCATACATGCTAACTTCACTAAAAAAATCACTCATATATATCCACATCATGGAATTACATCAACCACTTAGTTGGATAGAAAAATAAAACATATTTACAATGTCGGCCCAAATTTACAAATAAATTTTCAATGTGGATTAAACACCATCAACTAAGATCATGATGCAACCTAAAACAATATCTTAGAGCATTCCAAACATTCAAATTTAAATCTTCAAGGATTTGCAACATGCTACAACCATCATGTCGGCCAAGAACATGAAAACCCGAACATACCAAGAAAAATATTCGACCACAAACACACCGATCAATGTGGACATAAAAAAATGATGGAGAATGATCTAGAAACATCCACAAACACTACAAACTAACAGAGAAATATCCACAGCAAAAAAAATTACCAGAATGATATAAACGTCAATCAAGAACATTGATAGAACCCATAGAAACACTGTCAGAACACAATACGATCAATTCTTCATGCAGACCTCTAAAACTTCTAGTAGATGAACTAGATACTCTCAGCACTAAACCCTTTAGTCCACAATAGCTAATCTTCAATGTATAGAACAAGACACCTTCTTGACCTTCATTATTCCACTGGCAACCTACAACTCTTCTTTTAACAATTTTCTCAATATCCTCGACATATACAACCTTACATACAATAATGCTAATAGTGTTGACATAAATGGCCACATATCAGCAGCACAACCACAACATCTAACAAAATTCCAACAATCCCCCCCTTTGGAATTGATGGAAACACATGATGCGAAAAATACCATCAACCTAACACACTTACTCCCCCTTAGATTTTGACTCTCCTTCTCAACTGCTCTTCTCCCCAAAAGGGATTTTTCACATTTCTCTTCTCCCCCTTTGACATCAATGGAAAATGTAAGCATTACCTTTCCACATACAAGCTTTGAACCACATATATGCACATTTGACTACTCCTTCTGAGTAGCAACCACATAAACATCAATCCAGATCAAGAAATATAGCTTTGAAGCATACAGACAGATTCAAGTAAATGCATCTCTTAGTTCTTATCAAGAGGGGTAATCACCCCTAGCATTTCTCTGAGATACTCAAAAGTATTCTTTGGAAATTGCTTAGTGAAGATGTATGCAACCTGTTCTTTGGTAGGCACATACTCCAATTTGACTTCTTTCTCATTTACTTTCTCCCTCAAGAAGTGAAACTTGATGGATATATGCTTAGTCTTAGAGTGTAGCACTAGATTCTTCAAAAATTTATTGCACTTGAATTGTCACAGTATATGGCAATAGGCTCTTCATATATCACCATGATATCTTTCAACATCTGTTTCATCCACATCACTTGAGTACAATTGTTTGTAGAAACAATATACTCTGCTTAGCAGTAGATAGAGAAATGGAATTATGCTTTTTTCTCAACCAAGACACTAGATTCTTCCCTAGGAAGAAGGAACCACCACTAGTACTCTTCCTATCATCTACATCTCCTGCCCAATCTGCATTAGTATATGCACTCAAAGTAATATTATCATCCTTAGGATACCAAAGTAAAAAATCAATTGTTCCTTTTAGATATCTGAAGATTCTCTTTACAACAGTCACATGAGATTCTTTTGGATCATCCTGAAATCTAGCAACCATACAACATTCATAATGTCTGGTCTGGTTTGAGTTAAATAGAGCAATCTTCTAATCATTGATCTATATCTTGTTTGATTTTCCTTAGGAGAATCATCATTTTGTGTTAACTTGCATCTGGTTACTATGGGAGTACCAAGAGGTTTTGAGTCTTCCATGCTAAGATTCTTCAACACCTCTCTCACATATTTGGACTGAGATATGAAGATCCCTTATCTAACTGATTAACTTGCAATCCCAGAAAGAACTTCATCTCTCCAATCATACTCGTCTCAAATTCACTCTTCATTTCATCAACAAAATTCATACACAGATTATCATCTCCTCCAAAAATAATGTCATCAACAAAGACCTCAATAATCAACTCTTTGCCATGATCCAACTTGAAATATAAGTTGTTATCAACAATACCTTTATTGAATCCAAGCTTTAGTAAGTATTTTTCCAGTCTAGCATACCAGACTTTGGGGGCTTGCTTAAGTCCATATAGAGATTTCTTCAATCGGAAAACCATGTCTTCCTTGTCAGTCAATTCAAATCCATCTGATTGTTCAATATAAACTTCTTCTTCTAGCTCACCATTCAGAAAAGCTGACTTCACATCCATTTGATAGACTTTGTAGTTCTTATATGCATCATAAGAAAGAAATAACCTTACAGCTTCAATTCTGGCTACAAAGGAAAAGGTTTCTTCAAAATAATACCTTCCATTTGTGAATACCCTTTACATACCAGTATTGTTTTATTACGGACCACTTCACCTTGTTCATTTAGCTTGTTCCTAAAAGATCCATTTAGTACCAATCACATTTTTATCCTTAGGTCTGGGAACAAGTGTCCATGTATCATTCTTTTCAATCTGCATGAGTTCTTCCTTCATAGCTTCCATCCAGTGTTTGTCTTTGCAAGCTTCATTTACATATTTAGGCTCAATCTTGGAAATCGGGCAATATTCTTTTGCAATTTTTCTCCTAGTTTGCACACCTTTATTCTTGTCTTCTATAATTTGATTTTCAGAATGATTTAACTTTACATACCTTGGAACTTTAGGACTCTCTCGAGCTTCTGATTCTTCTATTCTTTCTTCTGCACTTGTACTTGTATCTCCTTCATGACTTACTTGATTTACCAAAACAAATTGAGGTTGTTTTATCAGAACATATGGCACAAACTGAAGTTGATTTTATGTTTGAGAATTTTTCCCTTTGTTTGTGTTGTCTTCCTGGTCATCTGAATCATATCCACAATATCTAGATGATCTAGTAGAGTCCTCATCAACTCTGGCATTTTCACTCTCAACCATCTTTCTCAGTCTTCTGTTATAGCACCGGTAGGCCTTTCTTTTAGTAGAGTACCCTAGAAATATTCCTTCATCGCTTCTTGCATCAAAATTTCCTATATCCTCATCTCTCTTGATATAACACTTGCTTCCAAAGATCTTGAAATATCTAATAGTGGGCTTATAACCAAAACATAGTCCAAAAGGAGTCTTACCAGAATTACCATTGACTTTTACCTGGTTCAAAGTGTACACAACAATTCTTATAACTTCACTCCAATAGATGTAAGGAACATTTCCTTCAATCATCATTGTCTTAGCAACATCCAGAATTGTTATGTTATTCCTCTCTACAACTCCATTCTGTTGAGGGGTTCGGGGAGCAGATATTTGTCTTCTAATTCCATGATCTTCACATAAAGAATTAAACTCCCTGGAGGTGAATTCACCACCTCTGTCTGACCTTAAGCATTTTATTTTCAGAACTTTCTCATTTTCTACCATAGCTTTGAAAATTTTGAACTTCTCTAATGCTTCACATTTTTCTCTTAAGAAAGCAACCCATATCATTCTAAAGTAATCATCAATAAGCAGCATAAAGTACCTTTCTCCATGGATACTTCTAACTCTAGAGGGACCACATAGATTAGTATGTACCAGCTCCAATAATCCATTTTCATGATGTTGTTTTCTCTGGAAAAAGACTCTAGTCTATTTTCCCATCTGACATTCCTTGCAAATTGTGTTGGCAGGCTTCACTAGCTTAGGTAGATCTCTTACTGCTTGAGTGGAACTTAATTTGACAATGTTATCAAAATTCACATGACATAAAATCCTATGCCGTAACCAACTTTCATCTACTTGAGCAATTAAACAACTTTCACTAGCAGTATTCAGGTGAGAAATATTACCTTTTGTCTATTTACCTAAAACAATCACTTTTCCAGAACTTCCAAGTATCTTGCATCTTCCATCTTTGAACTAAAGATCATAACCCTTGTCCACCACCTGTCCAACACTCAACAAGTTGTGCTTCAAGCCTTCAACATAAATAAAATCATCAATGTTGTGCTTACCACCAAGACAAATAGATCCTCTGCCATGAATCACACTAGCATTGTTATCTCCAAATATTACAACCCCGCTGTCATACTTTTCTAGACTTACAAATTTTATTTTGTCACCAGTCATATGATGTGAGCATCCACTGTCAATAACCCACTCATCCTTATCTTCAGTTTGGGTTCCAAGAGCTTTCTCAACTTTAGCAAATTCAGTAGCCACGGGACTATTTTCAATGGTAGCAATGAAAACCCATTCATCTTCATTTCCAGTATCTTTATTAGACTCATCATCAATCACTCCTTCAACATAGTAACATTTATTATGGAATCTAGACTTGTTAGGGTTAGACCTAGGCACTCTTTCAGGACACCTTGATGCAAAATGACCTATTTTACTACAAGAAAAAAATTTAATAGGCAACTTTCGTTTATACTTACCTTTTCCTCTACCTTCTTTCTTTACAATTAGTGCTTCCAACTCTTCTACCTCTCTTTCTTCATCTTCAAGTTGTTTCATTTATTCCTCATACTTGAATACCTTTGTAGAACTCTCTCCCAGACCATATCTTTGCTTGTTTCTTCTGGATACAGTAGCCTTGAATGCAATTTCAGTCTTGGGAACATATTCACCGAATTCACTCAGCTCAAAGGCAACAAGTTTACTAATCAGTGTATCTCTTGTCATTTTTGTCAATGATCTAGTTTCTTCAATAGCATGAGCCTTTGTTATGTAAGAGGAAGGAAATGATCTGAGTACTTTAGCTACAATTTCTTCCTCTTCTAGGGTACCACCGACACATCTAATACCCATCACTAGTTCATTTACTCTCTGCATAAAAGAAAAAACATTTTCATATTCACCCATCTTCAAATTTTCATACTTTCCTTTCAAACTTTGTAGCTTAGCCATCTTCACATGTACATCTCCTTCATACAAAGTTTCCAGCTTCATCCAAATCTCATGAGTTGTCTTCAGACCTATCACATTTGTCATCTCTAAATCTGTTAGAGAACTCAGCAAAACTTCCATAGCCTTGACATTATTCTCATCCTCTTTAATCTCATCAGTAGTGGAAGGACCATTCTGAGGAATAACATATGTATTCTTAGTAATCTTCCAATAGGGTTCACCAATACACCTCAAATGACACTCCATCCTAGATTTCCACAGTGATTAGTTTGTTTCATCAAATCTAGGACTATCCTTCTTGTATGATGCCATCTCATATCACCTCAAGCTTTTAAACTTCTTCAGAGGAACTTTATTTGATACCAATTGTTTGAAAAACAAGGAAAAAAAACTAAGAGGGGTGGGTGAATCAGTTGTCACAGAATATTAAAATTTTCAATCTTTACTTAACTTTAATCTCAGAACTGATGAATGAACAGTAAACCATGGAAAATCAACACATTGATCAGAAACACAAAGAATGCCAAACTTTTTTACGTGGAAACCCTGTTAGGGGAAAAACCATAGTGGATGTTAGTCTACAATATTATACCCTGTTAAAAGTATAATGCAAATAGTAAGGGGAATGCACATGCATTTAGGCACACTATCTAGAGCTCATTGCTCAAATACAATAGGGCTCATTTCCCAACAATAAAAAATAGGATTAAATTTGGAGGGTATTTACTGATAAAATAGCTTCTACACAAGCCTGATTATAGTTCCAGTTAAGCATATAAAAACTCCTTCACTCTTCACTCTCACTCTGCTCTGCAATCGAATGAATAGATCAATATTCACACATTTTCTCTTCTCTATCTTTTCTTCATTTCATACATGCTAAATTCACTCAAAAAATCACTCATGTATATCCACATCACAGAATTACATCAACCACTTAGTTCGCTAAAAAATAAAACATATTTACAATGTCGGCCCAAATTTACAAATAAATTTTCAATGTGGATTAAACACCATCAACTAAGATCATGATGCAACCTAAAACAATATCTTTAAGTGTGCCAAACATTCAAATTTAAATCTTCAAGGATCCGCAACATGCTACAACCATCATGTTGGCCAAGAACATGAAACCCCGAACATACTGTGAAAAATCCTTCACCACGAGCACACCGATCAATGCAGACGTACAAAAATGATGGAGAATGATCTAGAAATATCCACAAACACCAAGAACTAATAGAGAAATATCTGCAATAATAGAAATTACCATAATCACATAAAATTCAATCAGGAACACTGACAGAACCCACAAAAACATTGTCATAACACAACACGATCAACTCTTCACACAGATGAACTAGATACTCTCAGCACTAAACCCTTTAGTCCACAACAAATGATCTTCAACGTATAGAACAAGACACCTTCTTGACCTTCACTGTTCCACTGGCAACCTGCAACTCTTCTTTTAACAATTTTCTCAATATCCTCGACATATACAACCTTCAATACAATAATACTAATAGTGTTGACATCAATGAAAACCACATACTAGCAACACAACCACAACATCTGAAAAAATTCCAACACATGCTACACAATGTAGAACCAATTTCAAAAGGTGGATTCAAATAGTTAAACTTTCAATGGCTATGATCTAGATAGTTTTAATAAACTTAATATCATTATAGAATGTTGTCTAAGAAAAACAACGCATTGAAGTCATAAAGAGTTAAGTTTAATTAGGGATAGAATTATAAATTAGATTAGTGAGTAACCAATGATTGAAGTTGGGAAACTTTGTGGATTATTAGTGAGAAAACTCAAACATGAAAGATGCAAGATTTCGAGATATGCACAAATATATTTATTGAGAAGCATCAAGAATCTTTCAAGAAAATGCATTTAGTAGAAGAAGGTATATTTTATCTCATCAAATGCAATGGTTGCAAGATATACACAAATTGGTTTTATTAAAACATTCAAGAGAGCAATCGATTGGTATAAATAACTATTTTCTTAGGCATGCAACAATTATAGGATATGCATAAAATACATTTACACTAAGATTATAAGGCATACGATCAAATTGTTAAACAATCTGAACAATAGCACTATCATAAGGAGAACGAATACTCATTTGTAAAATTATTTTTCTCCAAATTGATTTGATATGATGTATTCCTTCACCTATCCATCTACATTTTCTCCCTTCCAAGAATCAACAACGAAAAATGAAATTCTTTTACTAAAATTTTCTTCTCAAAATTCTAAATTAATTTTCTCCTAGAATTCCCCATTTCCACAACAACAAGAATATGCAAAAAAAATTTGCAAACCAATTACTTCCTTTTTCCCCAAACAAAATCCAAAATCTCCAAATGGGAAAAATATTTACAAAATATTTTTTTTCCTTTTTTGAAAACAAAAATCCAAAGAAATCTCACAAAATCCCCAAAAAAACATCAAGTTTCTTTTTCGACAATTCGTTCAATATCGTGCATGATCTTGCATGAAAACCTTTCTATCCTTTTATATTATTTTTACTATTTACTAATTACAACATTCCATTATAATTTCTGTTTAATTTAATTTTATTATTACATTACACATTTAATTTATTATAAACTATGATGATTAATAAATACATTTTTATTTATTTATCATAGCACCTTTTTATTTAATTACTTATTTTAATGCATCAATTAACCAAAACAACATTTATCAAACAAATTTAAAATAAAAAACCAAATACCAAACAATAACCTGAACCCTAAATAGGGTCAAAACAAGACCTAACTAAGCACAGACAACACTGACAAGGTATTAGACCAGATACTCATCCTCTTTAAGGATGATGGCTAGGGTAGGGGACCAAGTGTCATCTCAGATCAATGGTTCCATTGGGTTTAAAGCACGCTCAAACCTACCAATTTAGGTGGAGTTGATGCCTAGTACCTGTAACTTTGAGCACATGAACGATTGTACATATACTTATAATCATCACATACCTAGTGAAAGGAAATCAAAACATCCTAGGGTTCTCACAAGTTAGAAATATGACATCCTTTTATCCACACCTAAATAGCATTTAAAAGTGTTATATAATATATCAAATAACATCTCGTAACACCAATAATTATAAGGGTGGGTGCATGAAGATGGGTAGCATTTTTGTGGCCACTTTTTAAAAAAAAATGAAAACTCATAATGCGAGCACGTTATGGCTTGGTGTGCCGAGGCTAAGGCTCAGCCGCCACAAGCCCATAACGTGAGTGTTTTATAATGTGTTCACGTTATGACATGTTAAAAGAAGAAAAACAAGAGGTCAAACTCATTTTCATTTCTGACTGTGTTTTTCTTGTTGCTCGCAACCAAAAACCCTAGAATTCCACACTCACGTTCTAGGAGGAACTTTTTTGCGAAAATCTTCCTTAATAGTTGCTGATTCATTGCCAGGATGCCACCACTTCGACAAGGAGGTCAAAGAGGTAAGGATTTTTTTATTTTGTTAGTTTTAGGTTGTATTTGATATTTATTTTTTGAATTTGTAGGAGATGTTAATCAACCTAGAAACCCTCCTCAAAATCCATAGCAAGAAGAAAATACTCAACAAAAAAATCCTCAAAAATAAAATCCTCAACCACAACAACAACCTCCTCCACCAATCCCTCAATACCCTCCTAGAACTCAACAAAATTTAATGGGTGAAATTGAGAACAATAAAAAAAACAAATTGAGGATTTAATCGGGAGGTTGAACGATCCACATGGTTCAACTGTGGAAAGAATGACCCTGGCAACTTCACAACAAAGATATGTTAAAAAATGTAGATTCAATCAGCAAACAATTAACTGGTTGGCAAGATAGGAGGTAGGTTGCTAGGGATTTTTACCAAGATAAATTATCATATAAAGAAGTAAAAGATTTAAAATTACAAAAGGTGATTTGTGTTCTTTATTCACTGACCCATGGTCAAATGGAATTCTCTCCCTCAATGCGAAGAGGTTTCCTATTCATTGGTGCCACCACCAAGAGATTAGGAAATATTTTTGGGATAGGTGGTACATGGTTTTTGATGAACCACCATGCAACAATTGTCAAGTCCTGTAGTATTTCCTCAGGAAACTATATGTTGAGTTCATCTTGAAAAAAATCCCAAATTATTTTGATATGAGGAACTTCTAGGGGAGAGGTGCGGGGTCAGCACAAGATAGAGCTGGTGCACAGTCAAATCCTACGCAGCAAGCGAGATGACCTCTTGCTAGGCCACCTCATGAGCACATCATCATCCCTTCCATCGCAAAGGAGAGTTTCAACGTAGAGACTTTGCAGGCCATTAGATCTTTGACGTAGATTGTCATCTGACATGCTAGCCCTCTTGTACAACACCATCCAGGTAAGTCTTTGATAGGTGGGATTCGATCCCATGTGTGTCAATCTTGTGGGGTGACTTGTTCATATGATCCCACTAACACTCAAGAGGCTATTGTGCAGGATCCATTTGTAGCTATGGAGATGGAGAGGGAAATTGACATTTTGCACAAATGTATGGAATTGATACTTAGGTAAAAGTTAGCATGTTCATTGAATTTAATTTATCAAATTTCAATTTTGAAATGCAAGATTAACTAATTTAGCTTTATGATTTTAATAAACTTGTAGGGTCACAGTGTTGATACTGGATACACCGGCCCTACACCTACTTATTTTTGTAGTACACCTATCGGTGGGGTATGTAACTAGTAAACAATTATAAATTTATTACATGTTAATATCATTGTTTTACGAATGGTATTTTAATATGTGATTTTGGATGTTGAATAGGCTACTATTGGAGGTTTCAAGCGAACAACTCTCGGTGCCAGTGGATTTAGTCAAACCTTCACCCAGGTAATAAAATAAAGATTTTAACTAATGAACTGTACTTAATAGATTTGTGTAGTTTATATTCATATCATTGATTACATTGCATTGCACATCATTCAAACTCAAAGCATTACTTCACATTCCATAACTAATAACTAGATGTTGATAGATGACAAAATTTCAACTACAATATAGTTGTTTAGAAAGTAAACATAAGCAGTGATGCAATTACTTCACATAGCATAAGTAATAAGTCTAGGAGCAACTTCCAATTGCATTTGCTTGTCATGGCATTCCATGAGACCACATTTTACTAAGGAATATTTTCAAACAGTTCACTGCCTTGTCTATGCTCCAAACTAGGTACCCATTATGGCCTACTCTCACATATTTGAAACTCACTTGCAACTCTTTTGGAGCAACCATCCCAAATATGGCTTTTAACCCTGAATTAGGCCACAATTAGGCCTCTTTTTCAAAGATACACCTCTCCAAACACAAAACCAACACTTGAAACCTCTAAATAGTCAAAAGAAAGCCAAGAAAACCTTAGATTATTCAACTTTCAGGTCTCCTCTCGCTCATTTAGACCCCTTTTCATAAAACTCTCACTTTCCTTGCAGTCAATTAGGTTTTATTGAAACTCTTATTCCCTCACCTCTCACAAGCTTATAATCACTTCAATCAGGATTATTTATTGCTGTACACTCTCATTCCATCCTCAAATAGTGCTACCTCAAAGATCTATATACACTTCCTTCACAAAATCACTCTTTTTCACTAGTTTTCAAACTCTTTCACCTAGGGTTTCTCACTTATTCACTTCTCTAACCACTTAAAACCTCTTATATCTTCTAAAAACCCTCTAATTCACCTTCTCTCATATTTTTTTATGGGATTCTATCCACTTCTAAACCCCTGTCCTCTTTTCACTCACTCTAGGCTTGTTTAAAAGGCACCAAAACTGGTTTTTCACTAGGGCAGCAAGGAGAACTCACACAAAAACTTCACCAAACTAGTTCCTTAACTCATACAACTACTCCTAATTTAGACCGGTCCATTCCACCAAGAAAAAATTGCTACAAAAATGTGAAATGGACTTTCTAGTTCATTTGGGCAATCAAACGCTTAGCCCCTATTTTTTGACCGCCTAGAGAAATCAGGCCTCCAAAAGCTTGAAACTAAATATCAAACACTCAAATTAGTTTTAAATTGATTCCAACACTTAACTTCTTCAATTCACACACATTACAAATGCACTACCACCTGCATGGAATTGTACACTGGCAGATGATGGAGGAAAACATAGAAAATAACAATATAATAGTGATATTTTATTAGTTTTCTCCTTCAAAATGCTTCAAAAATAGCTAACAAAAATGAATCACATATTTTAAACACTTTCATAATCATTTCAACTTCCTAAGTGCCTAAGATTGCCTCTACAACTACCTTGACTCTTCATATTCCTCCACTTGGCACCTTTTTGCATTTTTACAACATTGATTGACAACTTTTGTTAAGATTCTGTAACTTTACAATTTATGCCTAAAATGACTACCAAAGACCATTACAAACTAAAAAATGGCTATTTAAGCCTTATTACATCATGAAAATACCTATACAACCTCAAAATCCTAAATTTTCCTCATGGAGGCATGCTCTTGTAAAGATGCACCTGCACCACTTTTTCAAATAGGTCACGTCCTTTTGTATGCTACCACATTTTCCATACATGTCTACCAAAGAATTTTATCAAATAGTTCATTTCCTCACTATTATGGCTAAAATCTTTAAAAAGGTGCTTTCCAACAAGCTATGGATGCTTGGAAAAAGTCTATCAAAGCATAATAGTAAGTGTGTGTGGGAAATGTTAGTATCAAAATAAGATAACAAAAACACACCAATGCAATATTAAACTAAAGAAAGCTAAATAAAATGAAATCAAATAAATCAAACAGAGCTTCTTCATAACCATTCCATTTTCCTCTATCTCCAGTGATTTCCTTGAAGTTGCTGCTCTTAGATTGAATAAGCAAAGCTTCTCAGAATGGCAACCTGAAGAACGATTATGCAAAGGGAGAGTAATTCTCTATCCTATATGTTGGTGGAGTGAAATGTTGATATACGGATATGCACAAGGACTGTAGATTATGCACAGGGGCTATGGATTATGAATACTTTTGAAGCTATGATATGAGGATGATAGGCCATGATATGGATTGCTAATATGTTAAGCTATACTATGCTATGATTCTAGAGGCTATGGATGCTGGAAGGCTGATTGACTATAGTTTTCCTGTATGCAAGCTTCTCTCTTTTTAGAGACCTGACAATCCTTTTTATAGATTTTTACAGGTAAGAGCCTAGCTGGAAAAGATCAATGGCTATGAGATTGTCTAGTAATTTTGAATAGTGAGAGATGGAGAGGTTGAGAGGAAGATGGAAGATGTTGGGAGGTTGGAGAGAAGAATGGAGGTTTGTCTTCAACCCACGGGAACAACTTTGCTCAGAAACAGATAAATTTGTTAATTTTCTGTTTTGAAGTTATTTCATGGTTGTTGTAGATAATCCAAATTAAATAAATAAATTTATTTAATTTTATGTGAGTTTGAGGATTTAAAACATTTTTGAAATATTTGATGTGAATAGACATTAGAAGATTTAATTAAATATTTGGAATATTTAATTGTGAATAGACTTTAGAAGAATTAATTAAATATTTGGAATATTTAATTGTAAATGGACTTTAGAAGAATTAATTAAATATTTGGAATATTTAATTGCGAATGGACTTTAGAAAAATTAATTAAATATTTGGAATATTTAATTGTGAATGGACTTTAGAAGAATTAATTAAATATTTGGAATATTTAATTGTGAATAGACTTTAGAAGATTTTTAGAAGAGAATATTTAATCTTTATTTGAATAAAATATTCAAGCCAAGATTATATGATAATTAATATAAATAAATCATAATGTTTATTTAATTAATTAATAAATGGATAAGAAAAGTGATTAAATAAACTTATTTATTTAATCGAAATGAAAGAATAAACAATATAAATAAATTATTTAGATTTATTTATACGCAGATTAAATTCAGAGATTTAATTAAATTAATTAATTACCAGACTATTGTGATGTGACTATTTTTAGGTGTATACAATAAGCAATAGCATAGACAAGAAAATTAGTAGTTTGAAAAAATGCCTCGAAGAAATGCGGTCTAATGATGATGGAATGCCATTCCATCACCATGAGACCACATTTCTTCAAGGCATTTCTTCAAACAACTCACCACCTTTTCTATGATACCACATTTTCCATACATGTGTACCAAAGCATTTTATCAAACTACTCACTTCCTTATTGCTATGGCTAAAAGCCTAAAATAGGTGCTTTCCAAAAAACTATGGATGCTTGGAAAAACATATATCAAAGCATAATAGTAAGAAATAATACCATAGATAAGGAAATGAACTGTCTGAAAAAATGCTTGAAAGAAATGCGGTCTTCTGGTGATGAAATGCCATGACGTGCATTTGTTTGTAATGGCATTCCATCACCATGAGACCCCATTTCTTTGAGGCATTTGTTCAAATAGTTCACTGCCTTCTCTATGCCACCACAATTATTGTACATGGCTATGAAAGAATTTTTATCAAACAATTCAGTGGCTTGTTGCTATGGGTAAAGACTAAAAACATGTGCTTTTGAACAAGATATGGATAGGGAAAATAGTAAGCATGATAGTTAGAAATATATAGTTTCATAATTACTCAAAATTTTATTCATTATCTCATACATTATAAGTCATGATGTGGATCACTATTGTAGTTTTGTGATTGAATAATATGTTGTTTTGTTTTCAGATGTTGCAAGTGAAAACACCTCTGAATGTGATGAGGGAAATGGAGATCGGTGTTTCATCTGCTATAGAATCCTCGATGGCTCTGATAGGGGAGGTATGAGGAAAATTACCAAATTTCAATTTACATTTGTTGTTATAGATGTTAGTTAGTGAAAAATCAAACCATTATTGATTTGTAGTTTAATTTCTATTTGGATGGTTTATACAGGACTTGAGCACCCCTCAACATGGGCATGTGAATATTTCCCTTGTGGAGAGTGATCATGAGATGGAAATAAGTGATTATTTTGTTAAATATATCATTTTTTATAATGTAATTTCTATATATTAATGTCTTTACTTCTTATTGTAACAGTTAAAACTTCACCAAGAACTAAACACTAGGAGGAGCAATAGGAGCACTCCTCGAGTGTAGCACAAACGAGTGAAATAACCTATCATCATCTGATCAACAAGCAAAGGGAAATAATTTATTTCCAGAGCATGGAGAGCAATAGCTTTTGATTCTAGAGCCCTTTGTTGTATGCCTACATGGTAATTTTGTACATATTTTGTATTGGATATATTTGACATTGTATGTCTATATGGCATTCTCATAAGCCTATATGGCTATTTTGTACCTATATTTTATACTTATATCGACATATATTGATGTATGGATACATGGCTATTTGGTTAATACATTTTTTTTTGTCGATGGTGTCCATATTTGCATTATAAATTCATGGTTCAATAGATATGAGTTATGTGTATTCAAGTGTATAATTTACAACTTACATGTATACTTTGTGACTTACGTGTGTTTCAATGTATACTTTGTGACTTACGTGTTTTCATGTGTATACTATGTATTCGTGTGTATACTTCAAGGCTTACACATTTTTGAGTACTTGTGATTCCCTTATTCACATGTATATGCTTGAATTATCCACGTGTATACTTATTAATTGGTTAGCCATAGCATTGATCATTGTTGTCCTTCATGGTTTTTCTTGAATATTAATTGATTGATGCTAAACAATTTTATGTAAAAGAAAAAAACACATTTTCAATTGGTATTCCATGAAATGATTCATAAAAACATTTCAAAAAGTATCCTTGATATTACAACAAGATATGTGTTTATACACTTCAATTGTATAGTCACCCTTTGGTTCTTTCAAAGAAAAATCTGCCTATGTCACTGTTACACTGCATGGGTAAACCAAATTTTGTATCGTGGAGCTATATTAAGCTACCGCTCTCAAGACCAATGTAACAATGATACAAAATAATGTTTGAGACTGCAAGAAGACATCAAAATGGCTAGTGTACTAAAAAAATTGTTATAATTTTTGAAGAATGTTGGTAAATCTACTTAATTGGCTTCTTTTTTCAAAATCATACAAATTGAACCATGGCATCAATAGACTGTGTATATCAAGCTACCACAATTCAAGTTTCAACGATGAATATTTATCATGCATGTTTTAAATGACATTCAAGTTTATGGCGGTTTTGTTGTTTATATGATGTTATGTGATATTCTAATCCTAATTCATGCTTATAGGCTATATATATATATTTTATTTTTACATATTTTTTGTACTAACGAACCAAACCCCCTCTAAATTTTTTTGGCCAAACCGGCGAACCGAACTCCCAAACTCGAACCTGAGCCTCATACAATCTTAAAACCTCTTCTAACACTCTTCATTCTACTTGCACAAACTTAATTGACCACCAAGTTATGTTGCCTCCTAACTTTACCCACTTTTACTCCCTCAAACCTCTCTTTTTCATTGAAAACCCCTCTTTTCCCAACTAGGGCATCATGCCATTACATACTTTTGACCTCCCCTATTTTTGCAGACCTTTTGAACACATCAAACTCCACAACCTCACTCTATTTCCAACCTATTCTAACTTATTCTCAAGCAATTTCTTCTTTTCACCTCTTCTAGCCTTATTTTTAAGGCCTAAATTCTGAATTTTCAACAAGGGAAATGTTAGTGATCTCTTCCAATGCCATTTTATTATTCCTACTCCCTATCCTACTTACATCAGGCCCATTCCACTAAGACATGACTTAAACAATAGGTGGAATGGCCTATTTCAACATATTACAATCAAACCTTTGTATGAGCAAGTTTAGACCTGTTTCATAAATCTACTTCTATGTTGCTTGGAACTTAATAGAATTCCACAAGAATGGATTATAATCAAAGCTAAAACCATTCTACAACAAATTTAAATCATCTTAGAGTAAACTCCTGCTGTACGGACTCATACACAGACTGGAAATTAAAAAAATGCATATAAATTAACAAAGAAACATACATATTTGTTTGATATTCTCCTTCAAACTCTTCAACATCCACTAACTTTGAGTTTCCAATGATCATATTCTTTTTGTGTGGAAAACTCGTACTTCTCAACCATCGTGTGTATGTTTCTCTTTTTGATTGTTTTGCATGCCATCATAAGGGATCAAGCCAATTGAACGTATCTTGGAGCAATTTCATGTGTTTAGGTGTGAAAGAGGACCATGCCTAGCGTAAACATACCTATCAAAATGTGTAGGAGCAATTTGATTGGCCACACAAATTGCAAAATGAAAGTTGCACCACTTTGCAACTTTACACTACTTGCATTTGACACTTTTTTCATCAAGTGAAAAATGACACCATAGGAAAAAAATGACTCCAAGATAACAAAAATTGAGAGAGGTTATTTTAGAGGGGCCCAACGTGATTTTGTAGACTTAGACAAAGAGTTCGTAAGTGTCACAGTTTTTGAGTAATAGCCCGTCAATGATTGCTACAGTTTTGCACTTTGGACCCTTAAGGGATTGATCCGATTGAACGTAGCTTGGAGTGATTTCATGTGTTTGGGTGAAAAAGAGGACCATTCCTAGCATAAAAATTCTTATTTAGATGCATTGGAATAGTCTGTTTGGTCACATGAGTTGCAAAACAAAAGTTGCACCACTTTGCAACTTTCAACTATTTGCATTTGACAACTTTTTCCTTAAGTGAAAATTCGCGACCATAGGAAAATGCCTCCAAGATAGCAAAAAATGAGAGAGGTTATTGTAGAGGGGCCCAACATGATCCCATAGGGTCAAACAATAAGTTTCTAAGAATCATGGTATCTGAGTAACAACATGCTGAAGTTTGCAGCCATTTTGCACTTTCAACCCTTAAGGGATCGATCTAGTTGAACATAGCTTAGAGTGATTCTACATGTTTGAGTGCGAAAGAGGACTATGCCTAACATAAAAATAAATATTCAAATGCATTGAAATAGTCCGTTTGGTCACACGAGCTACATAACGAAAGTTGCACCACTTTGCAACTTTCAACTACTTGCATTTGACAACTTTTTCTCCAAATGAAAATTCACCACCACAAGAAAATTCCTCTAGAAAGTAAAAAATAAGAGAGGTTATTATAGAGGGGCTCAACATGATCCCATAGGATCAAACGAGAAGTTTCTAAGCATCACGGTATCCGAGTAACAACATGCTGAAGTTTGTAGTCATTTTGCACTTTGGACCCTTAAGGAATCGATCTGATTGAACGTAGTTCAAAATGATTCCACATGTTTGGGTGTGAAAGAGGACCATGCCTAGCATAAAAATACCTATTTGGATGCATTGGAATAGTTCATTTGGTCACACGAATTGGAAAACAAAAGTTGCACCACTTTGCAACTTTCAACTACTTGCATTTGACAACTTTTTCTCCAAGTGAAAATTTGCCACCACATGAAAATGCCTCCGAGATAGCAAAAATAGAGAGAGGTTATTGTAGAGGATCCCAACTTGATCCCATAGGATAAAATGAGAATTTTATAAGTATCATGGTATCTGAGTAACAACATGCTGAAATTTGCAACCATTTTGCACTTTAGACCCTTAAGGGATCTATCTGGTTGAATGTAGCTCAAAGCAATTCCGTGTGTTTGAGTGAAAAAGAGGACCATGCCCAGTGTATACATACCTATTCATATGTGTTGGAATAGTTGATTTGGTCACACAAGCTGCAAAATAAAAGTTGCAACACTTTGCAACTTTCAACTACTTGCATTTGACAACTTTTTCCCCAAGTGAAAATTCGCCACGATGGAAAAATGACTCCGAGATAGAAAAAATTGAGAGAGTTTATTGTAGAGGGGCCCAACATGATCCAATAGGATTATATGAGAATTTTCTAAGCATCATGGTATCCGAGTAACAACATGTTGAAGTTTGCAGTGATTTTGCACTTTGGACCCTTAAGGGATCGATCTGGTTGAATGTAGTTCGGAGTGATTCCGTGTGTTTGGGTGCAAAAGAGGACCATGCCTAGTGTAAACATACATATTCGGACATGTTGGAACAACCTGTTTGGTCACATGAGTTGTAGAACGAAAGTTGCACCACTTTGTAACTTTCAACTACTTGCATTTGACAACTTTTTCACCAAGTGAAAATTCACCACTATGGGAAAATGCCTCTAAAAAAGAAAAAACTGAGAGAATTATTATAGAGGGGCCCAATGCAATCCCATAAGATCAGATGAGAAGTTTATAAGCATCACAGTATATGAGTAGCAACATGTTGAAGTTTGCAGCCATTTTGCACTTTGGACCCTTAAGGGATCGATTCAGTTGAACATAGCTCAGAGCGATTCTGCATGCTTGGGTGTGAAAAAGGACCATGCCTAGCATAAAAATACCTATTCATACATGCTGGAATAGTCTGTCTAGTCACACGAGCTATAAAATGAAAGTTGCACCACTTTGCAACTTTCAACTACATGCATTTGATAACTTTTTCCCCAAGTGAAAATTTTCCACCATGGAAAAATTCCTCTGAGATAGCAAAAACCAAGAGAGATTATTGTAGAGTGGCCCAATGTGATCCCATAGGATTAGACGAGGATTTTCTAAGCATCATGGTATCCGAGTAATAGCATGTTGAAGTTTGCAGCCATTTTGTACTTTGGACTCTTAAGGGATCGATCTAGTTGAACGTAGCTCAGAACGATTCCATGTGTTTGGGTGAGAAATATAAGGAAAATCAGATGCAGAAACAATTATCCTAATGTCAATACCTCAGAGAAGAATGTAGATATACTTTTAATTTTTCCAATTACAGCTCAACTAAGATGCGCTATGAAGTAAATAATAGAAACAGAGTATTTGATAATCACACATGAACACTAGATATACGTGGGAAAACCCTTACAAGAGAAAAAACCACCACACCAAGAAAAATCACTTTGTATTACAGTAATGGAGATTACATAGAAATGACAGACTTATCTTTTTGGTGTCTATTTATAGCAACATTCACCATGAACAATCTTGTACAGGAACCTTCAAGTTACAGTCATTACAGAACAAAATACATCTACTGATCATACAACAATTTGTTGAATCAACCTTCAAACCAAATAACCGATCACTATCTACAATCATAGAGTATATCCATGTTGTTCCATGTTCATAAAGCTTCCTCACAGAACCATCACAATGAACTATCACCCAACGGTTCCAATTCGGCTCCTCCTAATGGTCCATGAGACTCCACATAGGATGGTCAAACTGTCAACAAAATTTGCACTATATTGGCATCTCGGTGAGACACTCACAGTGTCTCACCGATGCCACATAACCTTCATATCGATGTCGCCAAGAGATATCATTATCACTAAGATGTTCTATCAAGCTTTCAGTGTTACGCCAAAACACCAAGCAATCGCCCAGACCTATCCCTTTCGCCAGGAGATCATAGCAAGTCACCAAAGGTTATACCGAAGTCACAAGTCATATCAAGCTCCAAAGAATAGTCGACAAGACTTACATCTTTTTCCGAGAGAACATACTGAACTCCAAGACTTACCCCAAAGTGTTCATCCGTTGCCAAGAGTTTAATTGAAGATCCCTTATCATTGGCAAGACTTACATTCTTCACTGGGACTTCTTCCCGAGATCATTTGGGTTACCCTGATAGCTATAGGCTATTGGCAAGACATCCTTCAGTCACTAAGACGTTTCTTCGAAACCCTTCTAGTTACACCGAACACCAAACAGTCAACAAGACTTAACACTTTCGCTAAGACCTTTCCCTGATCACTTTGAGATACTCTGATGAATGTTTAGATGTGTCCCCATCGGTGTGACCTTCACTGTTCGCTAAGACCTTATAGCAAGAACCCTTTAGCTATCTCAAAGACTTCAATACAAAACATAATGTTGGCGAGACTTTAACACATCGCCCAGAATTCTTCCTGAACAAAGCCTTTAGGCCAAGGGTCTCAATGATATACGATTGAATGGCCTATCGGCCAGAGATCTCCACACGGTAAGAGGTCATGCCGAACAAAACATGTCACACCAAAGATTCCAATGTGAAACCATTCGGCAAGACCCTTCCAAGGTTACAACAACCTGTATAAAACATGATGTTGCCAATCTGCTAGTCGGCTAGACATGAGAGCTGTCACACCGACTTGGCTCCAATGGAGGTTTCAGCTTGTATTGATTTAGGCATAATTCCAACAATCTCCCACTTGACAAAGATCATACAGGCACTTCCAGATCACAACATAACTTACTAAAAATCATGGGCACTAAGGCCCATTGAACTGGCACACCACCTGAACTTGTCTGTGCTCACTGGCTTCGTCAATGAATCTACAACATTCTCCAGAGTATCAACCTTTTCCAAACTGACCTTTCCATCCTCCACCATATCTCGTACAAACTATTATTGTACATCAATATGTTTCATCCTAGCATGGAAAGTTGGATTCTTTGCCAGAAAAATTGCACTCTGTCACAGAAAATATTTATTTTCCTTGCATCAAAACCAATGTTAGAACACAAGCATTTCAACCAAACTACTTCTTTACAAGCATGAGTAGCTGCCATGTATTCAGCCTCCATAGTGGAAAAAGTGACTACAGCTGTCGCTTACTCATCCAGCTCATTGCACCACCATTCAACATGAAAATGTATCTGCTGGTGGACCTCCTATTGTCAATGTCCCCTGCCCAATCAGAATCTACATATCCATGAATGCTGAGAGTCCTTTGTGATTCAATTGAATTCCCATGGTAACACAAAAAAAAATCTGAAGTGCCCTTCAAATATTTGAAAACTCTTTTCACAACATCCCAATACATTCTTCCTAGATTAGCCATAAATCGACTAAGAACTCCCATTGCTTGGGCAATGTCTAGCCTTGTACAGACCATTGCATACATGAGACTGCTTACTGCACTAGCATAGGGTACACTGGTCATGTCCTCCATCTTAGTAGGAGATTTTGGATAGTCCTCAATAGATAGCTTCATTCCCTGCATGACTAGAACCACTAGCTATTTGCAATCATTCATACAAAATCTCTTAAGAACAGTTCTAATATACTTACTCTGACTGAGGCATAGTTTTCTATTCTTCCTATCCTTGGTTATCTCTATCCCTAGAATATACCTTGCTGCACCAAGATCTTTCATTTCAAACTTAGCAGACAACTGAGACTTAAGATTAGAAATCATTAGCTTACTATGGCCTATGAACAACATATCATCAACATAGAGAGCAATAACAAGTACTCGATCACTTTTAGCTTTATAATATACACAGTGATCAAATTTTGATCTCACAAATCCCAAAGACAATACAAAAGTATCAAATTTCTGGTACCACATTCTAGGTGACTACTTTAACCCATACAGAGACTTCTTTAATTTGCATACCAGTTTTTCTTTACCTTTCTCAACAAAGTGCTCAGGCTAGGACATATAGATTTCTTCTTCAAGATCACCATAAAGAAATGCTATCTTCACATCCATCTGTTCGATCTCTAAGTTATACGCTGCTACAAGTGACAAAAGAAATCTGATAGATGTCAGCTTTGCTATAGGAGAAAATATTTCCCCATAATTGATTCCCTCTACCTGGGAATAACCCTTTGCAACCAGTCTCGCCTTGTACTTTTCTACATTGCCATCCAGACTAATTTTCTTCTTAAATACCCATTTGTAGCCAACAACCTTTCTTCCTTTAGGCAAGGGCACTAGACTCTAGGTTTCATTCTTTTCTAATGACACCATCTCTTCATTCATGGCTTCCAACCAAGAGTCTGAATCAGACATTCTAAATGCCTCTTTCACAGTCCTAAGCTCGTCAGTGCTAGAAATTAAAGCATAGGCACAAGTAGAATAAATCAAAGAGAACCCATACTTATCTAGTTGTTTTCTTTGACAAGTTGACCTCCTCACTTGTTGAGGCTAAGGTTCTTCTTCTTCAGAATTTTTAGAACTACTTGAGCTCTCCTCAGTTTTAGGTACCTTTTGAATTTTCAATTCCTCTTTCTCTGGTGTAAGAGGAATCAATGCTACATCATTATTGTTTTCTGAATTTGTCTCTGAATGCAGATCTAAAGTGGAAGGTTTTAGCTCACGAAAGATTACACTTCTGTTGTATACAACCTTCTCTGTATCAGGATTCCAAAGCTTGTATCCTTTTATGACAACACTATAGCCAATAAAAATATATTTGAAGCCTTGTTCTCCAGTTTAGATCTTTTCACATCTGGAACATGAGCATATGCCTCATAGCCAAAAACACGAATATGTCTAAGAGAGGGATTCTTACCAAACCACGCTTCCAAAGGTGTTTTCTCAAAAAAAGAAGAATTTGGAGAATGATTAATTAGATAACATGTAGTAGATACAGCCTCAGCCCAAAATTTCTCCTCTAAGCCAGCACTACTAAGCATACTTCGTGCTCTCTCCATTACTGTCCTATTGAATCTCTTTGCAACTCCATTCTGCTGTGGAGTATAAGGTTTAGTCTTGTGTCTTTTAATTCTATTGTCTTTACAATATTTTTCAAATTCATCAAAACAAAATTCACCGCCATTATCAGTCCTTAAGCATTTTATTTTTCTTCCAGTCTAATTTTCAACAAGATTTTTAAATTCCTTAAATCGACTGAATACTTCTAATTTACTTTTCAAAAAATATACAAATGCTCTTCTTGAATAATCATCAATGAACGACACGTAGTATCTTGACTTAGACAAAGAAGGAACATCTACTGGACCAAACACATCCGAATGAATATAATCTAGCAAACCAGAAGATTTATGAGGACTGGAATAAAACGAAACACGGTGTTGCTTTCCATATATATAGTGTTCACAAAATTCAAATTCAATATTACAATCTTCAAGCCCCTCAACTAGATTTTTATTCTTCAAGGTTTTAAAACCTTTTTCTCCTATGTGGCCTAACCTATGATGCCAAAGCATAGTCTTCTCTGCAGGAAGTGTTACTTCCATAGAGTTTACATAATTAGGGATATTTCCCTCTTTACCTCCATGAGCAGCTTTCAGTGACTTTCTAGAGACACTATTACATTGAACAACATGTGCATCCAGCTTATACAGGGTACCAATTCGAGCACCTCTAGCTAGCACCATTGAACCTCTAGTCATCTTGCAGCCATTTCTAGAGAATGTGACTTGTACTCCAATATCATTCAGCATACTTATAGAAAGTAAGTTTTGAGCCAGACCTGGTATATGCATTACATTATTGATTCCCTTCACTCTACCATTAGGGAATTGTATTCTGACTCTTCCATGGCCAACAATCTCTAAAGTTGAATCACTCGCCAAGTACACCTTTCCACCATTGTATTCTTCATACTTCATGAACCATTTTGTATGAGACGTCATGTGGAAAGATGCTCCAAAATCAATCAGCTAGATATCATCTGATGCCTGAGTAGCCAAGGATGCAATGAAGGCGTCACCATCACTATGAGAAGAACCATTATCAGAAGATCCCTTCTTCTTCTTTTTCTCCTCTTTACAATCCTTTTGAACATGACCAGGTTGCCCATAGTTCCATCACTTCACCTTGGACTTCTTGCTAGGAGACTTTGATCTCCCCTCTGATTTTGATTTGGACTTCTTGTCCTTCTTCTTGCCTTTCTCTTTTGGTCTTCCTCTGACAGCAAGAGATTCCTTCACCAACTTAGAAGATTTCATTCTCATCTCTTCTGATAGCAAAGAACCAACAACATCTTCCATCTTGAAACTGGATGTTGTACTCCCAATCGCCATCACTAGATGATCCCATGAGTCTGGTAAAGAACACAGTAATAGCATACAATGATCCTCCTCTTCAATTTTTACACCAACAGATGTCAATTGAGCAATCAACATATTAAATGTGTTCAAATGATCAGCAACAGACCCTCCTTCCTACATTCTCAATGAGTACAACTTCTTCCTCAAGAATAGTTTATTCACCAAATATTTCCCCTGATAAATAGATGTCAGTCTCTTCCACAAGGAAGATGTAGTCTTCTCTTCATGTACATTCAGAAGCACTGAGTCTGCCAAACAAAGCCTTATCAGCCCCTTAGACTTCCTATCTATAAGGTCCCAATCTTCTTCCTTCATGCCTGTAGGTTTCACTCTAGCCACAACAATCCAAAGATCATGATCAACTAAAAGATCCTCCATCTTGAGTTTCCACAACTCAAAGTTACTGTCATTGAACTTCTCTATCTCAAACTTTCCAGACGTGCTAGCCATCTCAGCCTGTAAATAGAAATAAAAAACTCTACAAGACTCCCACTGAACAAAATTGACTCAAAAAAACCCAACGTACCCACAAGAATAACACAATTGGCCAGGCTCTGATACCACTTGTAAGGAAAATCAGATGCGGAAACAATTCTCCTAACATCAATACCTCAGAGAAGAATGTAGATATACTTTTAATTTTTTCAATTACATTTCAACTAAGATGCACTATGAAGTAAATAACAGAAACAAAATATTTGAAAATCACACATGAACACCAGATATACTTGGGAAAACCCTTATAGGAGAAAAACCCACCACACCAAGAGAAATCACTTTGTATTACAATAATGGAGATTACATACAAATGATAGACTTATCTTTCTGGTGTTTGTTTATAGCAGCATTCACCATGAATAATCTTGTATAGGAACCTTCAAGTTACAGTCATTGCAGAACATAATACAACTACTGATCATACAACAATCTGTCGAATCAACCTTCAAACCAACTAACCAATCACTATCTACAATCATAAAGTATATCCATGTTGTTCCATATCCATTGAGCTTCCTCATAGAATCGTCACAACGAACTGTCACCCAATGGTTCCAATTCAGCTCCTCCTATTAGTCCACGAGACTCCACATAGGATGGTCAAACTGTCAACATAATTTGCACTATATTGGCATCTTGGTGAGACACTAACAGTGTCTTGCCAATGCCACATAACCTTCATATCAATGTCGCTAAGAGATCGTTATCGCCAAGATGTTCTATCGAGCTTTCAGTGTTATGCCGAAACACCAAGCAGTCGCCCAGACCTATCGCTTTTGCTAGGAGATCATAGCAAGTCACCAAAGGTTATACCAAAGTCACAAGTCATATCGAGCTCCAAAGAATAGTCGGCAAGACTTACATCTTTCGCCTAGAGAACATACCAAACTCCAAGACTTACCCCGAAGTGTTCATCTGTCGCCAAGAGTTATATCGAAGATCCCTTATCATCGGCGAGACTTACATTCTTCACAGGGACTTCTTCCCGAGATCATTTGGGTTACCCCAATAGCCATAGGCTATCGGCAAGACATCCTTCAGTCACTAAGATGTTTCTCCAAAACCCTTCTAGTTAAACCCAACACCGAACGGTCGGTAAGACTTAACACTCTCGCCAAGACTGTTCCTCAATCACTTTGAGATACTTCGATGAACATTTTGATGTGTCCCCATTGGCGTGACCTTCACTGTTCACTAAGACCTCATAGCGAGAACCCTTTAGCTATCCCAAAGACTTCAATACAAAACATACTGTCGGTGAGACTTCAACACATCGCCCAGACTTCTTCCCAAACAAAGCCTTTTGGCCAAGGGTCTCAACGATATACAATTGAATGGCCTATCGGCTAGAGATCTCCATAGGGTAAGAGGTCATACTGAATGAAACATGTCACACCGAAGATTCCAATGTGAAACAGTTCGGTAAAACCCTTCCAAGGTTACAGTGACCTGTATAAAATATGATGTTACCAATCTGCTAGTCGGCCAGACATGAGAGCTGTCGCACCAACTTCGCTCCAATGGAGGTTTCAGCCTGTATTGATTTAGGCATAATTCCAACAAGAAAGAGGACCATGCCTAGTGTAAAAATACCTCTTCAGACATGTTGGAATAGTCCATTTGGTCACATGAGTTGCAAAATGAAAGTTGTACCACTTTATAACTTTCAACTACTTGCATTTGACAATTTTTTTCCCAAATGAAAATTCACCACCATAGGAAAATGCCTCTGAGATAGAAAAACTTGAAAGAGGTTATTATAGAGGGGCCCAACGTGATCCCATAGGATTAGATGAGAAGTATCTAAGCATCATGGTATCTGAGTAATAGCATGTTAAAGTTTACAACTATTTGGCACTTTGGACCTTTAAGGGATCGATCTGATTGAACGTAGCTCAAATCAATTCCACATGTTTGGGTGTGAAAGAGGACCCTTCCTAGTGTAAACATACCTATTCGGACACATTGGAATAGTTTGTTTGGTCACACGAGTTATAGAACAAAAATTGTAGGACTTTGCAACTTTGCATTGCTTTCATTTGACACTTTTTTCATCAAGTGAAAATTGGACACCACGGGAAAACCACTCCGAGATAACAAAAACCGAGAGAGGTTATTAAAGAGGGGCCCAACATGACCTCGTAGGTTTAGACAAAGATTTTGTAAGTGCCACAGTTTTTGAGTAATAACCCATCAAATATGGCTTCCCTTTGGCACTTTGGACCCTTAAGAGATTTGTTGTGCATGTTTCGCAGACACGCCCCGCCATGGTCAAGGACCTCCTCTTATCACTCCTGATGGGTGGATTTTCTCTCATCTTTTCCCACCCCTGTTTCCCAGCCTAAGTTGGTCCTAAGCCTAAAATAATCAATTTTATGATGGCCCAATTCACCAACCTAAGTTTCGCTAAGTCATTCGCCCTCGCGGGCTTGGCTCAATAGATTTCCCTTAGCTTTTCACTCGGTGTCCATTGGTCCTTGAGGAGCCGCGTTCGTGGGTCTTCCCTTATCATTTGCTTGATGGACTCCACTACTCCTGCCACCATTTTTGTAATGCCCGTCCACCAACCTTGAGCATCGCCACACCCACATTTATGAGGGGCATTAAATGCTCAAAAGTTTATAAATAGCCCATCTTGAGCTATCATTTTCACCTACAAATGTTCAAAGGAGTTGTTAGAGCTTATTTCTAATGCTGCCATCACACTCACTAAGTTCATCCGTTGATTCGAGGCCTTCACTACTTGCTGGCACATCCATCTTCATCGGGTTTCAAAGGTCGGTCTTCTGTCACGAGCTTCACATTGATTTTTCTTTGATTTTTGTCAAAAGTTAGTAAATAGTGGAAAGAAAGCTTAAAAATCAACTAAAATGAACTTTGGCAATCAAAACCCATAAGACAAAATTTTGATGAACTTCAAAAATCAACCGCTAGCTGCGTGCAGGACTTGAACTCCCTGTGGTCGTTCTTGAGCCAAAGCTTTCAAACCTTGCGGACCCACAACCTAGCCGTCATCATCACTTTCCTTTGAAAATGTTTAAAAATTCCAATGGAAAATATCTTCATTGGGTCCACCCCCACAGGAAACCCCCTCGACTTCATCATCCTAGACTTACTAAAATTCATGAGCCCACTGCGGAGATCCTTTCAGCCTCTCGGGTCCGTAGGTGTGGGCCTCTGCCTACGGAATTCCCTTTGAGCCATGTTGTTCCAAAACAACCATCTGATCACATCCTCCTGGCAGATGGGCCCTGCCCCAGTCATCGCCAATCTGAATTAATCGAGCCAAACTACCTAAGCCCTGACCCATTACAGGTTGATCCCTACGGACTTCCATTTGTGGGATTTTGTCCTGGCTCTGCCATTTTCAATGGCCTTTGTGATTAGCATGTCTTCCCATTGAGGCCCACTTTGACAGTTGCCACACAAGCTTAAAGTAGAGTAGCCTATCCCTTTCAGACTGTCCTTTGTGGGTTTCCACTAACCTTTCGTCGTTGATCAAACGACTACCTCAAAACATCAAAACCTAGGCCTCCTTCCAACCGGCAGGCCCCGACTTTGCCATCATCGTTCGACCTCCCTTGGCATAAAGTGACTGAGTATTGGATCTTTTTGGGCTTTCCCTATTACGGGGCTTTGCTCATGGGTTTCCGCTACAGGTTTTCCATTCCAAACAGCATTTTCATAATGCCCTTCCACCCAGTGGAACCCGCACTTCTCACCACCATCTAAACTCACCATAAAGAAAAAGGCCTAGGTAGAAGATTTTGTGGAATGCTCTATGTGGGTAGCAGCCTGTAGATGACTGCCTTATCATTGTCATGACAAACTTCCAGGGACCCCCGTCGGCCCACCATGTGAGACCCAGCCTAGCCATTTCCCTTCGACTGTCTGTGAACAAACAATTAAAGCATGCGCCTCTTGCAGACCCGATAGTGTGGGTCTCTCAGGTCAGACTTTCATCCCGCCTACACCATTTCAAATAGCCAAAAACCTACCGTATCCCTACACCTTTCAACCTGTAGTAGCTTGACCTCCAAATGAACTATGATGTCACCCTCCAAGACCATGGGTCCCACATGGCAGAACGCCGCTTGTGGGACACCGCCTTGTCAAGGCCCTTCCAAATAGCAGAGCCTCAAATAGGCGAGCTACCCTCTACTTTCGTATACTTAAAAGAAGATCCTAATGCCTCCTAATCTTCAAAGTGATCTCGACCCATGTGCTAAAATGGCTTGATATTCTTAGTGGACCCCACTTCATGACCAAATCCTAGTGTGGGTGAGACCATGCAGACCGTCGTGCCCTGATTTCCATTTGTTCACTACTTCCAAATAGTTGCCAACCCAAGGAAGTCCACACTGGGCCCACATGGCCATAACTTGCTCAAATGAATGACTGACGATGATCTGGAAGATATGTTAGGATCTTTAAGTGGTGAATTATTTGATCTAATGCTATTTTTGTAGGGTTTTGGCTAACGTTCTTCATGTTTTTATACTTTCCTGCAGAATATATGGAACAAGCTGTGGGACCCTCTGAGGCGGCCATGGAAAAGGAAAAGGGAAATAGACTAGCTAAGGAACCCCAAGGGAAAGAGGATAAAGACAAAATGAAATACAACTTCCAAGAGGAACCCCTCAATTCTAAGGTTACCACGGATTGGAAGGGGATCTCAGATACTAATCTGAGACATATTGATATCAATGAATTCAAGCAAAGGGCAATCAGTTAGAAGACAAAATTGCTACAGGACTAGGCAGTAAAGGACAAAATAGGAATAAGACAAATGATGTATTTTAAATTACCATGTAATGGGGGGTAGGTAAAACCCTAATGTAAACAAATCTGAGCCACTCATTATGAATTAATCCTAGCCATTTATTTCAGCTTTGGAAAACTATAAATAGGGGCCTCCCCTTCATTTGTAAATGGTTGAAGAACTAGTGTAAAGGCATTCTACAACAATAGAAAGAAACATTGCATGATTTATGTGTGTTTCTTTTGAATTTGTTCATTATGTATGCATGGTTCTACTTCCATGCTAGATTTAGTTGTTAGTTTCTTGAGTGAAAGTGATAATGGTCTTTGCTATTACAGTATTTGATGAATTTCCATCTCATGCTTTTTGTAGTTTGTTGATGATGAATCACTTTGTAAAGCTAGTCTGAGCTTCCTTACTTCATTGTTGCAACTTAGTTCAATTGCATGTTCATGATGTGTGTGTTCAATCTAAAAATCTAGATTCCTTAGAAGATTACACTGGTTTTGTGTAACTATAGGTTCCTCTTGGCTAAGAAAAACTTAATTTAGGAAGTTTTTCTACTGTAGCATCCTCCATGATTATTGTTCATTAGTAGTTTCAGGTCTATGAACTTCCTCTCTTCCCTTCCCTTTTTTATTTTTTTCAATAGTGACCTAAGATAACATTCATTTCCCATTGTAAAGCCAAATCTGAAGTTGAAATAGGAGTTCTAGACTGCTGTTTGAACTTGCAGCAATTGAGCAACAATTTTTGCACCTTAAGAAATCCATGGATAACCCAACTTCCCATGCTTTGTAACTCATCCATAAGTATTCCCTATGATTACCAAAAAACACATCAACCAAGTGTGAGATTCTAAGCAAGTCAAGACCTAACACCCGAGAGACCTTGGGGTAATTTTCTACAACTTGTGTGTAGGATATTTCCTTCCAAGCGAGGTGATGCACTTGTGTCGTAAGTTTTGTTGATGGTTGTTTTTGCACTTCTCAACATAGGTAATGCACAAGTGTATCACCTATCTTGAAAGGAAATCTCTTACACACAAGTTGCAGAAAATTACCCCAAGGTCACTCGGGTGTCAAGTCTTGACTTGCTTGGAATCTCTCAATTGGTTGATGTGTTTGTTGGTAATCACAGGGAAGAATTACAGATGAGTTACAAAGCATGGGATGTTGGGTCTACAAATGCAATTTCAAAGTGCTGGAAGTGAATGAACAATGACTATCCACTCAAAACAACAAGTCAAAACTCATCAAGTTCATTTGATTTAACATTGTTTCGATGCTTTGGATCCTAAACTACTAAGGAGTTAAAATAAATAGCAAAAGGAGAAGGGTAAGGGTAAGAGAAGCTATTCTAAATCTAAGCTATGAATGAATAGTAACAATGGTGGGTGCTACAATAGACAAACTTCCTAAATTGAGTTTTGCTTGGGCAAGAGAACCTACAGCTACACAAAACTAGTGCAATCTTCTAAGGTTGCTAATTTTCAGATTGCACACACACATCATGAACATGCAATTGAACTAGGTTGCAACAATGACATAAAGAATTCTAGGCTAACTTTGCATAGTATCTTGTCATCAACAAGTGCTAAAAGTATGAGCTAAAAGCTCATCAAATACTATAACGACAACATCATTATAACAATAATTCAATAAACTAACACCTAAAACTAACATGGAAGTAGAACCATGCATGCAAGATGAGAAAACTTAAAGAGAACATCCATAAAATCATGCAATGCTATCTTCTTTTGCTACAAATTCTTTTTACACCAGCTCTCCAACCATTTATAAATGAGGGGCAAGCCCCTATTTATAGTTTTCTAAAGCAAAAATGAATGGCCAGGATTGATTTTCATTATGTGGCTCAAGTTGATTACAAGTTAGGGCTTCACCTACCCCCCATTATATAGCAATTTAAAATAAAACCTTTATCTTTTCCCTATTTTGTCTTGTAGTGGCCAGTCACTGTTCATTCACTTCCAGCACTTTGAAACTGCATTTGTAGACCCAACTTACCATGCTTTGTAACTCATATGTAAGTATTCCCTATGATTACTAGCAAACACATCAACCAATTGAGAGATTCCAAGCAAGTCAAGACCTGACATCTGAGAGACCTTGGGGTAATTTTCTGCAACTTGTGTGTAGGAGATTGCCTTTCAAGAGAGGTGATGCACTTGTGCATTACTTGTGTTGAGAAGTACAAAAACACCCATCAACAAAAATAGCACTAGAAGGAGGGTTGGCATGTTGGGGCTACAAAGCTGAAAGTTGGAAGTTGAAAAGAGAACCTTCAAGAAGAAATATGAGATAGGAAGATCTCCTTATATGCTAGAATTTTAAAATCATAAAATTGGAAGGCAAAGCAATAGTTGAGCTGAGATGGAACAAAATTTTCAAATCAACATCAATCAGCTAGATACAAATTTGAATAGAAGATTGAAGAGACCATTGCAACAATTTGCATTGGCAGAAAAATGTAGAATCTATTGCACTCGTAGGCATAATGAATTGGGGTGTCTAACCTTCTTGAGAAGAATTGAAAGAGTCTTACAAGGATAAATGCCCTTTTGGGAAATATACCAACCCTTGGCTCCACCGGATCCAAAAGAGGAGCTCACTAACATGGAAGCCAAGTCATTCAAGGAGCTGATCCAAGAATGCTTGAGAAACAAGGATGGATAAAGATTGGAGGAGGTACTAATGTCAAGCTAGTGTAGATTTCACAATGCACCCCACTCAAAATTCACCTAATTCATCATGTGCAAACATCATCACTCAAGTCAAGGGTTTTTCATACAAGTTGGAGCATCCAACTCCCAATGAATTGAAGTCATCCCATGAGGTAGGAGAACTGACAATATTTGAAGGACAACACATTCAAGTTGAACCAAGAGGTTTGACATCAGTAATTGTTGGGGTAGTAGACACTGATGCTAAAGATAAAAAAAAAGGAGCTGATTTCCTTGAGACAACAAAAAGCTTTGATGAAAATTTAGTCAGAAGGGAGTTAGAAAGTCTTTCCTCTATCAGTAAAGAGTAGTCCTCCAATCCAGAAGAAGAGTAATTGGCAATTGATAATGAATTCACGAAGTTTCCAACATATGTTGGGAAAACCAATGGAGATCCTAAAATTTAGAAAGAAGAAGAAGTCGAAAGCCTTGGAACAGTAGAAGGTGATGGTGAAAGCCTAAGTGAAATCAAATTAGAAGACTTCTCCTTCATGAATGACATCGATCATGCATTTGAAAATGATGATTTGGAGGGATGGAAACAATCGTATACCACAGCTGTCCATTCTTCAACCTCCTTCCCAAGTGATGATGGGGACCCAATAGTGGAAAGATGCAACCAACTTGTCTCCAAATTAATGAGGGATTGGTCCGAGCTAAGATGCCAAGTAAATTTGGAGGTGTTGTTGCTCCCGAATTGGTGTAGGCTCCACGATTCATCACACTCAGAGTTCACATGTCAACTGTGCCAAGAGGCCATCGAGCAAGTCGAAGAACAAGTGAGGTAGCCAAGTACACCACTTCCTATAGTTGCTTCAAGGATTGAACATGAGAATCAAGATCCAAAGCTGAGTGACAAATTAGCTAAAGGAAACCCTTATGAGGATATTGAGAAAGCAACGAAAGAAGAATAATGCAGCCCCGAGCCTCCAAGTGATGGGGTAGAATACATGGGGATGCAATCCACCAGTCATCAAGAATTTCTTCCCCTTAAGAGCATTTGTGCACCATGGATGATAGGTCCTATGGTGAGTCCTTGGAGGAAAGTCACAGTGTAGATTTTGGTCCCCTTGATGAGGTGTCCTCAATTGATGACTTCTTTCCATTAGGAACTGTACTACAGAGGTATTCCCATGGCGAGGAAGAGTGCATCTCGGAGGTTGTCAATGATGAAGACATACTACCTAAAACTCCCATTGGTGAAACATTGGAGCCTACAAAGTGGGAGAGGGGTTCATTCTCCATCTATAGGGAAAGTGAAAAAGAGGAGACGAGTGAACATCTCGATGAGATACATGAAATGAAAAAAAGAAGATAAAGGCGGGGGTATTTTGATGGCTTCCAACAAGTATGACAGACCTGACCAACCACAGTGAACAATGTTGATCCTCTTACATGTTTAGGGGGCTGCATTAGGATAGATTCATCCATGTCATTGTCTTCTAATGTTGGACATCATAAAATTAAGTTCAACACCCAAGAAAGGAGATTGGATGGTGTACTGCCTTTTGAGGACAACAATCAAGAAGAGGTCTAGACTACGGAGAATCAAGAAGATGAAGTATATCTCTTCGAAGAGCAGCCGATGGAGGATGTGGATACCACTAGGGGATTGGAAGAGGTATTTTATGCCCCATATTTTCAGCCCTATGCAAGCTCAAGATCAAAGATGTTGCACCCTCCACTTTTCCCACCCGAGGCTACCGATGCAACGATCAACGATGTTGTGCTCACTCTCGACTGTCAAATGCTGCCACCTCCATGTGATGACATCTAGGTTCTATCTTTCCTTACTCATGTGAATACTTATAGCTGCATTTATCATTTTTTATTATGGGAATAAGGGGAGATGAACATGTTTATGGATTAACCATAGGTTGAACGAGCCTCCTCAATTGTTGATTTTACGTGATGATGGGATAGAATTTGAATGCTACAATATTGAAATTCATTTTTTTGAGTATAAGGATGAATCTGCATGGTTAAGTATTGTAACTCCTTCTCGTCTACTTGTGCATGCATTACGAAACTCAATGGGAGTGAATGTCGGTATTCCTTTCCTAAACATAGTGCTTTGTAAATATCTTTGTACATGGCTCATTTTGCGTAGTGTAGATTTCATGTACATACCTTAGATTCATGTATATAGTTTCGCTTTCCTACTTTTGTTAGAGTAGTTGGTTTGTTGTAGGTTAGTTTTCTTTCACTTTCCCACTTTGGTTAGTTTAGGTTGTTCGATTCCCATTCACTTTTCTTTCATTTTTGTTGTTGCTTTTCCTAGGGGCCCTCTGCTTCTAGCTAGGCACATCTGTGTGCACAACAACCATTTTAAGTACTTGGGGTTGTTCTATGTATTTCTTTGTGAAACTCTAATCAAGTTTTCAAAGTGGATGGTGAGGATCTTTTGTTAGTGTCAAGTGATTTGGATGTATGATTCGAAGGGGATAAGTCATTGGTTGGTCCGGCTCTGACATATTCTAAAATTTTATAGCTTTTACACATTTTAAGAATCCAGAGGTCATTGTAGGTCCTTTGCAAAGTTGAGTTTAGAGAAAAATATTTTTTTTTGCTTTAGCTCCACTGTGATTCTCAGCTCTGAGTGTGAGCTTCACTGCTTGTGGGTTGAAATAAAAAGTTGAAAAGAGAAAAAGTTAATAGAAAAGAAAAGAAAGCATTGAAAATCAAAAGAAAGAAATTCAACTTTTCAGGGGGATCCGACCAACTTTATTGGGGCTATGGATTCCCTGTCAATAGTAGAGCAATGTTCAGGAGAATCATAATGACAACCTCGTTGGGGTTATGGACACCTGACTGGAAGTGAGGCAATGTCCCAGATGTTTTTGGAGTTGGAATAAACTATGTAGCTTAACTTGACAGAGCTTGGGATCCTATAGAAACTGAAGGATGGAAATTAATGCACTTGCACACACTTGAATTTTCAACATACTGAAGGTTGGGTTGACTAGTGGTTTTGATTCTTTGGTTGAGCATCAGGTTCATTTGTCCTAGCATGAGGATTGGAACTAGAGATTCTGGGTTCGTGATTCCATTTTGTCATCGAAATGCTCTAGAGCATTTCCCCAGCGAGTCACCATTTTTTGTGCATGTTTTTCACACACGCCCCACCATGGGCAAGGATCTCCTCTTTTCACTTTTGATGAGCTACTTTGCTCTCATCTTTGTGCACCCCCGTTCCTAGCCTAAGTTGGCCCTAAGCCTGAAATGATCAATTTCATGAAGGTCCAATTCACCAACCTAAGTTTCACTAAGTCATTCGCCCTCACGGGCTTGGCCTGATAGATTTCCCTTAGCTTTTTGCGTAACGTTTGTTGGCCATTGCGGACTCACGTTCACAGGTCTTCCCCTATTGTTCACTCAATGGACTCTGCCACTCTCGCCACCATTTTTCATAATGCTTGTCCACCAACCCTAAGCACCGTTGTACCCACATTTATGAGGGGCATTTAAATGCTCAAAAGTTAATAAATAGCCCATCTTGAGATTTCATTTTCACCTACAAATGTTTAGAGGAGTTGTCAAAGATTATTGCTAATGTTTTTTTTGTGCTTGCTAAGTTCATCCACCAATTTGAGGCCTTTGATACTTGCTGACACGTTCATCTTCATCAAGTTTCACAAGTCAGTCTTCTACCACAAGCCTCGTGTTGAGTTTTTTTAAATTTCTATCAAAAGTTATTAAATCTTGGAAAGAAATATTAAAATCAACTACAACAAACTTTGGCGATCAAAACCCATAAGACAAAATTTTGATGAACTTCAGAAATCTACCACTGGCCGCATGCGAGACTTGAACTCCCCATGATTGTTCTTGAGCCAAAAATTTCAAACTTTGTGGACCTGCAGCCTAGCCATCGCTATCACTTTCCTTTGGAAATGTTTAAAACTTCCAATGGCAAATATCTTCATCGGACCCGGCCTCGTGGGATGCCCCCTTAACTTGGTCGTCCTAGACTTACTAAAATCCATGATCCCACCGTGGAGATCCTTTCAACCTCTCGGCTCTGCAAGCGTGGGCCTCTTCCTACAGAATGCCCCTTGAGCCATGCCGTTCAAAAATGGCCATCTGACTGCATCCTCTCGGTAGATAGGTCTCGCCCCAGTCATCGCCAATCAGACTTAATCAATCCAAGCTATCTAGCCCTGATCCATTGCAGGTTGGTCCCTGTGGACTTCCATCTATGGGATTCCATCCTGGATCTATTGTTTTCAATGGCCTTTGTGACTCGCTTATTCGTCCATCAGGCCCCGCCTTCATGGTCGTTGCCCAAGCTTAAAGCAGAGCAACCTATCCCTTTCAGATCGTCCTTTGTAGGTTTCCACTGACCTTTCATCATTGATCAAATGACTAACTCAAAATGGTGAAACCTGGGCCTCCTTTCGACCGGCAGGCCTCGACTTCGCCATTGTTGTCCGACCTCCCCTGACATAAAGTGATTGAGTATTGCATCTTTTCGAGCCTTCCCTATTATGGGGCTTCACCCACAGGTTTCCACTATGGGTTTTCCATTCCAAATGGTATGTTCATAATTCCCTTCCACCTAGTGGAACCCGCACTTGTCACCATTGTTTGAACTCACCAAAATGAAAAAGGCCTAGGTAGAAGATTTTGCAGAATGCTCTATGTAGGTGACAGCCTATGGATGGCTGCCTTATCATTGTAGTGAAAAACTACCAAGGACCCCTATTGGCCCATCGTGTGGGACCCAACCTAGTCATTTCCCTTCGACTGTCTGTGAACAAACAATTAAAGCGTATGCCTCCTACAGACTCGATAGTGCAGGTCTCTCTAGTTGGACTTCCTTCCTGCCTGTACCATTTCAAATGGCCAAAACCTAGCATCTCCCCGCACCATCCAACCCATAGTATCTTGAGCTTCGAATGAACTGTGATGTCACCCTCTAAGACCGTGGGTCCTGCATGGTGAATGTCACTTGCAGGACGTCGCCTTGTCAAGGCCATTCCAAATGATAGAGCCTAAAATAGCCGAGCTACCCTCTACTTCTGCATGCTTAAAAGATGATCCTAATGTTTCCTAATCTTCAAAGTGATCTTGACCCATGTGCTAAAATGGATTGATTTTCTTAGTGGACCCTGTTTCATGACCAAATCTTGGTGCAAGTGAGACTATGCGGGCTGCCATGCCTTGATTTTTGTATGTTCACTACTGCCTTCCAAGCGGCTACCAGCCCAAGGAAGTCTATACCCCTGGGCCCGCATGGCCATAACTTCCTCAAATGAAAAACTAACGATGATTTGAATGATATGTTAGGATCTTTAAGTGATGAATTATTTGATCTAACACTTCTTTTGTAGGGTTTTTGCTAACGTTCTTCATGTTTTTATGCTTGAATATGCTTACAAATCTCTTGCCTGTAGAATATATGGAACCAACTTCGGGACCCTTCGAGGCCTCCATGGAAAAAGAAAAGGAAAAGGGAAAGAGACTAGCTAAGGCACCCTGAGGGAAAGAGGATAAATACCAAATGTAATACAAGTTCCAAGGGGAACCCCTCAATTCTAAGGTTGCCACGGATTGGAAGGAGATCTCATTTACTAATCTAGGAAATATTGATATCAATGAATTCAAGTGAAGGGAAATCAACTAGAAGACAAAATTGCTACAATGACTGGGCACTAAAGGACAAAATAGGAATAAGACAAATGATGTATTTTAAATTGCCATGTAATGGGGGGTAGGTGAAACCCTAATGTAAACAAATATGAGCTACTCATTGTGAATTAATCCTAACCATTTATTTGGGCTCTAGAAAACTATAAATAGGGGTCTCCCCTTCATTTGTAAATGGTTGAAGAACTGGTGTAAAGGCATTTTGGAGCAATAGAAAGCAATATTGCATGATTTATGGGTGTTTCTTTTCGATTTTTTCATTATGTATGCATGGTTCTACTTCCATGTTAGATTTAGTTGTTAGTTTCTTGAGTGGAAGTGATAATGGTCTTTGTTGTTACAGTATTTGATGAATTTCCAACTCATGCTTTGTGTGGTTTGTTAATGATGAATCACTTTGTAAAGCTAGTCTAAGCTTCCTTACTTCATTGTTGCAACTTAGTTCAATTGCATGTTCATGATGTGTGTGTACAATCTAAAAATATGTAGTCCTTAGAAGATTGCACTGGTTTTGTGTAACTGTAGGTTCCTCTTGGCTAAGAAAAACCCATTTTAGGAAGTTTTTCTACTATAGCAGCCTCCATGATTATTGTTCATTAGTAGTTTCAGGTCTAGGAACTTCCTCTCTTCCCTGCCCCCCCTTTTTTTTTAGTAGTGACCTAAGCTAAGGCTCATTGCACATTGTAAAGCCAAATCTAAAGTTAAAATAGGAGTTCTAGACTGCTATTTGAACTTGCAACAACTAAGCAAAAATTTATACACCTTAAGAAATCCATTGGAAAACCCAACTTCCCATGCTTTGTAACTCATTCGTAAGTTTTCCTTGTGATTACCAGTAGACACATCAACCAACTGAAATATTCCAAGCAAGTCAAGACCTAACACCTGAGAGACCTTGGGGCAATTTTCTACAACTTGTGTGTAGGAGATTGCCTTTCAAGAGAGGTGATGCACTTGTGCATTACCTATGTTGATAAGTGCAAAAACACCAATCAACAAGATCGAGCTGGTTAAACATAGCTAAGAGAAATTGTTCTCTCTTTTTTATGGAATTAGGTGGGAAGTAGACTTAACTCTATTTTAGTTTTGGTTTGGTTGGATTTCAAGTGATTTTGTGCATTTTGGAAGCCAATTATTGAGGGACAATATGTATACCCTATTTTAAGGGTTTTGAGTGCATTAAAATGTCATGTTAAGCCCTCAACCTATTGTATGTTTTTGTAACTCAATGGAAAGGCTTAGTTAGGGTTATAAAACATGTGTGCAATTTTTTGTGTGAAAGGGAGGTGAATAGAGGGTTTTAGGTGATGCCCTAGATGTGAAATGGTGCATTTTTTAGTGTAAAATGGTGGTTTAGTGCTAGGGTTTAAACAAATATTTGGGGGCAGCAATATCTCTTGAAATTTTAAGCTTGTGCAGACCTTTTTGAAGGTGTTTCTAGCTTTGGTTGGCTGTGGGAAGGTTTGGAGTATGGGTTTTCAATAAACCCTTGTCTAACTTGTGAAAGAAGAGGGTTTTGGGGTTTTTTATGTTAGAGGGCTTATCACACCCTAAAACTAGAGGAATTGGTGGTTTGGAAAACTAGTTAATGCTACTCAATGGTGGTTTCCATGTGATAGGAAGAATAAAGGGGGGTTGCTTGTTTTGTGAAAGCTGATCCAAAAGAGTCTTATGAGGGTTTGATGTATGTTGAAGAAGGATTAAATGGGTTTGATGTATGTTGAAATCCTTTTCTATTGTGGAAGTGAGTTGATTGCCTCCCTGTATTGCTATTAGAATCACTTCCTATCAGAATCACTTCAAGTTTACATTTTTTTGCACTTTTTTCACATTGACAAATTTTCAATTTTTGCAATTTTACATCATTTTGACAAATATGAAATATGAACTCCAAAATGACCCCAAAACAAACTAAAATGACTTATTACATTATAAATTGGTCTAATATAACCTTATTAAATTAACAAAAATAAAAATAAAAAACTAACTTAAGACTTCCATGAACCAAATTTTCCTAATAACCTTGGTGCCCCTGCACCAAATTTCATTATTTCAGTAAATCTCATTACAAGTAAATCTCATTACAATGCCTTAGGTACTCTATTCTCTCAAATATTTTACAATGTCACTCATACATTCAAGATTCTCTTATAATGTCTACATCATAGGTGCTCATTATGAGGTTAACTACAAATGAGTAACTTGAGATTCCCTCACAAAGCTTCACACGCTCTTTTATAATGGCTTCAAATCATAATTGAGATTTTTCAAGATCATCAAAATAGGATGTTGCATTGCTTTTTTGGCTGAGATTCTCTTCCATGGCTCATAAATTAGCATTTTCTATAAGGAGAGACCAATCAATTTTTAGTAGTTAACTTACAGATACACAAAGTAAAAGAAGAAAAAGAAAGAGCATCCAAAATGGAAATGAAATGAAAATAGATGGAAGGAACTTACAGATAGGTATGGAAGTCTCTCAACTTAGTCACTCCTGGTCATACATCTTCACCAGGAGTTACAAGATACCTATTGCACACAACACCTCTCATGAATAGAATATCTTGAAATTTGAGATGCTCTTATAATGTCTACATCATAGGTGCTCATGATAAGGTTAACTTCAAATGAATAACTTGAAATTCCCTCACCGAGCTTCACACACACTTTTGTAATGTCTTTAAATCATAATTGAGATTTGTCAAGATCATCAAAATAAGGATGTTGCATTGCTTTTTTGGCTGAGATTCTCTTGCATGGCTCATAAATCTGCATTTTCTACAAGGGGACACAAATCAATGTTTAGCAGGTTACTTACAGATATGCAAAGTAAAAGAAGAAAAAGAAAGAGCATCCAAAATGGAAATGAAATGAAAATACATGGAAGAAACTTATAGATAGGCATGGCAGTCTCTCAACTTAGTCACTCTTGGTCATACATCTTCACTGGGAGTTCCAAGATACCTATTGCACACAACACCTCTCATGAATAGAATATCTTGAAATTTGAGATGTTATAATGTATACATCATAGGTGCTCATGATAAGGTTAACTTCAAATGAATAACTTGAAATTCCCTCACCAAGCTTCACATGCACTTTTGTAATGGCTTAAAATCATAATTGAGATTTGTCAAGATCATCAAAATAAGGGTGTTGCATTACTTTTCTAGATGAGATTCTCTTGGGTGGCTCATAAATCTTCATTTTTTGCAAGGGGACACCAATCAATGTTTAGCAAGTTACTTAAAAATAGGAAAATTAAAAGAAGATGATAGCATTGGAATCAAACAAATTAGTGTGCATAAAAGCATAAAATTAATAAGAACCAATGTGCATATACTTACAAATTAATCCAATGAACAATCCAGGTCTACTCTACCCTTTATTGTGTCAAGTATCACCTCATGGTCAGACTCATAGACCTTCCACAAGGTCTTGTTCAAAGGTCTACCCCCATATTTGGTCAAATGAACATTGGATGCCACAACAAGGTTTGAGTAATGAAGAATCTTATGATGTATGCCAAAGTCCTGAAACAACCAATGTTTAACACTCTTATGTGGGTACCTTCTAAGCCACATTCCAGTAACAACAATTGAGCTTGTAGGGTATTCAATTTTTTCTCCATCTATAAGTAGGGCCTCCAATTTCTTTCTGGCCTTAACACAATGACACAAGTAATATTTTGTTCCCTCTTCATTGTATTCATCTGCAATAACTACATAAACATGCCCTGCATTGATATGTGCAACAAATCTCTTGAAATTAGTCAACATTGTGCATACAATACAAATTAAGATAACAATATGGAATTTCAAATACTAAGCAAGTAGATCTATTATGTGGTTGAACTAGATCTGATATGTGGTCAAATTCGACCAATGATTCCATCTGTGTTAGTTCCAATGTCATCGAAGGGTGATACATGTGAAGTGGGCTAGGATAACTTGTCAACCATTTTTCAACCCACTCCCTTGACTCACAATCATTCCAGGCTTGCATTGTACATGAAGAACAAAAGAATGCCATCTTCTATGTATCGATACTCCATGAACCTACATTTAAGCTAAGGAAAGAGTGTAGCTCACTCGATCCTGTTAGTGTACAAAAATCCTCATATGGTGCAATGTTAGTATCAT
>VDFB02193867.1:728198695-728222641 GCA_007258455.2 Sequoia sempervirens | reverse complement strand
ATAAATAAGCCTGATTGAAGTGATTATAAGCTTGTGAGAGGTGAGGGAATAAGAGTTTCAATAAAACCTAATTGACTGCAAGGAAAGTGAGGGTTTTATGAAAAGGGGTCTAAATGAGCGAGAGGAGACCTGAAAGTTGAATAATCTAAGGTTTTCTTGGCTTTCTTTTGACTATTTAGAGGTTTCAAGTGTTGGTTGTGTGTTTGGAGAGGTGTATCTTTGAAAAAGAGGCCTAATTGTGGCCTAATTCAGGGTTAAAAGCCATATTTGGGATGGTTGCTCCAAAAGAGTTGCAAGTGAGTTTCAAATATGTGAGAGTAGGCCATAATGGGTACCTAGTTTGGAGCATAGACAAGGCAGTGAACTGTTTGAAAATATTCCTTAGTAAAATGTGGTCTCATGGAATGCCATGACAAGCAAATGCAATTGGAAGTTTCCCCTAGACTTATTACTTATGCTATGTGAAGTAATTGCATCACTGCTTATGTTTACTTTCTAAACAACTATATTGCAGTTGAAATTTTGTCATCTATCAACATCGTTATTAGTTATGGAATGTGAAGTAATGCTTTGAGTTTGAATGATGTGCAATGCAATGTAATCAATGATATGAATATAAACTACACAAATCTATTAAGTACAGTTCATTAGTTAAAATCTTTATTTTATTACCTGGGTGAAGGTTTGACTAAATCCACTGGCACCGAGAGTTGTTCGCTTGAAACCTCCAATAGTAGCCTATTCAACATCCAAAATCACATATTAAAATACCATTCGTAAAACAATGATATTAACATGTAATAAATTTATAATTGTTTACTAGTTACATACCCCACCGATAGGTGTACTACAAAAATAAGTAGGTGTAGGGCCGGTGTATCCAGTATCAACACTGTGACCCTACAAGTTTATTAAAATCATAAAGCTAAATTAGTTAATCTTGCATTTCAAAATTGAAATTTGATAAATTAAATTCAATGAACATGCTAACTTTTACCTAAGTATCAATTCCATACATTTGTGCAAAATGTCAATTTCCCTCTCCATCTCCATAGCTGCAAATGGATCCTACACAATAGCCTCTTGAGTGTTAGTGGGATCATATGAACAAGTCACCCCACAAGATTGAAACACATGGGATCAAAGCCCACCTATCAAAGACTTACCTGGATGGTGTTGTACAAGAGGGCTAGCATGTCGGATGACAATCTACGTCAAAGATCTAATGGCCTGCAAAGTCTCTACGTCGAAACTCTCCTTTGCTATGGAAGGGATGATGATGTGCTCATGAGGTGGCCTAGCAAGAGGTCATCTCGCTTGCTGCATAGGATTTGACTGTGCACCAGGTCTATCTTGTGCTGACCCCCCACCTCTCCCCTAGAAGTTCCTCATATCAAAATAATTTGGGATTTTTTTCAAGATGAACTCAACATATAGTTTCCTGAGGAAATACTACAGGACTTGACAATTGTTGCATGGTGGGTCATCAAAAACCATGTACCACCTATCCCAAAAATATTTCCTAATCTCTTGGTGGTGGCACCAATGAATAGGAAACCTCTTCGCCTTGAGGGAGAGAATTCCATTTGACCGTGGGTCAGTGAATAAAGCACACAAATCACCTTTTGTAATTTTAAATCTTTTACTTCTTTATATGATAATTTATCTTGGTAAAAATCCCTAGCAACCTGCCTCCTATCCTGCCAACCAGTTAATTGTTTGCTGATTGAATCTACATTTTTTAACATATCTTTGTTGTGAAGTTGCCAGGGTCATTCTTTCCACAGTTGAACCATGTGGATTGTTCAACCTCCCGATTAAATCCTCAATTTGTTTTTTTTATTGTTCTCAATTTCACCCATTAAATTTTGTTGAGTTCTAGGAGGGTATTGAGGGATTGGTGGAGGAGGTTGTTGTTGTGGTTGAGGATTTTATTTTTGAGGATTTTTTTGTTGAGTATTTTCTTCTTGCTATGGATTTTGAGGAGGGTTTCCAGGTTGATTAACATCTCCTACAAATTCAAAAAATAAATATCAAATACAACCTAAAACTAACAAAATAAAAAAAATCCTTACCTCTTTGACCTCCTCGTCGACGTGGTGGCATCCTGGCAATGAATCAGCAACTATTGATGAAGATTTTCGTAAAAAAGTTCCTCCTAGAACGCGAGTGTGGAATTCTAAGGTTTTTGGCTGCGAGCAACAAGAAAAACATAGTCAGAAATGAAAATGAGTTTGACCTCTTTTTTTCTTCTTTTAACTTGTCATAACGTGAACACATTATAAAACACTCACGTTATGGGCTTGTGGCGGCTGAGCCTTAGCCTCGGCACACCAAGCCATAACATGCTCGCATTATGAGTTTTCATTTTTTTTTAAAAAAAGTGGCCACAAAAATGCTACCCATCTTCATGCACCCACCCTTATAATTATTGGTGTTACGAGATGTTATTTGATATACTATATAACAATTTTAAATGCTATTTAGGTGTGGATAAAAGGATGTCATATTTCTAACTTGTGAGAACCCTAGGATGTTTTGATTTCCTTTCACTAGGTATGTGATGATTATAAGTATATGTACAATCGTTCGTGTGCTCAAAGTTACAGGTACTAGGCATCAACTCCACCTAAATTGGTAGGTTTGAGTGCACTTTAAACCCAATGGAACCATTGATCTGAGATGATGCCTGGTCCCCTACCCTAGCCATCATCCTTAAAGAGGATGAGTATCTGGTCTAATACCTTGTCAGTGTTGTCTGTGCTTAGTTAGGTCTTGTTTTGACCCTATTTAGGGTTCAGGTTATTGTTTGGTATTTGGTTTTTTAATTTAAATTTGTTTGATAAATGTTGTTTTGGTTAATTGATGCATTAAAATAAGTTATTAAATAAAAAGGTGCTATGATAAATAAATAAAAATGTATTTATTAATCATCATAGTTTATAATAAATTAAATGTGTAATGTAATAATAAAATAAAATTAAACAGAAATTATAATGGAATGTTGTAATTAGTAAATAGTAAAAATAATATAAAAGGATAGAAAGGTTTTCATGCAAGATCATGCACGATATTGAACGAATTGTCGAAAAAGAAACTTGATGTTTTTTTGGGGATTTTGTGAGATTTCTTTGGATTTTTGTTTTCAAAAAAGGAAAAAAAATATTTTGTAAATATTTTTCCCATTTGGAGATTTTGGATTTTGTTTGGGGAAAAAGGAAGTAATTGGTTTGCAAATTTTTTTTGCATATTCTTGTTGTTGTGGAAATGGGGAATTCTAGGAGAAAATTAATTCAGAATTTTGAGAAGAAAATTTTAGTAAAAGAATTTCATTTTTCGTTGTTGATTCTTGGAAGGGAGAAAATGTAGATGGATAGGTGAAGGAATACATCATATCAAATCAGTTTGGAGAAAAATAATTTTACAAATGAGTATTCGTTCTCCTTATGATAGTGCTATTGTTCAGATTGTTTAACAATTTGATCGTATGGCTTATAATCTTAGTGTAAATGTATTTTATGCATATCCTATAATTGTTGCATGCCTAAGAAAATAGTTATTTATACCAATCGATTGCTCTCTTGAATGTTTTAATAAAACCAATTTGTGTATATCGTGCAACCATTGCATTTGATGAGATAAAATATACCTTCTTCTACTAAATGCATTTTCTTGAAAGATTATTGATGCTTCTCAATAAATATATTTGTGCATATCTCGAAATCTTGCATCTTTCATGTTTGAGTTTTCTCACTAATAATCCACAAAGTTTCCCAACTTCAATCATTGGTTACTCACTAATCTAATTTATAATTCTATCCCTAATTAAACTTAACTCTTTATGACTTCAATGTGTTGTTTTTGTTAGACAACATTCTATAATGATATTAAGTGTATTAAAACTATCTAGATCATAGCCATTGAAAGTTTAACTATTTGAATCCACCTTTTGAAATTGGTTCTACATTGTGTAGCATGTGTTGGAAGTTTTTTAAATGTTGTGGTTGTGTTGCTAGTATGTGGTTTTCATTGATGTCAACACTATTAGTATTATTGTATTGAAGGTTGTATATGTCGAGGATATTAAGAAAATTGTTAAAAGAAGAGTTGTAGGTTGCCAGTGGAACAATGAAGGTCAAGAAGGTGTCTTGTTATATACATTGAAGATCATTTGTTGTGGACTAAAGGGTTTAGTGCTGAGAGTATCTAGTTCATCTACCGAAAGTTTCAATGGTCTGTGTGAAGAGTTGATCGTGTTGTGTTATGACAATGTTTTTGTGGGTTCTGTCAGTGTTCCTGATTGAATTTTATGTGATTATGGTAATTTCTATTGTTGCAGATATTTCTATATTAGTTCCTAGTGTTTGTGGATATTTATAGATCATTCTCCATCATTTTTGTATGTCCGCATTGATCGGTGTGCTCGTGGTGAAGGATTTTTCTCAGTATGTTCGGGTTTTCATGTTCTTGGCCAACATGATGGTTGTAGCATGTTACAGATCCTTGAAGAATTTAAATTTGAATGTTTGGCACACTCAAAGATATTATTTTAGGTTGCATCATGATCTTAGTTGATGGTGTTTAATCCACATTGAAAATTTATTTGTAAATTTGGGCCGACATTGTAAATATGTTTTATTTTTTAGCGGACTAAGTGGTTGATGTAATTCTATGATGTGGATATACATGAGTGATTTTTTGAGTGAATTTAGCATGTATGAAATGAAGAAAAGATAGAGAAGATAAAATGTGTGAATATTGATCTATTCATTTGATTGCAGAGCAGAGTGAAGAGTGAAGAGTGAAGGAGTTTTTATATGCTTAACTGGAACTATAATCAGGCTTGTGTAGAAGCTATTTTATCAGTAAATACCCTCCAAATTTAATCCTATTTTTTATTGTTGGGAAATGAGCCCTATTGTATTTGAGCAATGAGCTCTAGATAGTGTGCCTAAATGCATGTGCATTCCCCTTACTATTTGCATTATACTTTTAACAGGGTATAATATTGTAGACTAACATCCACTATGGTTTTTCCCCTAACAGGGTTTCCACGTAAAAAAGTTTGGCATTCTTTGTGTTTCTGATCAATGTGTTGATTTTCCATGGTTTACTGTTCATTCATCAGTTCTGAGATTAAAGTTAAGTAAAGATTGAAAATTTTAATATTCTGTGACAACTGATTCACCCACCCCTCTCAGTTTTTTTTCCTTGTTTTTCAAACAATTGGTATCAAATAAAGTTCCTCTGAAGAAGTTTAAAAGCTTGAGGTGATATGAGATGGCATCATACAAGAAGGATAGTCCTAGATTTGATGAAACAAACTACTCACTGTGGAAATCTAGGATGGAGTGTCATTTGAGGTGTATTGGTGAACCCTATTGGAAGATTACTAAGAATACATATGTTATTCCTCAGAATGGTCCTTCCACTACTGATGAGATTAAAGAGGATGAGAATAATGTCAAGGCTATGGAAGTTTTGCTGAGTTCTCTAACAGATTCAGAGATGACAAATGTGATAGGTCTGAAGACAACTCATGAGATTTGGATGAAGCTGGAAACTTTGTATGAAGGAGATGTACATGTGAAGATGGCTAAGCTACAGAGTTTGAAAGGAAAGTATGAAAATTTGAAGATGGGTGAATATGAAAATGTTTTTTCTTTTATGCAGAGAGTAAATGAACTAGTGATGGGTATTAGATGTGTCGGTGGTACCCTAGAAGAGGAAGAAATTGTAGCTAAAGTACTCAGATCATTTCCTTCCTCTTACATAGCAAAGGCTCATGCTATTGAAGAAACTAGATCATTGACAAAAATGACAAGAGATACACTGATTAGTAAACTTGTTGCCTTTGAGCTGAGTGAATTCGGTGAATATGTTCCCAAGACTGAAATTGCATTCAAGGCTACTGTATCCAGAAGAAACAAGCAAAGATATGGTCTGGGAGAGAGTTCTACAAAGGTATTCAAGTATGAGGAATAAATGAAACAACTTGAAGATGAAGAAAGAGAGGTAGAAGAGTTGGAAGCACTAATTGTAAAGAAAGAAGGTAGAGGAAAAGGTAAGTATAAACGAAAGTTGTCTATTAAATGTTTTTCTTGTAGTAAAATAGGTCATTTTGCATCAAGGTGTCCTGAAAGAGTGCCTAGGTCTAACCCTAACAAGTCTAGATTCCAAAAGAAATGTTACTATGTTGAAGGAGTGATTGATGATGAGTCTAATAAAGATACTGGAAATGAAGATGAATGGGTTTTCATTGCTACCATTGAAAATAGTCCTGTGGCTACTGAATTTGCTAAAGTTGAGAAAGCTTTGGAACCCAAACTGAAGATAAGGATGAGTGGGTTATTGACAGTGGATGCTCACATCATATGACTGGTGACAAAATAAAATTTGTAAGTCTAGAAAAGTATGACAGCGGGGTTGTAATATTTGGAGATAACAATGCTAGTGTGATTCATGGCAGAGGATCTATTTGTCTTGGTGGTAAGCACAACATTGATGATTTTCTTTATGTTGAAGGCTTGAAGCACAACTTGTTGAGTGTTGGACAGGTGGTGGACAAGGGTTATGATCTTTAGTTCAAAGATGGAAGATGCAAGATACTTGGAAGTTCTGGAAAAGTGATTGTTTTAGGTAAATAGACAAAAGGTAATATTTCTCACCTGAATACTGCTAGTGAAAGTTGTTTAATTGCTCAAGTAGATGAAAGTTGGTTACGGCATAGGATTTTATGTCATGTGAATTTTGATAACATTGTCAAATTAAGTTCCACTCAAGTAGTAAGAGATCTACCTAAGCTAGTGAAGCCTGCCAACACAATTTGCAAGGAATGTCAGATGGGAAAATAGACTAGAGTCTTTTTCCAAAGAAAACAACATCATGAAAATGGATTATTGGAGCTGGTACATACTAATCTATGTGGTCCCTCTAGAGTTAGAAGTATCCATGGAGAAAGGTACTTTATGCTGCTTATTGATTATTACTTTAGAATGATATGGGTTTCTTTCTTAAGAGAAAAATGTGAAGCATTAGAGAAGTTCAAAATTTTCAAAGCTATGGTAGAAAATGAGAAAGTTCTGAAAATAAAATGCTTAAGGTCAGACAGAGGTGGTGAATTCACCTCCAGGGAGTTTAATTCTTTATGTGAAGATCATGGAATTAGAAGACAAATATCTGCTCCCTGAACCCCTCAACAAAATGGAGTTGTAGAGAGGAATAACATAACAATTCTGGATGTTGCTAAGACAATGATGATTGAAGGAAATGTTCCTTACATCTATTGGAGTGAAGTTATAAGAATTTTTGTGTACACTTTGAATCGGGTAAATTTCAATGGTAATTCTGGTAAGACTCCTTTTGGACTATGTTTTGGTTATAAGCCCACTATTAGATATTTCAAGATCTTTGGAAGCAAGTGTTATATCAAGAGAGATGAGGATATAGGAAAGTTTGATGCAAGAAGCGATGAAGGAATATTTCTAGGGTACTCTACTAAAAGAAAGGCCTACCGGTGCTATAACAGAAGACTGAGAAAGATGGTTGAGAGTGAAAATGTCAGAGTTGATGAGGACTCTGCTAGATCATCTAGATATTCTGGATATGATTCAGATGACCAGGAAGACAACACAAACAAAGGGAAAAATTTTCAAACATAAAATCAACTTCAGTTTGTGCCATATGTTCTGATAAAACAACCTCAATTTGTTTTAGTAAATCAAGTCATGAAGGAGAGACAAGTACAAGTGCAGAAGAAAGAATAGAAGAATCAGAAGCTCGAGAGAGTCCTAAAGTTCCAAGGTATGTAAAGTTAAATCATTCTGAAAATCAAATTATAGAAGACAAGAATAAAGGTGTGCAAACTAGGAGAAAAATTGCAAAAGAATATTGCCCGATTTCCAAGATTGAGCCTAAATATGTAAATGAAGCTTGCAAAGACAAACACTGGATGGAAGCTATGAAGGAAGAACTCATGCAGATTGAAAAGAATGATACACGAACACTTGTTCCCAGACCTAAGTATAAAAATGTGATTGGTACTAAATGGATCTTTTAGGAATAAGTTGAATGAACAAGGTGAAGTGGTCCGTAATAAAACAATACTGGTATGTAAAGGGTATTCACAAATGGAAGGTATTATTTTGAAGAAACCTTTTCCTTTGTAGCTAGAATTGAAGCTGTAAGGTTATTTCTTTCTTATGATGAATATAATAACTACAAAGTCTATCAAATGGATGTGAAGTCGGATTTTCTAAATGGTGAGCTAGAAGAAGAAGTTTATATTGAACAACCGGATGGATTTGAATTGACTGACAAGGAAGAAATGGTTTTCCGATTGAAGAATCTCTATATGGACTTAAGCAAGCCCCCAAATTCTGGTATGCTAGACTGGAAAAATACTTACTAAAGCTTGGATTCAATAAAGGTATTGTTGATAACAACTTATATTTCAAGTTGGATCATGACAAAGAGTTGATTATTGAGGTCTTTGTTGATGACATTATTTTTGGAGGAGATGATCTGTGTATGAATTTTGTTGATGAAATGAAGAGTGAATTTGAGACGAGTATGATTGGAGAGATGAAGTTCTTTCTGAGATTGCAAGTTACTCAGTTAGATAAGGGATCTTCATATCTTAGTCCAAATATGTGAGAGAGGTGTTGAAGAATCTTAGCATGGAAGACTCAAAACCTCTTGGTACTCCCATAGTAACTAGATGCAAGTTAACATAAAATGATGATTCTCCTAAGGAAAATCAAATGAGATATAGATCAATGATTAGAAGATTGCTCTATTTAACTCAAACCAGACCAGACATTATGAATGTTGTATGGTTGCTAGATTTCAGGATGATCTAAAAGAATCTCATGTGACTGTTGTAAAGAGAATCTTCAGATATCTAAAAGGAACAATTGATTTTTTACTTTGGTATCCTAAGGATGATAATCTTACTTTGAGTGCATATACTGATGCAGATTGGGCAGGAGATGTAGATGATAGGAAGAGTACTAGTGGTGGTTCCTTCTTCCTAGGGAAGAATCTAGTGTCTTGGTTGAGAAAAAAGCATAATTCCATTTCTCTATCTACTGCTAAGCAGAGTATATTGTTTCTACAAACAATTGTACTCAAGTGATGTGGATGAAACAGATGTTGAAAGATATCATGGTGATATATGAAGAGCCTATTGCCATATACTGTGACAATTCAAGTGCAATAAATTTTTTGAAGAATCTAGTGCTACACTCTAAGACTAAGCATATATCCATCAAGTTTCACTTCTTGAGGGAGAAAGTAAATGAGAAAGAATTCAAATTGGAGTATGTGCCTACCAAAGAACAGGTTGCATACATCTTCACTAAGCAATTTCCAAAGAATACTTTTGAGTATCTCAGAGAAATGCTAGGGGCGATTACCCCTCTTGATAAGAACTAAGAGATGCATTTACTTGCATTGGTCTGTATGCTTCAAAGCTATATTTCTTGATCTGGATTGATGCTTATGTGGTTTCTACTCAGAGGGAGTAGTCAAAAGTGCATATATGTGGTTCAAAGCTTGTATGTGGAAAGGTAATGCTTACATTTTCCATTGATGTCAAAGGGGGAGAAGAGAAATGTGAAAAATCCCTTTTGGGGAGAAGAGAAGTTGAGAAGGAGAGTCAAAATCTAAGGGGGAGTAAGTGTGTCGGGTTGATGGTATTTTTTGCATCATGTGTTTCCATCAATTCCAAAGGGGGAGATTGTTGGAAGTTTGTCAAATGTTGTGGTTGTGCTGCTGATATGTGGTCATTGATGTCAACACTATTAGCATTATTGTATGTAAGGTTGTATATGTCGAGGATATTGAGAAAATTGTTAAAAGAAGAGTTGTAGGTTGCCAGTGGAATAATGAAGGTCAAGAAGGTGTCTTGTTCTGTACGTTGAAGATTAGCTATTGTGGACTAAAGGGTTTAGTGTTGAGAGTATCTAGTTCATCTACCGAAAGTTTTAGAGGTCTGCATGAAGAATTGATCATATTGTGTTCTGACAGTGTTTCTATGGGTTCTATCAATGTTCTTGATTGACGTTTATATCATTCTGGTAATTTTTTTTGCTGCAGATATTTCTCTGTTAGTTCGTAGTGTTTGTGGATGTTTCTAGATCATTCTCCATCATTTTTTTTATGTCCACATTGATCGGTGTGTTTGTGGTCGAATATTTTTCTCGGTATGTTCGGGTTTTCATGTTCTTGGCCGACATGATGGTTGTAGCATGTTGCAAATCCTTGAAGATTTAAATTTGAATATTTGGAATGCTCGAAGATATTGTTTTAGGTTGCATCATGATCTTAGCTAATGGTGTTTAATCCACATTGAAAATTTATTTGTAAATTTGGGCCGACATTGTAAATATGTTTTATTTTTCTAGCCAACTAAGTGGTTGATGTAATTCCATGATGTGGATATATATGAGTGATTTTTTGAGTGAAGTTAGCATGTATGAAGTGAAGAAAAGATAGAGAAGAGAAAATGTGTGAATATTGATCTATTCATTCGATTGTAGAGTAGATTGAGAGTGAAGAGTGAATGAATTTTTTTGTGCTTAACTAGATTTGTAATCAGGCTTGTGTAGAAGCTATTTTCTCAGTTCATACCCTTCGGATTTAATCCTATTTTGTATTGTTGGGAAGTGATCCCTATTGTATTTGAGCAGTGAGCTCTAGGTAGTGTGCCTAAATGCATTTGCATTCCCCTTACTATTTTCATTATACTTTTAACAGGGTATAATATTGTGGACTAACATCCACCATGGTTTTTCCCATAACAGGTCTTCCACGTAAAAAATCTTGGTGTTCTCTATGTTTTTGATGTGCTGATTTTTCATGGTTTACTATTCATTCATCAGATCTAATATTAAAGTTAAGTAAAGATTGAAAAGTTTAATATTCTGTGACAACTAATTCACCCCCCCCCTCTCAGTTGTCTGTCATTGTTTTTCCAACAACATGTTTATATTTTCTTAGTGGGAATCCACTAACACAATATAAGTTCTTAGTTACCAAACTGAACAAGGATATCTCCATCTTTTGTAAAAGTTGTTTGTGCTTGGTTGTGAATCTATGAAGCCTTCTATTGAATAAGGTTTAGGAAGTATATGATGTATTTGGATTTTCTTATTTGATATTACTTGTGCTGCAAAAGTGCTCTATAAAACCATTTTGATATAGTTTTAGTTTCCCAAATATAATTCTTCCATGATCCAACCTCAAGTTCTAGACTTTTAATGACATTCATCCCTATGTTAGACCCCTTTTATTCACTGTATTTTGTGATTTATATGGCTTAAGAACATAGTGATTTTTAGGGTTTAGGCTGTGTATACTGACTATGGTGAATTCTTCCCTACATTTATGTTTGATATTGTGTGTGAGCCAAGTTTATACTATGGCTTGTGATTTTATTTGATGGTTCTTTATTTGGTTTGGCATTTGATATTCAATGAATATGCTTTGTATTTGTTAAGTGATGAATACGTATATGTTGGATTTCAATTAGTATGAATTGTAGTAATTAATCAATGGAAACACATCATGAATGGAATTTTATTGATATGATTATATCTATGCTTGAAATTTCACTTATAAGCTTTGCATTTGGTAATCGATAGTTTATCATTTCATTTCTTTAATTTGATGGATATATTTTATGGTCGGTTAAATATATATATATATATAAATATATATATATAAATATATTTATATATATATGTTTATATATGTATATATATGTATGTTTATATATGGATATATGTATATATATATATGCATGTTTATATAAGTATGAATCTATAGGTTTTCCACATAATAATTGTTATATTATTTTGAAAACTGCATTTTGTTATAATACACACACACACACAGAGATATATATATACTATGGTTTTATTGAAGAATATATTTGTTTCTGTAAATAGTTAAGTAGAGTGAATTGATTTACTTATAGTTAGATAATTGAAGGATTTGTTGAAATAAACGTATAGATTATCTTTGTTTGTTGATTTTTTCATAATTGATAATTTTGAATTTGTAAAATCGCTAAGTAACTTAATTGTTTAGAATAGTTTTTATTTTAGTTATTTATGGACTATTTTGGTGGTTGAGTTAATGAGTATCTTGAAATGTGTTTGTGATGTATTGTTTGATTGATTGCTTGTTATGAATATTGTGTTGATTATTGGAAATTGGGGGCGATTTTGGTAATTGTTAAAAAGTGGGAATCATTTGTGTAAATTGTTAAGGTTGGTTTCCAGAGACCTAGGAGGGTTTTGGTATGCATGTTTTTTATGTTGGTTTCTCTTGGAAGTGGTTTGGTAATGTTTTATGTTGTGTGCAAGAGGGTCAATGCCTTGCACGGTGTATAGATTCTTGTGATTTTGATGAGTGTGCAAGGTCAATGCCTTCCACTATTTTGGGATTCATGTGATTATGATGAGTATGTAAGATGGTAAATGCTTTGCTTGATTTATAGGGTTTAATATTTGCAAGTAGGGGAAATGGATCTCAATGGGGGCCAGAACGCAAAGTGGTTGTCTAGGAAACCTGTTGGGAGTTTCTTAATCCAGTGATAACATTAATAATGAATTAGGGGGATGGGTATATTTCACATTAATCAAGATAATGGTATGAGTTACTCATGGCTTAAGTACTCATTTAGGATTAAGATGAGATGGGAAAGCCTAGAATGGAAAGATAAATTGCCTTGTCCTAATGAAAGGTATGTTGATTCTACATGAGTTTGTATGGTGGTTGAGGATTGGTAGAGACTTCTAGGATAACCCAGGATGGGGGTTGGGGCCTAGGAAGATCAACCAGGATAACCCATATCAAGCTATGTGATGACACTCCTCCCTATTGTAGTCTAGCATTCCCTAGTTGGTTTTTCTTCTCCTATTGTGTGTGTGCCTCTAGAAGTGAACTCAAAGTTGCAATTGATGTTGTCCTGTGTTGGAGTCTATGTTTAACCCTTGATTGTGTTATCCTATTGCTTTCCTGACTGTCTATTTGTAGTGGGACCTTGTTTTATCTCCTAAAATGGGGGTTGGACCTAAGGCTACCACATGGTTGGGATGTTGGTGCTTTTTCCTCCATTTGGTATCCTTGTTGCATGTTCTTATGCGTGGAGGTTGTTCCTTGTGTAGCAGATTCTAGTTCCCACTCCAATTTGAGAGGGATATCTTTTATGTATATGTAGTGTATTGTATATTAGTGTATCTCTTATTGTAATTAGAAGTATTCTTCCCATATGTAATTGGGAAGAATTGTTGTAAATGTTGTAATGTTGTAACAGATATTGATGAACTCTTTTATAAGGGATATTGCTAAGTGATGTATTTTGCACATGTTAGTTATTTAAAAATGATCTTTAATGATGTTATCTAATGACATGTTATGGAAGTACATAATGTAGAATCATATAATGTGGTGATTTAAAATGAACTTTTCTTGTTATATTAATCATTTTATTGCGGTAGTTAATGAAATGATTCTTATTAACTTGGTTGATAGTTATGTGAGTAGCACGGTCATGCAACCTTAGAGGACTTAGGATTAGATTATATGTTATATTATGTTATACAATCCATTGTGTATTTAATTTAAAAAAAAATTGTTTTGTTATTATATCATGGTTGTGTTGTCCTTCGGGGTTCCTTGGTGGGTCGTTACATTAATAGGTCAATATTTTGATGCAATGAAAAACTGTTCCAACAAGTTCATCTACCAACAATACCACTAAACCATGTTCTACCTTTTATTTTTGAAAAGTGGGGTGCTCATTTCATTTTATATATTCAATCACACTAATCCACAAGCCATAGGTATATTTTTAATACAAATGTTTATTTAATCTCAAAAAATTACCCTCAAAAGTTCAATAAGTATTAACATTGTTTGGGTATGTGCAGGATCATGATGGGCCAAAAAGTGGCAATATGATGGGTATGTGGCTGATTACTTTTTTTTAACCCAAAATTGATGAAACAAAAAGGGTTTTTAAAGAAGATTCTCAGCTTTCCACCAATATAAATTATTCTTTACTTTGAATTTAATAAGTAATTATTATTCATTTTCTAATTGAATTACGACTAAAGTCCTAATTGATAGGCTGATTGAATAACATCTATAGCTTTCAAACAATATCACATTTTTTGAATCCAAAACATGCATCACATTCTATTCTTCGCATATTATAGGATTAAAAAAAGAAAATTTGAATTTCATGAAGTTTTGACCAAGTTAAGGTGGTAAGACATACGAGTTTTATATTTTTTAAAAGTTGTAATAAAAAATTCACAATTAATTATTTACTTGGAAAAAAATTACAAAAAAATATGCATCACATTGGGACATGAATCCTCTACTTATATCTAAAATCTTATAAAAAAAATTATTAATTTATTGTGGTTAGGGTGGTCAGACAAACACCTACTTATTTTTTTCATGAAATTTAAGTACTACTGCATTGAAATTTCAAATTTTCACCAAATAGATTTTATTTTTAAACAAACCTAGTAGTGTAGAAACTATATTCAATTTGCTACAAATTCTATTCTTACATATTTTTGAAATAATATATATAACTTATTCAAATTTTTACGTCAAGTTGCCTAACTCTGATTTTTCTGAATTTTTTGCCACTTAAGGGCCTATTTTTTCCATGATGATCCTGCAAATACCCGTTTCCTTTTTCAAAAATTAGATCTTTTCTAGGGTTGGTGTCTCTTATAATATATTTTTTGATAATGGATTTCCATTTATTTCTCATTGGTGTTTGAATTTTCTAGCTTGTTACTTAGTTTTTTCATCATTTGTCCCTTATTACACTTAGGATAGTAGCCAAGTACTTGAGTCTATTGATAAAAAACTTGATTTCTTACATGAGAAAAATCGTCTACAATAAGAAGTACAACTAAAATCTAAAGATATATGAAGCCTTATGGGTTGATAGAACACTATTAAATCTAGCACATATTTCTATACTTTCATGCTAACTTATGAATTTGATGCTAACATACATAGTGATTTATATATTATTGCTAATAAGACAACCTTAGCACAATTTAGAAGACTTGGATATGTTATAAAAAAAGATTAAACATTTTTTATCTCTAGATGAGATGAGGGTCACAAATTTACAAATGTTAGAAAAGTATAAAGAAAGGATAAATAAATTATTTGATAATTATATTTCAAATAAAACCATAATAATGACCTTGTCTTATTGTGAGACAAAGAAAGAGAGGACTCTAAAAATATCACAATTTTGATTCCTTATAGTTAGGTTCTTACAAGATTAACACCAAATTGAAAGGAATACATTTGACTTGGATTTGCAAGGAAATTGATTGCGACACACAATTAATGGGCATCACCTTAAATCTTTCCATAATTAGTTTGTGTAGTTCACTTTATTTTTTTCCATTTTTCCTTTCCTTTTGTGTGTTGTTTTTTTTTCTTCCTTTGGTTATTTTCCACATTTGAATATTTTTTTTTACCTTACAATAAATGTTTATACTATAATGCCCAAAATTTAACTCTAAAATTTAGTTAAGGACAAACACAAATTCCAAATTTTAATTACAACACATGACTAACTCACATAATTTTGTTTCCAAAGCACACAATTCATAAAAAATCATAACAACGTTTGACCCAATATAGATTATAATATTTAGAATTCTCTATTCACTTATAAATTGACTAAGATATGTGAACCAGGCCTAAGCAAAAATGTAGAGCATGTACATCATTGTGATTATAAATGAAATATTTCCTTAATTTTTCTCATATTGTGGCGCTTTCTTATTTTTTTATACATAATGACTATCTGATCTCCAGGTGCCTAGTGATCCCAAGATTTACCTCCAAGCATTTTCTTGAAATTCTAAATCATGAATCACTATTTCCCCAATAGTTTAATGAATTCAAAATGATGCTTAAGGCTTGAGAATCTATGATTTACCATTTGAATTAGAAGTATTGAATAAAAATTTCCTATGTATTTTTTTGTAACAGTGAAGAGGCCATTCTTGAACATTTTAAACTATTTGATTAAGATATACCATAGTTTGAAATCATATCAAACGAAACTATAGTCCATGAAGAAAATAAAATAGAATAAAATCTATAGGATATAATTACAACCAGTCAAAAGTGGCTTGTAAAAAAAATAATAATACTCTCACAATGTTTAATCATAATTTGAGAGGTGAACATTATTCCCTTAGAACCGTTAGCTACTTAATCTACATTCCCATCTATTCACATTTCTCCTTCTATCATTCTTACTAGCTCGCCCCACACTTCTTGATCTGGCTTCCCTTTCGTTTTGTTTTGTTTTTTTTTTTTTTTTTCTCACTGACCTCCCCGTAGGCACTAAATAATGTTTCCCATAATGAAGAGGATAAGAGCCTTTAATTATTTCTCCCATCCCCATGGCGGGTGTAATGATCCCCCTTCTAGGTATGTCATCCTCCTGCACACCGTCATTAAGGGATAACATACCTCTTTAATGGCATGGTAGGAGACTCTCCTCCTTTTTGGCCTCCAAGTCCCTTACAATAAAGGCCCTCGCAGAAAATCCATGCCTCCTGGTAGTTTATGACATGAAAGAATATAAATAATTTGTGTTTCAACTCACACAATGGTGGCCCAAACCTGCCACCAAAATGTCCCTAAAAAAGACAAGCCATCAAGGTTTTTTTTACCCCATCTACCAGATCTAAAATCTAGATGATATTTCTTCCACAGACTGCATTAAAGAAGTGCTTTATTCAACCACCGTCATTTAATGTTTCTAATTACCTATGATAGTGGGTGTTGAGGAATTATTGACCACTTAAAATTTGGACTCAGATCTTGCTCAATCTAGATATTTAAAATTTTGAGGAGTCACATTCACAACCAACTAGAACCCCAACTCGATTTGAAATAAATCGATTGCTTTATAATTTCAATTAACTAAAATTGTGATTGAACTAAAATAAAATATCAATGTCAATAATAATAATAATAATAATAATATTTCTCATCTAAATACACGTTAGTAACGCCATCAATTATTTGGCTATTAAACCTTATCAAAAAGAATATTATACTTTGATCAACTAATAAAACTTAATGATATTGGTATTATTTAAATTAACTCTTTTAGAATTCCATAATAACATTATCGTTTAACTAACAATTTTAAGAAACAATATTTATTTGTTGATTATTTACCCCACCATATAACTCACCAATAATTATGATGTTACTTTTATCCTTCTTATATACCTTGCTTCTACCCCAATAGGGTTAATGCCCTCCTTCACTTCCCATTATAATTTTGATTTGTATTCCACAATTTATATTTACATACATCTTCATTAAATAAAATAATTACGATAAATTATAAAATAAAAATGAGCTACAATATTGTTGCCACTCGATCACTTTATTTATCGCCCGTAATATATCTAACCATCTATTTAAGGAAAATATATAACAATTTAGGATTGTACTAATCATATGCGAGGTGGGGCTTTACACATATGGCAACACTTGGTATTCATTATTTATAAGGAATTTAGAATAAAAATGGCTATGGCTCTCTAAGTATATTTATTATTAGTAAAATTTGGTTTTGAAGTGTTAATTAGAGAATAAAATAATGAATTACTAAAAAGTATTTGTTTTTTATTAGAGGTAAAGAAGGTTTTGAAGGGACCCTGAAACCCTTTACAAAAAAGATCAACTGAAGCGAAAGATAACGAAAAAAAGAAAACAACACACCATCAACACGACAATAGACATAATGGAGGGACAAAAGCAACAACGTTGCACATTCTTTAGGATATCAACAACCTCCAAATCGCTCATCACATTCTTTTGATAATCATTGATGACTTCAAACAAATCCTTAGCAGGAGGCCCATCCTGCACCTTGGTCTTTTTACGTGTTCTAGCACCGGACCCACCCACATTCACCTCACTAATCAAAAAATTATGCACCCCACCAGCCTTTTCAATAGACACCTATTCCTCCACAAGCCTACCACCAACACTAGCTTCCTCACCAGGAGTAATCTGCTTGTGTTTATTGGCCATTTCAATAGGAGTAGAAATACCAATAGATTCAAACTTCATAGCAGATTTAGTCCCTTCCCCACCCTTCTTCGAATTAGCACAAATCATTTCCATTTGGTCCTCAAGGGTCATGATTCTTTTCTCTAACATATGCTTCATGTTCAACATTTCCTTAACAATAGTCTTCAATGAGTCAAACATCTCATCAATTTGATTCTGAACTGAAGACTCTCCCACTTTACTCACCACACTTTGAACCCTAACATTGGTCATATTGAGTTCGTGAAACACCCAATTAAACAATTTAAACAAATAAATGGATCCTTCCTTAGACATCCCCCAAAAATTGGGAACATCCTCACGATCAAATTTAAAAACATCCCGACCCTTAGTATCATCCTCCTGGTAAGAGCCTACCTTTTCCTGGCTAACACAGACCTCCTTACCTTTACCTCCAGCAATCGGCATTTGAATCTTACGAATTGAGTCAATAATTTCCTCAATAACATACCTCCTTCTATTTAGCATTTCCAAGTCCACATCTGGGGAATCCACAACATCCTACCCACCATCCACCTTCAAGGGAGAAGTAGCTTGCATCTCCACCTACAAATACTAGAAAGTATTTGCTATTTGAATTAAGTACTTGGTTTTCAATTGATGTAGTAATTTAACTTGACTAACAATTTACCAATCTTACTCTTTCCCTTTCTTCATAATCATGTTAAGCCAGTCAGACATCCTTTAATTTTCTCAAACCCACAAGATGGCCCATGCATAATGACTCAAGAAAGAAACTTGCTTGGGTTGCACACTTGAGAAAAATTTAGTCTATTTAATTCAAATCTACTCTACATATAAAGTATGTTATCTTGGTCTCCAATGTTGTACTAAAATTTTGCATCCCTCCTTTATGTCAAAATCTAAAACAAATTTATATTTTAAACATACCTTGAGTTTAAATTCCTTGAAATCATCCTTGATAGGGGCCACTTCTTTACTTATTTATGAAGTATTTTGTCCTTTCTTAATTTCATAATTGAGGCATTGCAAATGAGTGCTATTTAGTATGATTTTATAGATATTAGTTGTGTTGAATTATAATTGTGTAAAATTTGACATATATTAGACTGTAGTAATCATCTATGTTGTTATTAGTGACATTGAATGATTTTCAATAGTTATATTTTCCTCCTAAATCATGAGTAGAATGTTGAATTATTGAGAACAATACAAGTAAAAGGTATAATTTGGTTAATGTACATCATTTTTATTTGGTAAAAAAAATTTCAAATCCTCAATAAGTAAACTTGTTTGATAGTGAGGAATGAAAAATAAATATCATGGTTTCAAAAAAATATGTCATCATTTTTTGAGTTGTTTCCTCAACCCTATGGCTCCCAACAATCACTTGCAATCAAACACCTATCATAGAAAGAGAGAAAAAACAATAAGAATTTCTATGGAGGCCAAAGAGACTATTTTTCCAAAAAACATGGATCATTATGAATGTGCATTAATGTAATTGAATTATACATAATGAATCCTTATAATAAGGAAAAATAAAAAGGAAACCGTAGGTAAGGAAAAAATTAGATCATGACATGTGTTCTCATTCTATGACTTGAGACAAAAAATATATGACCAAAGTAAGCCTAAGTAGCTAGTGTTAAAAGTGGCCTTATTAATCAAATAATTAATTAGGAAAAATCTCTTTTAATCTAACACCCCTCTTAATTTAATCTTAGGGAGAAGTTAAAATTTCTAATGACAAATACATAAAAGGAATATATTTGTCCTAACAACTAGGTCTGATTAGAAACCTATGTACAAATGAAAATATCTCTCATAATTAGAGAAAAGCAGAAAACCTCATAGGAGAAACTCTTCTTTGAAAGAGAGAAAGACAAATTAAGGACTAAGAATCCTCCAAAATAATTTCCTAAATATAAACATGAAGAACAACATTGAAGCACAAAGAAACTACAAATTATTATCAAAATATATTTTCTATAGTGCTAAAACTAAAGAATCTCCTCTGAAACTAGGATGAAGATCAAAATAGGATTTTTTTTTGAGTGACCCTAATGACACTACTCAAAAAATGATAAGATGGTAAACTAAGGAAATAACTTGATAGTTGAATATACAAATGGCATATCAATCTGCACAAGTTCCCCTAATGACATTACTCAATTAATGCAAATTATGCTACAATTGAAAAATATAGGTGCCAATAGTATGAAGAAATAAGGTAATTCAAGATAGAAGGTCACCTCCACAAATAGGAATTGAAGAAGGTAAAAGTGATAATGAAGGTAAATCAATGAAAATCATAAAGGAAATGAACAAAAAATGATATTATACCTTCATAATTCTCCTCTCCATTGATTGAGCTCCAAGTTGCACCCAAGACTTGCAAATTTTCTCAAGTATTTATGATATGTGGGTGCTCATAATTTTCGCAACATAAGTGTATGATAAAGTTGGATTATGAAGAATGAGATCCAAGGCCTCAATATGTAGAATTTTGATTAGAGGAACCAAGGGCTAGGATGCATTGACTTGATCAATGGACATGATTGAATGGTATGGTAGAGGATTAGCCTTGTGACAAGTGTCACAAGAGAGAAAGGGGTGCAAGGGAGAGGTGTGCTCACACATGTGTGAGCACACATTGGGAAAAGTTAGTGGGATTTTGTAAGAGGTTAGTAGATTTGTGTAAGAGGTAGGTGATATCTACACATATGTGAGAAGAGGGTAGGATGGATAGGTTAGGACACTTGTCACATGGTGAAAAGTTTGGGGGAGGTGGAGAGAATAAAAAATTAGGAAAGAATGTTAATGATGGTTAGATTTATGATTAAATTAACTAATCATGGATTAATTAATCTAATAGGGATGGGTAAGTTAACAAACCATGGGTTCATTAACTACCTGATAAGGTTAAAAGTTGGAGAATGGGATAATAATGGTTAGGGTGGAATTAAATAATGGGAAAATGGTAAGAAGGTTAGTTCGCCTAAATAAATTAATTAAGTATTAATTTATTCATTTAGTTGAAAGGTTTGGGGGCCAAGGTTTGATTTAATTAAATAAATATAAATTTATTTAATTAAAGGCACCTGGTGGATAAGGGTAAAGGGAAAAATAATTAAATAAATATATATATTTATTTAGTTAATTATGATGATAAGGGAAAAGGTTGAATTAAATAAATAAATATTTATTTTAATTAAATATTAGGTTAGGTAAAGTGTGGTTAGGTCAAATTTTAGGTGTCTGCATTTTGCCCCTCTTTGAGATTATGTTGCGACTAAGAGAAATAACATCATTTCAAAGAAGAACAAAATATAGTGAGGATGGGGAAGGATGATGAGGAGGTATTGGTATGCCCCTTCGAGAGCACATGTGGGTTCAAAGAACATGGGTGTTCTTTCAAAAGAGATGAGAGAACTAGAGGTTAAAGGATGAAATGATGAACTAAAAAAGGATGGATGAGAGAAGATAAGGATGATGAAGATATGGATCGAGAGGGAGGATGGATGATCATCATGTTGTAATGATATGAGTAACCTAGATTCGATATTGTACTTGAGACATGCACCAAGGTATAAGGAACTGGGATGACAATGTGCCAAGTACGTGATCAAAAAGTTCAAGTGAAAACATATGCCTTATAACACCATGATATGGAATACCATGATGCCCTTGTGGTAATAGAGTGCAAAATACCCTGATAAATGAAAATAATGATAAACAAACAAGAAACAAGCAAGCATGCATAACAAACCAAAAGAAAACAAGGACTATGCTCCAAGTAAAGTTGAAAATTGATTGGTATATGGATTGATGAATTCTTGTGATGATGATAATGATAGAATATTTAATGATAAGAACAATGTGCACCCCAAGGATTGCAATGATAAGCATAAAATGTGTTTTGGGAAGGATATATCCCTATGATGATAATGGATTAAAGTGGATCAATGGATTATCAGCTGATTTGGATTAAGGTCATGGATTGCTTATGGATGATGGGATAGATTGCAAGTTATATTGCATGGATTAGGATTTATTATATTTGGATGCATTGTACTGGATAAGATAAGATTGGATGGAGGATAGGGTGATTAGGATAGAGGAATGGATGAATTCCAATGACAATGGAGAACCCATGCATTGTAAAGGATAGAAGGATGGAGGAATTCCATGGATATGAGAGAGGGCATTGGATGATGAATAGTGATGGGAGATAAGAGGAAGGGATCTCCAAAGACTAGTTGCAAAGGACTTATATGCCCTAGAATAGAGGTAGTGCAATCATTAATGGAAGAATAGTATCATGAGAGGAAAGGGAATTGCATTGTTCAAAGCATGCATAGATGTTTTTCCCCTAGCTTTTTATAAAGATCAAGGGTGAAGAGAGAGGATGAATTGGCTAGGATAGGAGGATGGAGGTAGGATAAGGGATATAATAAGGAGGATAATAGGGGATATGGATAAGGTATGCATATAATGGTAGAATGAAGGATCCTTATCAAGATAAAATATGGGAAGGGTGGATTGATTTGGATAGGATGGGTGATATGGAATGAATGATATGGATAGCATAAGGGAGGTAGGATATATGATGCTCATGTAGATCCTTATCCTTTTCAAGATCAAAGGGGGGAAAAAGGATGATCGATTTGGATATGATGATGGATAGATGATGAAGGATAGTGGCAGATGTGGATAAGATGTGGTATGGATGAAGCTTACCCCCAAGTGTAGAGTGCTAGAGGATGGGAAGATTACACATGAGCAGATGGATGATAGGGATATGGAGGAAGGACTCAAGCATCTAGTTCCATAGATGGTATCCCTTGATTGTGTGCTATAATGGACCATGGTAACTGTATGTATGCTCATAGGAATTGGTAGAATGATGGTAAGGGGAATAAAATGGATTAGAAGATGGAGGGGGATATAGATTTATTCAAAGAATCAGATAAGAGGGATGGAAGGATGGAAAATGGATGTTGTATAATGGATGGGTTGATAGAATACTTGTAGATGAGTGGATGGAAATTTTGGCAAGATCAACATTGGCACACACCTTGAAGGGTGGTGGAGTTGTGGAAGAGAAGTAAAATTTGTATTTTGAGGTTTAGATGGAGGAGTGGATGTAGATTTTGGGATATAAGGACCCAAAATGGATGGAGGTGATGAAGGATTATTAGATGGGTTGAATGACTTAGGATTGGATGAAGCTTTTGGATAAGCAAGTTTGGATGCCAATTTTTATTTTTCTTTGGGATGCATTGAATCTATGAGAATTTTGGGAATCCAAATGGTTTTTGGATTTGATTTTTGCTTCATGGGCCTTTGTCGCCTTTGGGATTTAAACTTTTTTTTTTGGATCATATTTTTATTTGTTGTTGCATGTCTTTTTGATGGGACATTTTTTGATAATATAAGTAGCATTTATAGGGTGTTGTACCATTTACATGATGAGCCCAAAGAGCCAAAAATGAGCGAAACCATTAAAAATAAAAAAAATTACTATAACAACATAAAATAGACACAAACACAGCCTATAAATAGTAGAGAGACATCACAGCACAAACCCAACCACTAATTGTCTACACCCTCCCATTTCTTGACCAGGATGTTTAACACATCTTCCCCAATCTAGATGGGGCCTTCATCCATGGTGTTCTTGTATATTTACTCCTTGACCACATTTGAGAGAGTGAGATCCGACCTATGAATAATTTTTATAGTGAACCAAGTCACACAGTTAAATTTACAATTCAGCTTAGCAACCTGCTCCTGCAACACATTGAGCTCATCCATCTT
>VDFB02193867.1:728133574-728198595 GCA_007258455.2 Sequoia sempervirens | reverse complement strand
CCTCCAACAGAATGAAAGTGTAAGATTTGTAGTTGGAAATGTAAAATAGACAAGAAATTGTAGCTAAAGTTTGACACTATAGAAAATCATATTGGTAATGTTTATGAAAATAAATCATAGACGGAAAGGAAAAATCAGTAGTAAGATAGAAATCAAAGGAAGAATGTCTTCATGTTAAGTATGCCTTGAAATATGATGAGAATATGCAAATAATGATGAAGCTTGTTGCATGTGGAGGTTCAATTGAAGCTCAATTTGGAAGTATAATGACAGGAGCACAACTAGAAAAAACTATTTAGTTGAGTATTTTTTTCACATTTTGTCCAGAGGGTGTCCTATGACAAACTACTTAGAATATAATAAAAAAATTTGGCATTCCTAACTTTCCTAGCAGACATTGGTCAATAAAGTATGGGAATGGGAAAGTTGTCTTGCTGAGGTGGAAAAACAAGATTTATAGGAAAAAATAAAAGAGTCAACCTTCATTTCATTATCTTTAGATGAAGTTACTGCAATAGATTATACTTCTTAGGTATGTATGCATGTGTATACTGTACACCTACATGTCTACCAACCTCATCTACTCTGTTCATAAAATGGAGAGTTTGACATTATAAAATCTATTTGAACTAGTTAAGAAATATTTGAATGAAATTGGAGGTATGGATGACTTCACAACTACCAAAAATTTGGTGTGTGTAGGAGCTAATGGAGCTTTAGTAATGCAAGGTCACAAGAATGGTCTTTGCATTAATTTACAAACTAATTGTTCACCATATATGATTTTAATTCACTGCATGGCCCACATAATGAATTTAGCATTTAAAATAGTAACCAAGTTTCCTTCAATATTAAAAGTTGAAAATCTAGTTTGCGAGCTCTACTTATAACTTTTTTGAAGTCCCAAATGTTTTGTGGAATTTAAAATTTTTGTGGAGGTAATAACAAGAGGAAACAAGCTTCTTAAGGATTTTGATACTAGATGTGTCTCCTTGCATGGACCAATGCAACGATTTTTTTAAGAATATTGATCCTTGATTGGAGTAATATATGAACATCATCACATAGTAGACAAATCTCCTAACCTATTGCATAGGTTAAGTGATATAGAGACATTCTTAACTTTATCTAGTATTCTCCCCATGCTAGATGAAATGAACAATATTTTGTAAAAATCCCAAGAATGAACCATGTATATTCATGAATATACTAAACTTCATAGAATGACATGCAATACCCTCGATAATCTATATCTATCAGATTATCCATTTGGAAGTCCAAAATTTATAATCGGGAAGTTAATTATAGGTTTGAACAATCCTGAAAGATATTTATAGTTTAATGCAATTGAGGAGTTATGTGTCTTGTATGTGGATTTGAGATACCAACGCACTATTGTACAACAGTCAGGTGCTCTACCAAAGTACCTATTAAAAAGGAAGCTTTTAATGAGATTATTAAATATGTAAGTGGTATTTTAAAATCTACTATAAAATCTCTTTCCTCAGAGATTCCTGAATGATTCTCTCAAGATGAAATACTTGATGCCATGTTTATTGTGTATCCTCAATTTTGGATCTCAAGTCGTCGTCACAACCCAGAATTTTTTCATAAAAAAGTAATTACCTTGGTTGAACACTTTTCAAAAAGTTCAGAATACAATGGAAAGAAAATAGAAGGAAATATAAATTAAACTAAGCTTAGAGAACAAGCTTCCTATTTTGTAACAAGTATGATTGACCAATTTGACTCCATGGAGAATCCCATGCAAGCGAGATAAATAACAAGGGTTTGGGAAACCTTTGGTTAGAGTAAAATATTGTGTGATTCATTATTAGAATATTTCAAACTTTTTGATTTATTTCAAATAATGATATTGGAGTCAGTGGAGGATGAGATATTTTTCAGTGCATTCTAGTTTTTGAAATCAAAGCTAAGAAACAAACTAGACAATAATTTGGAAAATTGCTTGAGAATGTATAAAAATAGGTACAATATCCAAAGTTTTCCTTTTAAAAGGGCACTTACAATCTAGAAGTACATATGTGAAAGAAGAGGTTGTGCAACACTTCAAACGTTAGTGGCAGTGGCACAAATTGCAATGACACAATTAATGTTGAACTTGAGATGCACTTAAGTGAATGTACACATGGTGAAGAAAATGAAGACCAGACTCGGAGTCAAGATAGATCTCAATCTCATCATTAGAGTGAGGATCGGGAGGTGAATTGGAAAATACAAGGGACATAGCAGTTTTTAGGTATTTATACTATGTTTCATGAATTATATTCCAAACTGTTGTTGATGATATTTTATATTGTATTCCATGAAATTATGAACTTGAGATTCAATTAAGAAAATGTACGCAGGGTGAAGAAAATGAAGACTAGACTTAGATTCAAGATAGATCTCAATCTCATTGTCAGAGTGAGGACCAAGAGGTGAATTGGAAAATGCAAGGGACTTAGCAGCTTTTAGGTATTTATACTATGTTTCATGAATTATATTCCAAACTATTGTTGATGATATTTTATATTGCATTCCATGAAATTATGAATCAAATTGAATAAATTAATGTAATAGTATTTTCCACTATTCCAAATTTCCAATGTAGAATCTAGATTCTAAATTTTAACTATTGTCCAAGGATTTAATAGTTTTTAGGTATTTAAATTTTATAGTGCATTTCATGAATCATAGATTCATATTTCAAACTGTAGTTGATGGTAATTTATATTGTATTCCTTGAAATTATGAATCAGATTGAATAACTTAACGTATTACTATTTTATACTGTTCCAAATTTCCAATGTAGAATCTAGAGTCTAAATTTTAATTGTTTTCCAATGATTTAGCAATTTTTAAGTATTTAAATTTTATACTACATTTCATGAATCATAGATTTATATTCCAAACTATAGTTTATGATATTTTATATTATATTCCATGAAATTATGAATCAAATTAAATAAATTAACATATTATTAATAATTTCATATTTTAGTTGTGTCATACTAATAAGTTTTACATGTACTCAATGATTCATCATTCAACTCAATGATTAATAATATAGTAACAATAATAGCATATACAACATTAGCAATCATTTAATGTGTATCTAGTAGTAGAATCTAGAGTTTTTGTTCAATTGAACAAATAAATAATATAAATAATTAAACACATTAATGAATTTGAGTTTTGTATTGCTTTTAAAATGAAGGAATACATAGAGGCAATGCAAAATATTGCTCAAAGACAAATCTGCATAGAGCTGAGTTGAAAACTCATACTATCAAATCATTCTATGAGATTTTGGACCATGCTCCACTGTTCATCTGATGGAAGTTCCATTTGTTGTAACTGATAGTGTCTAACTTGAAATTGTTAACAATTCATGATTGAAATTGGAAGTTGACTTGAATGTTTCAATAAAAGTTGTATTCAAGTTTATTAGGGGTTTGATGGAATCTAAATAGTTCACCTCATTTGGGTTATGAGGAAATTGGTCCAAATCTATCATCCTTGTATTCTCCATCTTCTTTCTAAAATCATCCTTTCCAATGAATCGCTCTATTGTGTCAAAAACCTTTGGGAAACCAAGCTCTTTCAAGTTCCTTTCCTTTTTATCCAGATTCATCTCTATTGTAGCTTGATCCAAAAATTCCTCTATTTCACATATTCTCAAACACTTTTGAATGATAGATGACACCTTCATTGAGGCATAAATCCGATCATTAATTCCTTTCAATTTCAATTCATTGTCACTGGATTTTTATATTGTTTAAAAAATTTAATTTCTAATTTTCTCTATTGAAAATTCATTTTTGTTGTCCCCTACGTATTTATTAAGCTTCTTATTATGTACTTCTAGATCATCAATCAATTGAAATAATTCACACAAATGATCAATCCTCGACATTATTTCCTCCCAAATATTTTGTTTCGTATGCCTCATTGTTTCTCTACAAAATGTAGTTAACTTATTCTGACAAGAATTTATTTCATTTTTTACTCCCTCATCTTTGCTGCCAATCTTTCATTGGTTTTTCTCTCTTCCTCCAATTTTTGTTCCCAATGTTTTGCTTTTGGCAGGTTTTGTTTTATTTTTTCTAAAGTGGATTTTTCATCATCATATTTATTTTTTCTCTCATCTAACCTTTTCTTTAGTTCATTCAATTCCACCTTTGTTTGTTTATCCTCTTTTCTTGTAGATGTAGAGGTAGATTTTTTATTCTTTTTTCTAATTCATTTCTCTTTTTATCCGTCACTTTCATCTTTGCTTTCTCATTTGCTAGGTCTATCTGTACCTTTTCTATTTGAATCTACAACCCTTTTTTCCTATCTCTTGCTTTAGCAATGATGTTTACGCCAATTCATTATTCTTTTTTGATACATTAATTTTGTCAAAAAAATTGTATCCAAAAAAATTCAATTGGAAATTCCTCACCTATCTGATTCTCTAGTTTATTTTGAACTGTGGGGACAACAAAAAAGTACTCCATGATTTTTGTATTTGGGTCAAATGTAGGTAATACCCTAGTTGTTACAGGTTTTGAAGTTATAATAGATGTACTCTCTATCTGTTGCTACCTTTTTTATACATTTTTTTATTTCTTTTTAAACTCATCATTGTAATCAAAACCTAGGGCCGCAGACATAATCGAATTCTTGAATAGTGAAGGAGTACTTGTACTTATGGGAACATCTCCAATTATCTGAGACTAATCCTAAGGCTAAGGATTATCCATTATTATTACAGTCACACTAACTAGAGGAGTGCTTGTAAATAACTCCTTTGCAGTAGAAATTAAGGTAGTCCTACTAGTAGTTGGACTTGTACTTTTCATAATCCTTTGTTTCTTTAGAATATCTTGATCACTGGGTGTTTTTGTAGTATCTTGTATTGTTGGCCTCTTGTGCATAATTTTTTGTAGTACATGTTGACCACTACTAGTACTAATACCCATACCATTGCCACCAATGGAAATTCCAATTCCACTAGATTCTCCATCATGGGCATGTCTTGGTTGTGATTGTATCTGACCATGAGCATTAGGAATTGAAGTTGTAATAAAATGAATTATTTTACCCATCATTGTACTCCCTTGGGATTTTTAATTGGCTCCAACATCTTGTAAATCACTAGGTTTTCTATGGCCTACCTCTAATGGCACCCAAATACCTTGTCCTTTGGACCCCAACCCACCACCTTCATAACCCATTTTTTCAGCTATGGATGCTCTTGAAGTATATGTTTTTATGGTCTCACTTAAACCAAATTTTACTTTTTTTGCATATTATACACTTTGTTCTTCCCTATGATCATTAGATTCATTATTAGTTTCTTGAACTTCAGAGGGATGCTCTTTATTCTACAAATTTCTAAACACAAATCTTCTTGGATCTCTTCAAACACTACCCTAGTTTTTGGTTCACCTATATCCTTCCTCATAGACCAAAAGGTAGTAATTTTTATTGTTTCCAATTTTTTTCTCTACAAGCCCTTCTTAGAGAATCTAATATTTTTCTTTAGTAGATAGTAGATTTATTTTTTCATAAAAATTGGTGCACCTCTTGATTTGCTTCTCTAATTCTCTTTATTGGTGTAATCCCATAATTTTTTTGATAATTATTCAAAATAAATACCTTCTCAACAACAATTTTCTCCATTTCTATTTTGACCTCATCTCAAGGATCCTTGTTTTTCAAGTTCTCAAGCAAGGGGCTGCTTTGATTTGAATTCTACTTACAACATTCTTATTCAACACAATCCTTGATTTAATGGTGTCACATGGATCATACTGCCAGTGAGAGACACCATCAAATTGAAAAAAATTCAAAAGTTCATGTACCACAATAAATGCATTTCTCTCAAATTTGAACCCTCCACATGAAAAAGGTAAAGAAGGAAATATGATTTTCTTTTGTTGACTAACAAAGTATAGTTGATCAATACTCTCCATCTGTCATACATATTCCAATGTAGAAACCCTTTCTGTCACATTTATTGGAAGTTTGTATGGCTCTACTCATGATCCATAAAATCTTAGCACATTATATTATTTCATTAAGTACCAATTAACCAATTTTATTTATTTTCCTAGTTGAATGTAATCTCTACAAGACATAGGCAATCCAGGCATTAGATTATTTATAATTCATTAATAAAATGGAGCTAAAAATTAGTCTACAAAATGATTGTAGTTCCTTCAAGAATCAGGCATCCTTATCTTAATGGTCCAATTATATACTAGAGCCATTTCTTTTTACTCTACATTCATATAGGTTTGAATATGAAGCTTGTTGGTTAGAAACAATCCACTAAATTAGAATAGAAAAAATAGCACAAGTAGGTTGTAAACCTAAATGTCTTAGTGGAACCTCCTTTAATCATTAAAAATTATTTATGCATGGATTCTACAATGCTCTCAAGCAAGTTATATTTGACAAGTCGGTTAGCAAAATGGATATTAAATACCATTTCAAGGAGGCTTGCACTTACTTCCTAATTGCTATCCAATTCAAGGAAAAATGCTAGTATTGAAATAGTTTCTTGAACCCATTGTCTAAAAACTTTCAAATCATAAGGAGGCTTATGATTATTTTTGAATAAGTTACTATGACAATCCTTCCCTATTTTAATTAGAAAATTAATTTTCTCCCCTTCATCGACTGCTACGTAATCACTAGCAAGATTTTCTAGGTCAATGTGGGCATTTCCAAAATCTTTGGTTGTAAACCCCAACACATTTCCAAATTATTCTACAATAATGGATAAAATATCTTCTTTGCTATATTTATTAGCAATTAAGTTTTTGTTATCATCATAATTGTGGGTGCAGACCATGATAAATTTTAGGTAAGGGAAAACCTCATATAACATCATACACCCCAATCCAATTACCCACAATGCAGTGATACTATTAGTTGGCATTGTTTTACTATTGGTAGTTTACATTTTCTTTGCAACCTTATTCTCATATGAAAAATCTAAGTTTTGAAGTAGGACTACCATAGATTTCAAGATCATAAATATCATGGTATTAATCTATGAAACCTATGGTTTTAAGCACTCCAACATAATCTATTTTTCTATTTTATTTTTCTTTTCCTTTCCCAATAGCTAGTTTGGTAGTGGTGGTAGATTATTTTATGGTGTGAACTCTCAAGTTCTCAACCCTAAACCCCAAGATCAAAAAATCAAGAAACAATGAAATGTAGGATTTCTATCTTTCACTTACCCGGATTCTGATTCTTAAAAGGATGAATATAGAAACACTAACAAGCATGGACTAGCTATGTTGGAACCCAAAATCTCTCTTGTGCACTTTAATGAGAAATCTCCTTGTGCATTCACCCTCTCACTTAAAAATAAAATAGCTTAGCAATAGAAATTTCACTTGTTTTTTTCTTTTTCTCGAATATTAAAGTGAGTGAAATGTGTGACCTCTAGACTACACAATTAGTACATTACAATTTTTTACTGACACTTCAAATTAAATTCAATAGTTTTCTTGCATTTTTCAAGAGGCGATGTCATCCAAATGTTCCATCTCAAATAAATTCTCAAATGTTGATCTTTGTAAATCTAACAATTCTACGGTGATTCCAGAGGTTTGATTTCATATGCCAAGCACTTTGTGCATTTCATTCCAGAATTTAACTAAAACCATCCATCAAACATTCATCATATAGTCGAGTAACTTAAGATAATTGATATAAAAATGTGTTTTAAAGTTGTTTTAAACTTTAAAGTGTGCTAGGATATAGAATCCTCATGAGATTGTGCCACATATTGTCATTTTGTTGCTCACAATCCTAGCCTTCGATAGAAAACCCATTGGAGACATTGAGATGAGTCCATGTGTCCTTGTTCCATGATTCTATGTCACATATGGATATTCTTGAATCATCCCACAAACCCATAGAATCCCTTTAAAAAATCATGACATTAGCACTTGTCCCCTTTTTGTTGTTCCATGACAATTAACTTAACCTTTATAAAACTATTTATGGACTCATGAAATCATGCCAAAAGGAAACCACTAAAAAGGAGTCAAGTTTCAACCCTTTTTTAGGTCCTTGGGTGTTTCATTCCTTAATAAAATACTTTGTACATATTAGTGAAAAGGCATAATAAGTGATGGGAACCATTTATTAAGCACATACTCACTTAAGACATTTAATTAAGCGCATGCAGAATATTCTTCTTAAGTAAGCACTAGGAGAGGATAAAGGGATCGGTAACTTAATGTTGCAAAGGACTTAATAAAATGACTAATGACATTGGGAACCGAGGGAACAGGTCAACAACAAATTAGAAATAAAGTCTAGGGTGGAGAAAACTAGGTAAGGTTTTTTAGGGTTTTTCAACCTAAATTCACATATAAATCAACATTTTAGCAAACCCTAACAAGAGACACAACATTTTGAATTTTTGCATCTTAGGACTAGAGAAAAGACTGAGAGCCCTAAAAATGTGAAAATGTACTACCACCAAGAATTTTACAAGTACTACCAAATTGTGGATATTTGGAGATAGTATCATTGATTGTAATTCTAATAAATAATTAGTCAATGGGCTACATATAGTGTGATATTTGAGCCTGAAACAAGTCTCACACCTACAAACCATTGAGTAGTCAAAAAAAAAAATTAGCTATCATTTAATTATAAACCAACTACCATTTAATTGTAAAAGCTACCAAAATATCAGGTAAAAGCCTCCAAAATCTCAGTTATCACATAAAAGCTAGATAAATATTGATTTGACAACTAGATGGGAACATTCTATTTCCATTTTTAGTGTTTTTGTCAATTTGATGGCAACTTTATTTTTTCATTTATATTGCTTTATGTTTTAAATATGCATGCAAATATTTCATAATTAAATAATTAATGTAGAGAGGAAAACAAGATCACAAATTCCTCTCTAAAATTCTCACAACACAACTCAAATAGGAACAAAAGATTGCAAATAAATTTCAGAAACTTGTTTGTACATGGAACCAATGAAATGCTTTATTCATCAAATCTGATTGCAATAAGGTTTCAGCCTCTAATGGAATGAGATACAGAAAACCACTAACATAGAGAGGAAAACAAGCTCACAAATTCCTCTCTAAAATTCTCACAACACAACTCAAAAAAGAACAAAAGATTGCAAATAAATTTCAGAAACTTGTTTGCGCATGGAACCAAATCTGGTTACAATAAATTTTTAGTCTCTAATGGACTGAGATACAAAAAATTATCTCCCTACAAGAATCACATATGTAAATGGAAATTAATCTCAAACAATCTATGCTCAAACTTATGAGCTTTTACAAACAGGACCGTCTCCCAGCTCTTCTAAACCACCTGCAACACTTGCAACTTCAACCAGACATTTTGGAATCATCATGGACTATTGTTTATCAGTCCAAACCTACAAATACATCACCAAAACATGCACCCAGAGAAAAACTACTTCCATCTTCTCTTCTTTCAAAAATTACCTTTAAAATATTATTTCTTTGCTTTCACCATTCTCCAATTTCTCCACTACTTGCCTAGAGAATTAATGAAAATTTATTTTTTCTCCTTCTCTTCCAAGGTATGCCATACTCTATGGCTACAAATTCAAACTTCTCAAAAATAATTAAACCACAATAAAATCCATTTCTAATTTCCTGGTCAAAGATAGGAGTTGCAACTTTAATTCTCCACTTGCAATTTCTTAAAAAAGCAAACCAAGACCTGGGTGCCCACCTCTTTGGCCCTGCTTTTTAGGGTCATGATTTTGAGCTTTAAAACTCCATTATCCTATTTTCCAATGCCCCATATTGAGTTTTTAATTATTGGCAATTTAAATTCTTTATTCTACTTTTTTTGCTTTACACCCCACTAGTCAACTTGTCAAAGTTGCAAAAGAAATTTAATTGACAATTAAATTATTTGTAGATAAATAATTTGTTACCCCACAACATGTAATCCAAGCCAAAATTAATTTAATTCAACAATTCAAAATTGGTCAATTGAAAATTAACTTTTTTTTGTTGATACAGGATTGCTAGTGACCATGGATGCTCCTACATCAATAATACTTAATTTCTTTAAGGAAAAAATCTAGATTTATCTAAGTTTATTTCATTCCATCAATTAGTACTTACTATCAATTGTTTAATCCATCCAAATGCAACTAGAACTTGCATCCTATCCATGCACAAACGCATGCTCTGTAACATATTAACATACATATAGTTTTCTATTAGTGTAATCCTCGAACCTCCTTTAGGTGCAAGTGCTAGTAACATTAATTCTAATTACTTGTAATTTGAATAGACACTGAACACACAAAACAATTCTTTATTGTAAATGAATAATTAAAAGAATAACATAACTATTTATTTTATTACAATTGAATTACAATGTTATAATCTTTTTAAAGATTATTAGAGCATGCAAGCTCTTGTATAAATGACACATGTCACTTTACATTAGACACAATTGATTCTAAGCTAGTAGTGGTGTTATGGAATGCAAATCATATCCTCAAACCACGAGGCTTGCTGACCATGTATGGGATCTTGGAATTTCACATGATAGATCCAAGCCACCACTATGGTTTGCATCCCACTATGGTGAAGCACGATCCAATAGTTAAAATATTTAATACAAAAGATATTGCATAATCTACTCAATTTGGCCCACCAAGATAGCCGAAAATGACTTTGAAAATCCATAAGGCTTTCCTACCATGTTGGGGAAATGGGAGTTGTGAATATAGAAAATTTACCTATCCTAGTTACCAACTAGAATTATGTAGAAGATAAGGGGTATTAAATTTACTACCACCCTCTTTAGGTGGCTCCAAGGCACCAAGATAACACAAAATGAATTTGAAAGTCCACAATTCCTCTTTGAGGGCCTATGTCAAGAGAGAGTATGATAAATTTACATCTTTCAATGTGAATAACATTAAAATACTTATGTGGATGACTCTCTGTGAAAGCACTTATCTCCATGAAAGCTCCTCATCCTAGTCCAAAACTTGGCTCAAGTACTAGGTGAATCAAATCAACTTCTTTCTAATTCCACCCATTCTGAACTTGAAGGAAATTGGTCTCTCTTTTACTTTATAACTACATAACTAGAGGAAGGAGAATTTATAGTATCCCCAATAGTACCACAACATCATCTTATTCCTTATTAACCTTACAAAATAAAAATGCTTATCATTGTTGTAAAGACGGTTGTCATTGCACCAAAAGATCAACTTGTTAATGCTCGATACAACCGCTAGAGTTAATAAATCCACAGGGGGTGGTTAAGCCATGTCACAAACCTGAGCACTACACTACACAATACAAGGAGATCAAGGGCGCACACCTTTCAAAAATCCCCCCAACTCAAGCAAGGGGTTCAAACCTGTGACCCAGGCTTTGATACCAATTGTTGCAAATATAGTTGTCATTGCACAAAAAGATCAGCCTATTAATGTCTGATACAACTTCTAGAGTTAATGAATCTACGGGAGGTGATTAAGCCATGTCACAAACCCGATCACTACGCTGCATAGCACAAGGAGACCAAGGGCGTACACCTTCTAACAATTAGAAATTAGAAGATTGCACTCAAAAGTAAAACCATTTTATAGACTTTTAAGAATGATAATGATTTTAATTGAACTCACTCATCCCTATTTATGAGCTATGGCATTTACTCATGATTCATATGAGGTATAATTATTTTTTTTGCACTAACCAAGTAACCAAATTTACTCATGTGAGAGTTACTTATAATATTATTTTGATTGACATCTGGCTACATGCAGACTGTAATTATCACTTGAGAGTATCTCAAGAAGTAAGCACTCAAATGATATGAAATCTATTACAAATCTTATTTTTATTGATAATTAGATTCATGGCATCATCATGTATAGTATGTCATGCAGTTTTCAATACTAAGTTATCAAATCAATACATTTCACTCACTTTGGATCAAAAGAGGAATGCATTTCTTATCTTTTAAAGATTTCCCACTAACACATTAAATTAAGAACATCATGAAAGTACATATGGCATTGATTTGCAGTTCTGCAACCACATTTTTTTCAATGAACAATAATCTCACAAAATTGTGGAAATTGATAAAAAGAAAACACATGTCATACTTTATGCCATTTCATGGCTTTGTTCTTCCTTAATGAATTTTACCTTGTGGACTAGCAAAAAAGGTTTGCTAAGCAGCGGGGACTATATTAAGCATGATTTCACTTAAGTGATTCATTTTTTGCACATGCAGAAAAGTATTTTGAAGTGAGAATATGAAATATATTTCTAAATATTATTTCAATTGATAACTAGATTCATGAAATCATCATGTATAAGATGTCGTGAATTTTTCAATATCAAGTTATCAAATCAATACAATTCACTCACTTTGGATCAAAAGAGGAAAATATTATTTTATTTTGTAAAGATTTCCTAGTGACACATTTGTTGGTAACATGAGCATGATGGTGCATGGATAGTGTATGGTGTTTTTCATTAATTTCAACCTATTATAGAAATGCAAAAGTGTTGGTCTAGAGAATACCAAATGGCATGGATAATTGGCTAAGTCTCATAGTGCAATTTCAATGTTACAATGAACTAGTTTTGTGGTCTCCATTGCTCCGCTATGCAATATCTTGTCATGTAGTTTTGAGGTGTTGGTGATGTGTAGTGAAGGTGTTCATATCCAAAGTTTGAAGGTTGTATGTCTTCAGGAGTTGAAGACAATTTTGACAAAGTATCAGCTTTGTAATGGCAGTGTTACTTATATAGAGTGCATATTGGAATGCTCTATATTCCACTATGGATGAATATTATGCTATGTATTTTTGAGGAAGTGTTTATAGATGTCAAAAGCATGTGTTCTAAAAGTGGCAAGTGTTTTGGTGGCCAGTGGGTCGATTTACAAATGAATAATTGGTTCATTTAGTTATTTCTTCACCAAATTTTCTATGTGGTGTCGACCTAAGGATTTTAGGGTCATGCAGAGTTGAAGCATGTAAGGAGAAGATTTATGGGAGTGATTATAGGTCATTCCACCCTATTTTGAAGGTGTACATGTTTTGGTTCTCTCCACAAGGTGTGTATGTTAAATTTTTAAGCCGACAGGTTATGTGATACATGGTTCTTGTAATTAGGTCAACCTAATTGATGTTTTGGTTGGTTGTGGTATATATGCAAGGTTGATTCATTGTGTGAAATATGAGATGAGTGTGTGTGCAAAATTTGATGTAGTGTAAAGTGAAAAAGTATGAAGTGTGTTAAGTTAGTTTTTAGAGCTTAATTGGAACCATATCTTTGACATGTTGCAAATGCATTATTAGCAGTTATTTTTGGGAATGAGCCACTATTTCCTCTATATTTTTCTATTCTGGGTAGTGATCCACTGATAATGAGCTATTATTTATTTTTGGAAATTTATTCCTTGGATTGTGAGTCCACCATTTTGTAATCTCCATTGTAACTAGTTATAATATATTATGAGATAATCCTCACCATGGTTTTTCCCTTTCAATGGTTTTCCATTTAAATCTAGTGTTCTTATGTTCCTTGATATGATGCATGCTTTGCATGTTCCTTTCTATTACTATAAGTTTAATGTGATTCTTTAAATGGATGTTTAAATTAATGAAGTTAATGAATTTTAGCGAATACTAATTCACCCCCCTCTTAGTATTTTGAGTGTTCAACAATTGATATTAGAGCTTGGTTCCTTCTATTGGCTTGATCACTAAGGTAGATCTTGGAGGTTAAACACATGGCTACAAGGAAGTATCCTATCCCTCCAGAAGAGATTATCCCTGAAGGGTTTACTTAAGAAGATTGTAAAGTTGATATGGAAGGGGACCTCAAATTAGCTCTTGATGATCTAGATAAAGCATAATGTGAGAATAGAGAATTCAAAGAGAATATTAAGGATGCAAATGAGTATATCAAAAATTTGAGATCCAAAAAATTCAATAAATCAAATGAGACAATCACCAGTCTAAAAGTGCAATTTGAATAAGGAAAAAGAGTTGAAGACTGCTTGAATACTAAATTGAAAGATAAATTTGAAGAATTTTCAAAGCTTGAACAATAGATTGTTACTTTGAGATCAGATCTAGAGAAATAAAAGATTCGGGAAGAGATCCACCTTTCTTGATGAGATGATTGCAAATCAAAAGGCTTCTAAGAAAAAAGAAGGATTAGGGTTTGAAAAATGAGAATCAAACTTTAAACAATATTGAAAAGAAGAATGATAAGAAGAGCAATGTCAGATAGGTCTAAAACCAAAAGAAAGAATTCAAAAGGTCTCCTATCAAACAACCTGCTACACAAAGGTATTCATCTTTTGATGGTTATTGTTACTCTTGTAATAAATTTGGACATAGAGTAGTAGAATGTAGAGGAATAATGAATCATAATGTTCAATCCTTTCTCGGTCAATGCTTTACATGTAATAGATTTGATCATAAATCTAGTGAATGTAGAAGTCAGATGATGAATGGTTACAATAATGGTATGATGTTTCATTCTTTTAATGGTTACTATTATACATGTAATGGATTTGGGAATAAGGATTTTGAATGAAGATCTAAAATGGAAAGAAGTAAGTCTATTCAACAAAAAGGTGTCATATGTCATAAATGCAATAGGTCAAGACACATAGCTAATTTTTGTAGAAGAAAGAATGTGAAACCCTCTATTTCACATATGAAGAAGACTGTTCCGGTGAAGAAGGTTGATCTAGTTCAAATGAAGAAGGAGATGAACAAGACATGGAAGAAAAAGGAAGAGAATGAGGTTAAGATTGAGTCTGTTCCAACCCCTAGTCTAGATGTTTCCTCTGGAAACTAGATAAAGAGCTTTGGCTCAAGGGGAGTTTTAATAGAAAACATTCAATTCCCCCACCAAAGATGTGGTGTTGATGCCTTAAACATATTGGTACATATGTAGATTGACATGGTTGATCTGTTGATGGTATATTTGGTGTGAATATCCTATTGCAAAGATTTATGGAGTGATTGAAGGTGCCTATAATGACAGTGAAATTTTTTTGTCTTTTTCAACCTAACTTTATCTACTGCAATCAATGCATATTAGGTTACTAGAAAGGAATTTATGTGTAATTTCACATATGCTAAATTCATTTTTAATCGATAAATTGAAGTGGAGAGTAGAGAAAAGGAAATTTGAAGCGATTTTGAAGTGTTGTTTGAAACCCTACCGACAAAATTCAAAGGTATTTATCAAATTTTTCTTGTAAACCCTAGTTTAGTGAAGATTCAAAATGTTTTCTCCCTAAGTAATTAATATTTTGGAGCAACCAAGACCTAAATTTAAGAAGCACCCATTCAAATATATGGAATCAAATCATGAAGGTACATTTTTTAGGGTTCCATAAGGTGTAATGCACATAGAGGATGTGTGGATATATATATTCATACTAAAATGGAAGAGTATGATCATCTAAAGATGGAAAAATATGGGTGAACGTGTTGGTTGCAAGTAGGAAAGAGGCTATTGAAGAAGATGCAAAGATAAAGGAATTTTCCTTGGAGAAGATTGGTTCTTTAATGTATCAAGAAGACAAACACAAGTTTTCTAATATGTACAACAAGAAATTTAGAACAAAAAGAAAGAGTTAACACTCTTATGAGTAGATACAAAGAAGATATTGAAAGGTTGAGAAGTGAGACACTATAGAAGATTGAAATTTTTTCTAAAGGGTTGAGAGTCCCTCTAAATAGTGAAGATCAAATGCATCATGACACATCTATTTGGGAAAGAATGAACCTATCAATGAACAACATGAGCATGTGCCTAAGGATGAGAATGGTTAAGAAGACATGGTAATAGATAATACTCCTCCAGTTGTGAAGAATTTTATTAAAGAAGAAAATGAAGATGATAAACAAAATGTCTCAGAGAAGGATGAAGCTCAAAATTATCAAAAATTTCAACCTCCAAATATGGAGAAAGATGTTGAGAGGAGAGAAGATAAACAAGAAGACCTATAGAAGAGCGAATCACATAAAGAAGAAAACTTTCCTCTAGATGATGAGAAGCCTATAGAAGAAGAAAATAATGTTGAATTATGTTTTGATAGTGGAGATAAGGAGAAGAGTGAGAAGAAGGAAGGATAAAGTGTTAAAACTATTGGTGAATCCTCAAGAGCTTCTAGAGATTCTTTGAAAGATTTATTGGACATGTAGCTATAGTTTCAACCAATGGTTTCTACACATCTCCTATAAATTCCAATGCAACAAGGATGGGTAGATGTGGATAAGATTTATCCCTTGCATAAGTTACAACTTGGTGATGCTTTTCATGCCTCCACAAGGAAGGAAATAATACAAACACACCAGAAGAGTGCGGAAATGATAGAAGTGGTAAAGGTGTTACAGGACAACATTCCCATAGCAACTATTGATAATTCCTTATTCGATGTACAAAATTTGAATTTTTTGTTAGATTCCTTTAAGGAATATGAACTACTAGTTTAGAAGAAAAATTGGAGAAGGAAATGGAAAAGAAGGTCAATGATAAGAGATTGACTGATATTTCTGATAAATGCAGTGCAACACATGGAAAATTACAAGGTAACTTGAAGGAAGTACAAAAATGCTTGGAAGAAGCTAAAGTATTGTTTCAATTTTTTCTTAAAATGACCTACTTCTACAAGGAGCATTGTGGACACAAAAAAAGTAACCCTTCTACTTTTTCTCATGTTTAGGCCCTCCTTGTGATTTTGGCTTGATTTTGCCTTGATTTAATGTTGTAATGTTGTCAACACATTCACATTAGGTCTTGGGTCCTTGAGAATCAATAAGAATTCTACGATGTCTTGTAAAAGTGTTGTGAAGTGTTGTAACCCACTTTCACACTTTTCTAGAACCATTTTCATTATAATTCACCTAAATAACCTCTTTGTATCACTTACCAAGCCTTATTTCAAAGTGTTGTAAAGAGTTGTAACAAACTTTCATGCTTTTCTAGGCTTGTCATCAATAATTTGACCCTTTCTTATGTTTAAATGGCCCCTTAATGCACTATCTGACCTTACATAAGTGTGTTTCAAAGAATAATCCTATTAAACATCATTAAATACTCTTTAATTCCTAACACCCAGTAAAATTTCCCTGTGGGACCAAGCCACCACCTGGGGCGACTTAGTCCCACTAGACACAAAAATAAAAATTATTTTAAATTTCTAGCAGGATATTATTCTCTTAACCTTGAGGTCGGCCTGTGATGTGTTATTTTCAAGAAATTTTGTAAAATCAAGTATAAATAAAGGGTTTTCCTCTCATTTTCACCCCCAATTCATTCATACATTAGCATACATACATTCATTCACTCATTAATCATTCTCAAGCATTCTAGGCATTATCAATTCTTCACTGGAGCTTCCATTTGCATATCTTCATATTTCTACATCAAGGGTTTGGTGAGTTGTAGCATTGCATGTTGTTCATTCATCATTCTCTTTCTATTTCATTTCATTTTCAAGAGTTTGATTACCAAACCGAGGTTTGACCAAGGAAAACCCCTAATCTCTAACCCTTAACCCTTTTTCCCCTCTTTGCATGTGTGTTTTGCAGGTCTTGTATGCAAATTTGTCAAAGAGCAAGGTGTTAAAAGGTGTTATCATTTCATCAAAGTCATTCAAATTCAACAAGCCCTAAGAGAAGCTTGGAGACCATCTACAAGCCAAATTTTGTAGATTCAGATCCGGACACCTGTCAAGAATAGGATTACAGATTGAAGGCTATAGATTCTTGCCCCAAATTTCTCGAGATTCAAAGGTGGACTAAGTTTCCATATGTGGCGAATTAGTCACATTGTCAATGTTTTATGTATTTCTAGATACCCTTTTGGATGAAACCTATTCCAACATAATCTCCCTGAAATAGGACTAAGTCGCCCAACTTGGCATAAGTGTCCCATTGGCTTCAACAGCAAATTCTATATGATTCCAGAGCCTCTCTACATCAAATTCTAGTTTCTAGGTGCACCTCTCCAGTCTCTTTCATTTATGTTTTTTTTTTTGCATTCTTAGGTCATTTTGCATATCACATTATGTTTTCAAACAACTTGCATTTCATTAGTTTTGCATTAATAATTCATCTCTTTTATCAATTTATTGCATTAAGACATTACATTTAGGCATATTCCATTCATACTTGCATTAGTTTTAAGTGGGGACATTGCACATTTTGTCCTACCTCTCTCCTTTTAGGTGAAAAACCCTAGAAGTGTTAGAGAGCATTAGGGTGCAAAAAGCTTTGTCCACATTTTGGTGAACCCAACTTTAGAACATTTTACTTTTGATTTCAAGTGCATTTACATCCTAGGAATAACTTGCATCAACATTTCATTAGGTTCTGCATTGTTTAAATTTCATCCTAGGGTTTTAAAAATTGCATTAGTGACAAGCTCATATAGCTTGCATTTTGCATTGCATTTAATTAAAAATCAACAAAATTCTGCATTTTAGTACTATACATGCATTTGAAAAATCTAAAAATCATAAAATTCCATTTAAATTTTTTTTAAATTCTCAAAAAAATCAATACCTGGACTAATTCGCCACATTGGGCAACTTAGTCCACTTACACATTCTGCACTGTAATTTCTATCATTTCCAGATTATTTTCTGCATTTCTATTTTTTGTTGTTACTTTTTTGTCACTATTTCCAAATTTTTTGTTTTATTCAATTTCTTGCATTTAGTTTGCTTTCATTCATTTGCATCATGGATAAGTGTTTTAATAAGTTTTGGATGTCATTCAAATCCTTAGTTGACATGTCAAGTTGTGCCTTTGGAACTGATCCTAATGACATTGAGCTTCCTCATGCTCCTTCAACTCCTCATGAATGTTCTACTCATGATGTTGACATCATTGGAGAAGATGATAACAACATGAATAAGTTCCTTATTGAATGCCTTGACAACCTCAAAGCTAATGCATCCTTTTATCCATCCATGAAACAACAAGATCTTCCTACAATGCCACCTCCTGATATGTTTGGTTACTTACATCCTAAAACAAACGAAGGACCTAAGTTCCCTCCATCAGGTGAACCTAGCTCTTCTGGAACAAGCAACCCCTCAACCATTCTATGATAACAAAGTCACTAGTACTCCAATCAACCTTGAAGAAACCTATGGCAAAGGTTTTACCATCTTGAGAAAACAAGGATGTGACACAACAACTAAACATGACATTCAACTCTTAGAGCAAAATCCAAAAGATGAAAACACAATGGGATTAGGTTATCAAGATCCCTCTAATAACAACAAGCCTCTTAGAGAATATTGGAGGCTTTGTGATGATGACACAGTGATCTTTGATTCCCCTCCTGATCTGAATGTCATTCTTCCTCGAGAAAATCCCTTACCTGATAACAATGACAAGGATGAAAGGATCACATTAGTTCCTCCTCCTTCCATTCAAGAAAAGGGTGAATCTAGAAAACATAAAAGACCCTACAAGTTACAAAAGCTAAATTTTCCTCTCCATCCTCCAACTGAATGTGAAGGGAAATTGAAAATAATTTTAAATAAAGGACTCATCCTATTACCACCTATGAATAGGCTAGTGATATATCCTAAAGATGCTAACATTCCACATTGTGCATATCATCGCATTCTTGGACATTTAAGTGATGAGTGTCGTCATTTGAAAGAAATAATAAGTATCATTTTGATGGCGATAATTGCTATCCAATAATTTCATAAACCACTCTCCAACACCTTATCATGTAATAGTTGTAGAACATTCTCTTCTCACTATTACATGACCTTTCCCATCACCTACCTCAACTCATTCTTTTCTTGCACTTAGTGGTGGCAAGAGGTTGCTAGCCTTGTCCTAGTAACGCATTTATCATTGTCTTGCAGCTGCGTTATTCACCTTCCGCTTATACTGACTGAGACTGGTAGGTGGATGACTTGCTTGATGATTGACTCACATTTTCCTTACTATTCTTTTCATGTTCTTTTTCTTGTTTGTGTGTAACATGTTCCCCCCTGTGATGTGTTGTTTGATATTCTCTCTCTTTGTGACATTCTTGTATTTGTACCTTCATTCTTCTCTATGTCGTACATTGCTTTTTCCTTTTTCTATTTGTCTTTTTCTTGTGTTTTCCTTTTGGGGATGATGCAAGGAATTGAGACATTTAATGTCTCTTTCATGTTGACCCAAAAGGCCCTTTTCTTTTTCTTTTCCTTTCTTTTCTTGTGTTTTCCTTTTGGGGATGACACAAGGAATTGAGACATTTCCTATCTCTTTCATGTTGACCCAAACGGCCTTTGTCTTTTCCTTTTCTTTTTGTCTTTTTCTTGTGTTTTTCTTTTGGGGATGATGCAAGGCATTGATACATTCCATGTCTCTCTCATGTCAACCCAAAAGATTTTCCTTTTTCTTTTTCCTTTTCATTTTCATTTGGCTTGTGTTTTCCTTTTGGGGATGATGCAAAGCATCGAGACACCCTATGTCTCTTCCATGTTGACCCAAATGGATCTTTCTTTTTCTTTGTTTTCATTCTCTTTGTGTCATTCTTCCAATTCTATGTATTTGGGGGATGATGACAATTCTAAGCTCCTTACACAACATTGCAGCAAAGAACATATTGACCCCAAATCCATAGATCCCTTATATGTTTGGTGTTTTCATTTTTGGGGAAACCCCTTCCCCTCTTTCTTTTCCTTTTCTTCAAATGATATGGCTTTACTCGGAAACATATGACTTGGAATAGGGGTTTTCCAAGTTGGCTCTCATGTCTTCTTTCTTATTTGCATTTTTTTTCATTTTCTACTTTAAAGTAATTGCTCACAGTACGGTGTGTAGCAATTCCTTTAAAGTGGGGGCATACATTGGTATTATTCATTTGCATTTTTTCTTTTCTTGGTTCTTAGTGCAGCCTTGATACTTCATACGATGCATTTTTTGCTTTGTGGATGAGATTGGGTGTAGTGCCCTTTATGAACGTGATCTATCGTAGCATATTACATTCCTCTTGGTGGCTTGATGTGATGCACTATTCCCCCTAGTTGTAAATCTTCTATTCTTTGATTGGTCCTCTCTTGGAGACATTAGACACAATGTTCCCTAAATTATAGACCTCGCATGAACTAAGCAAGACCCCATTGAACATTCTTTACATGTTGCATTTTGCATTTTTTTATATGGCCACCTTGCATAACATAGCTTGCATGCCTGTGGAGCCATCGCGTTTGTTCATGAGCTCCAAGCATATGAATTTTTGCTTGTCTCATGAAGCTCAAAAAGTCATATTCTTTTGTGGCACCTTATTAAAGTTATTAGGAGGTATAACTTTGGTATGGTTGAGAGGGAAGCCCATTCTGAGGCATGACTTTCCCCATAGCCACCTGCATGTATGTGAGTGCATACCAACCATGAGTGTATGTTTCTCACCTTTTAGGCCTTCTCACCCAGTGGACAACCATGAGTTTCATTGCCTTAGAGTGAGTATACATTTCTTTTTATGGACAAATAGCCTAGATCTGATCCACAATAGGATGGAAAAATGATTGAAGCTTGATCTGATTTTCTCTCTCTTTCATTATTGTGCATCACTCTCATGTGTGTTTCTTTGTGTCATGTTTATTTTTCCATGGTATCTTCATCCTGGGGGCTTGATAATCCCTCTTAATCGTTTCTATCTCATCTTGATAGCATTAGTTCATTGGAACCCCTCTTGATTGCACATGGGTCTAATTTAGTGTGAGTTTGAAGTAGGTTTATCCTCTCACTAAAGTGGGGGCTAACTATGGACACAGAAAAAAAAACCCTTCTACTTTTTCTCATGTTTAGGTACTCCTTTTTATTTTGGCTTGATTTTTCCTTGATTTAATGTTGTAATGTGGTCAACACATTCACATTAGGTCTTGGGTCCATGAGAATCAATAAGAATTCTACGATGTCTTGTAAAAGTGTTGTGAAGTGTTGTAACCCACTTTCACACTTTTCTAGGACCATTTTCATTATAATTCACCTAAATAACCTCTTTTTATCACTTACCAAGCCTCATTTCAAAGTGTTGTAAAGAGTTGTAACAAACTTTCACACTTTTCTAGGCTTATCATCAATAATTTGATCCCTTCTTATGCTTAAATGGCCCCTTAATGCACTTTTCGGCCCTACTTAAGTGTGTTTTGGAGAATAATCTCGTTAAACATCATTATATACACTTTAATTCCCAACACCCAGTAAAATTTCCTTGGTGGGACCAAGTCACCACCTGGGGCGGCTTAGTCCCACTAGGCACAAAAATAAAAATTATTTTAAATTTCTGGTAGGATATTATTCTCTTAACCTTGAGGTTGGCCTGTGATGTGTTATTTTTAGGAAATTTTGTAAAATCAAGTATAAATAAAGGGTTTTCCTCTCATTTTCACCCCCAATTCATTCATACATTAGCATACATACATTCATTCACTCATTAATCATTCTCAAGCATTCTAGGCATTATCAAGTCTTCATTGGAGCTTCCACTTGCATATCTTCATATTTCTACATCAAGGGTTTGGTGAGTTGTAGCATTACATGTTTGACCAAGGTAAACCCCTATTCTCTAACCCTTAACCCTTTTTCCCCTCTTTGCATGTGTATTTTTCAAGTCTTGTATGCATATTTTTCAAAGAGCACGGTGTTAAAAGGTGTTATCATTTTATCAAAGTCACTAAAAAACAACAAGCCCTAAGAGAAGCTTGGAGACCATCTACAATTTGAATTTTGCAGATTCAGATCCAAACATCTGTCAAGAATAGGAGTAAAGATTGATGGCTACAAATTCCTACCCCAAAGTTTTTGAGATTCACGGGTGGACTAAGTCACCATCTGTGGTGAATTAGTCCCACTGTCAGTTTTTATGTATTTGATACCCTTTTGGCTGAAATATTTTATGGCAGAATCTCCCCAAAATAGGACTAAGTCACCCAACGTGGTGTAAGTATCCTAGTTTGCTTCAACAACAAATTTTGTAGGATTCCAAAGCCTCTCTGTATCACATTCCAGTTTCCAGTTGCACCTCTCTAGTCTCTTTCATTTCTGTTATTTTTTGTTTGCATTCTTAGGTCATTTTGTGTATCACATTATGTTTTCAAACAACTTGTATTTCATTAGTTTTGCATTAGTAATTCATCTCTTTTATCAATTTATTGCATTAGTACATTACATTTAGGCATATTTCATTCAAACTTGCATTAGTTTCGATTGGGGAAATTGCACATTTTGGCCTACCTCTCTACTTTTAGGTGAAAACCCCTAGAAGTGTTAGAGAGTATTAGGGCGCCAAAATCTTGTCCACAAGCATAAAAGATCAAATGGACTCAATTGAGTCACAAATTGCTCAGGCCTCTAGTCCATATGATCTGAAAAATGATGTAGATGGTGCAGCAAGAGTAGCAATTGAAAATTTGTATGGTCAATTCTTCCTATTGCAATAACAGAAAGACAAGATCATAATGTAGTATAGTCAACTCAGAGATTTGGTGAGTGCAAGACTTACATCTTTGACTAGATTTTTAGCTAGTGTGAAGAAGGTGACATAAAAGGATCTAGTGCCCAGTTCTCTGGAAGAAGGAGAAGACCTCCATGTGCAGTATGAAATTCAGAATTCCTCGCTTTCCTAACTTGCTAAGAAGGATTGGGAGATAGCTAAGAGAGACTAGGAGACACTCCTTTCCAATCTGAAGGTGTCTTGCAAGGGTATTTTACCCTCTGATAGTTGAAGGTGTACATTTTATTTTGTATATGCAATTTTATGATTCCAATGTATATATGTGAAAGTAGTTGATGATGTTGCAGTACATTTTTTGTCATTTTTTGGTAAATAATATTGTTAGGAGGAGCCACTTTGATGCAAATATTTCCTAAGGGATAGATTGTTAGAGAAGCGTATTGAGTATAGGAGAGAACTAGAAAGTGGGAGATACTCTCATGTATATATATCAGTTAGAGAGAATGATATAGTGCACCCTTTGCCCTTGATGTCCAAGGGGGGGAATTTTTTGGGAGTAGTTTGAGGAATTTTGGAGAATGTTTTGAGGGAGTAGTCGTAAGAGTGTGTTGCCATCAATGACAAAGGGGGAGATTATTGGAAATATGAGCATGATGGTACATGGATGGTGTATGGTGTTGTCATTGATGTCAACCCATTATATAAATGCAGAAGTGTTATTCTAGAGAGAAGACCAAATGGTGTGGATAAATGGATAAGTATTAGAGTGCAATTTCACAATTACAATGAACTAGTTTTGTGGTCTGCATTGCTTTGCTATGCAATATCTTGTCATGCAATTTTGACGTTTTGGTGATGTGTATTGAAGGCATTAAGATCCAAAGTTTCAAGGTTGTATGTATTTCATAATTAAATACAATGTTGACAGAGTATCTACTTTGTAATGGTAGTGTTGCTGGTATAGAGTGCATATTGGAATGCTTTGCATTCTACCATAGGTGAATATTATGCTATGTAGGGTGCTACCACAATAATGGGTTACACTTTCTAGGACATCTTGATTTTTGCTAAAATCACATACCTTTAGAAAATATAATGATTTAATCTTTGAAAGGTTCCATTTAAAGGATTTTAATTGAGCAAGGTTTGATCAAACCCACTTAGATAAAACCCCCTTGGATAGAACACTAATTTTAAACCATACCTATAATGGAGTCTCCTCTACACCTATCAAAATGATGATAAAAAACCACTTTTTTTTTACCTTTTGGGGAATCAAATGAACTCATTCAAAATTTATGTTTTGTAAGTATGTAGTCCTTATTATAAGCTTCCCAGAAATTATAATTTAAAATATATTTAATTTGAGTATTATATTTATTTTTTATTTCTTTTGAATGTAGTTTTTTCACCAAAAATCAAGCTCTCTATTCTACACATGTGGAAAAATATTATATTACCATTGAAAAAAAAAATGAAAAATATCTATGCTCTTGGTATTGATTTCCTTGATCCAAAAAAATTAAATAAATTGAATTTTGATACATACAAAAAAAAATTGTGTTATAGAGTAAACATGTGTATAAATTGGAATTGGTTTGACTTCAAAACTTAATTAAGAAAAAAACATCCTATAAAACACTATGAAACCAAATAAAGGAGCTAGATATCGTAGTTACAAATCTAAATTTGAAAAAAATAGAATTTTATCCTTCATAAAAAAAAGTTGTGTTATAGAGTAAAAATCACTCTTTAAAAATGTTTTGTACTATTAAAAACTAGTTATCGAAGGAGATGGAAAAACAAATACAATTTGATTCCAAAAAATTTAAAAATAATATTTAGAATCTACAAACAAAATGTCACAAATCACTATTTTGCATCTTCAAATTCCTCATAGTTTAACAACTATAGGTGTCTGAAAGTGAAGATTTTGTTAAAAAAATTTAATTCAATGTTAAGTTAGGCCCAAAAATGTAACCCACTAATGTGGGATCATCCTGTAGTTTTTAAGAAGTGTTTACATATGTTAGAAATATGTGTGCTCCAAGTGGAAATTGTTCTGGTGGTTAGTGTGTCGAGTTGTGAATGAACAATTGGTTCATTCAGTTATTTCTTGACTAGTTCTGCTATGTGGTGCTAACCTAAGGATTTTGGGGTCATGTGTGTTGATGACAATTTTACTCGCAGCAATAGGGTGAATAAATTCTGTACAAATAAACCACAAAGAGCCTATCCTTCTTGAAAGATATGGAACAAAGACAATCTAAAGGGGAATCTACTTTAACAAGAAAAGATTGACTCAGTTCAATCCCAAGTCTCCAATAATTAGGTCTTGATTATACTAGGTTCGCTCTCGGGTATAATGTGATATTGTTGTTAATCTCAAAGGGAATATGGTTGTTTTTGGTTTTATTAAGAATCATAAGTGTTTCACACAATATTTCCAATTCATTCATAAAAATAACATCATGAAATCGAAAGATTTGAAATAATATTTCATGAACATCAACAATTTCCTTGCTATCACTTAAGTAGATTTAGCATTAAACATTTAGAAATTTTATAGAAAAATGAAATATTTTCAATAAATTTCCATCCATTCATCTATTTTTTGGAAGATTTTTAAGAAATTTAAACATCTATTCTAAACTAAAGCATAAAAATACTAAAAATTAAAATTTTCTCTTGGTTATTCTCCATGCATGCCCCAAAGAATCAACTAAAATAGAGCAAACCGCTTTATACTTCACCAGATTGATTCACAGCTACATATAAAATGATGAGAGATTTTAAAGAGAGGGGTTTTAGTTTAGAAACTGAGTAGGTTTTGCATGCACCCTTAAATGGCGCAACACACAGTCTTGTTTGACTGAACTAACAAAACCAGCTACAAAAGATTCATGAGATAGGTAGCTATCTAATTGGCTCTGATATTAATCAATGTCTACATGCATAAAAAAATTTACACCAGAATGATTTAGAAAATAGGAAAAAAGAACAAAACTTAGAGAAGTTTTGGCTCTTCCAACATCCACAAATTCTGAACTTAAAATGAAAATAAAGCAGTAAACAGCCTTTTATAGGAACAAGGCCCCAAGAGTTCAAACTTAAAGTTTATCCAAAGAATCAAAAATAAAAAAGTGGCATACACCAACTGTCATCAGAATATTGTAGATGAAGTCAAAGCTTTGAATTCTTCAACAGTAACACTTTTCACTTCTTACTCTGGTTCGCAATACTTTGCATAAATCAGGGTTATCAGCATCCTTCAAAATACCAGACAAGGAACATCTACCGAGACCGGGAACAACCTTCAAAACTCAAAACTTAAACAAATATCTCTGCAACACCTCTGGTATCTAGTATCTAGTTCTTTCTTTCATCATTCAAGGCTCGGGCTCCAGGATCTTTTCTTCGCCTTTCTTCAATTTTTATTCTCATAAAGCACTCAACATTTGATGCATATGTTATTTTGAAATCCCTTGCACTACCTTCCAAGTAAGCTTGAGCCTAGTGTATTCTTCAGATACCTGGAGTATAATATTATTCCTCTGCACTTTGTCTGTCTCATATCTAGCTATAGTGTTCCTGCACTGTATAATCTCATCAATGACCTCCAGAGTTAATAGCTAAACAAGATCTCTATTTATTCTTTCAATCCATTCTTTGAAGTCTTTAGCTTCTTTACCCTCATGTCCTAGCATTTGGGTATCACAACCTTGACGTGCTAACATTTCAATAAAATTTTGATCTTTATCAAGCAATTTTCTACATTCCATGGTGACTTTTTCAAATCCTTCAATGCATTGCATTAGTATTTCATCATCCCATTTCAATTGTTTCTTCTATTTTTCTGGAAATGGAACTTCTCGCTCTGAAATTATATTTCCTTGTATTAATTCTTGAACATCCATTTGTATGAGAATTTCAACATTTCGCCTTTCATCATTAACCTGTTCTTGGTGAAACCTACATTCACTTTCAAATCTTTTGGATTTCTCTGACTGATGGTATGCTTCCTTATGTTTCCCTATTGCATCTGTAATGAATTCTTCTCACTGCCTCACCCAATACTCAATCCATTCTTCAAATACATTCATTTTGTGGTGAACTGCTGCAATTGCATCCATCTGTTCTTATGACATTAGTACTAAATGTTGAGGCAATTTAGATTGTGCTTGACTAGATAGGGTTAAATATTTTATAAAATGTTCCAAGGTAGCAATCCATTCTTTCAATTCTCTTTTTATCTTTTTATACTTCTATACTCTGGCAACAATGGCATCTAGGTTCATCTTTATTTCTTCCAACTCTTTCCTCTGGGATGAGTGTCCAATATTAATGCTTGTTATCTTATACTCCTTAGGCATTATTTCATGTATGTTTTTGTAATTTGTTGGATTAGCTATATGTATAGTTCTATCACCACATGCATTTCTCTGTATGACATGTTTTTCTCTAGCTTTGCGCCTAGGCTTAGGAGTATCTACTCCTTGTATGAAACTATTAAGATCTAGAGGTAATACTTCTACTTCCATTGGGGAAGCCAATTCCCTGATCAACCAATTAGGTGCATCTTCATCATGCTCTACCTCTGCAACATTACTTTGTTTCTGGTTTTCACTTGATTTAGGAACCTCTTTTCTTACTTCTTCAGTCTTATCTATCACCTCCTCTAAAATAGGAATTTCCTCAACAATTTTTGGCATAGATTCAGGATTACTAGGATTTGGCATTGTCTCCTTTGTTTGAAGACTTACATTTTCCTGTCTATCTAGATGTTCAACTTTAGTTTCCTAGACGTTACCTTCTTTATTCTCTGTTACACCAGGATTTTCTTCATTTATAACTTCGTCACCTAAAACTTGTGTAGCTTCTCCTTTCTCAATCTAAATTTCAATCTGATCCTTTTTTGATTCTTCAAACACCTATGATTGTTCATTATCATTTAGAACATTCCCAAGTGAAGTTTGGGAATCAAAAGTATCTTCAATAATTATTTCATCAATAGGATCTTGCTATGCAATATCTCCTATTTCCATCTCAAGGATATCAGTGTTCCCCGCTTCTGAGGTGAGTGTTCCTTGCATAAATTATTTTTCATCATCATTTATAGGAGTGGACTCTATATTCCAAATTTCTTCTATCACTGGTTGTACCATGGGTTTATCTTTACACTTCTTCTTTTTACCTTCTCCCACATGGCACCCCATTTATCCATCTTTCTTTAATTTTGGCTTCATCTGTCTCAAGAATTTCATCCAAAACCATAGGAGTTCCTCCCAATGCTTGTTTCATACTATCCATGTTAACAAAAGGAGGAGAAGTAAATAGTGTTGCAGCCCTTTGAAATGCAGACCTAGTCTGTGTACCAACATTTTTTGTTACTCCTACTTCTTCATCAATAACCGGTTTAACATTGGTTTTGTTGTAGAGGAAGATGCACCTTTAGGTATTACTTTTGATTTATCTTTTCTTGATTTTGCATCTTTCTATTTATCAGATGTCTTTACTGGAACTTCTTGTTTTGAAGCTTCAAGGGTTCTTTCTTCAATCCTTATACCGGGAGTCGCCTTACCAGTTTTCCTTTTCTTCCTAGCAGATTCCCCACTCTCAAATGCAGTTTCATTTCTTTGTTAAATCTTCTTTTTTCCTCTAAGAATGTGGGTTCAATTCCTCTTTCTCTTAAATATTTACAAAAATCATTTATCCAGTGTTGAGTGTATAATAGAACTAGTCTGGAGAACTCATCAATTGATGTCATTTCTTACCTTCATAATCTAGGTCTGGGATGGGTTCATCATACACTCTATCTTCGTTATAGCCTTTATTCAACACTTGTCCATCATCCTCTTCCAACTGATCTAGAATGTCATGAAGCGTAATAATCCGATCAAATTTTAGAGACAATCTTTGATACTTTCTTATTCTTACTTTGTGCTCATCTTCACAATTAAGCCAATAATCTTCTAGGTGTTGGACATGAGCATGGTAACCAACTATGGCCTTGATGATATTCCCTTCAATATCATAATACATTCTTTGAAGTGGAAAATGTTCAAAATTATATGTTCCTAGTTCTTCTTCACACAAGTTAAACACCCTAATTGCATTGCACTTATAATTCCCCACCACAATAGGAAATTTGAAAGAGGCCTTCTTGTGAGCATTGCTATAAAGAGCCTGAGATGGTTTTAACTGTCTCACCAATTCTAATAAAACATTTTTTTATGTTGGATATATGGGCAGCATGAAAGGATGTCCATCAAACCCTTCTATCCTAATGTAGGAGTAAGTGGGGAACTGAATATACCAGCCTCCCATTGGTCTAATAACACTTTGTTCCTCCAAGGACAATCTTTTGGCTTTATCACCTTCCATCATTCTGACCAACTTCATGGAGAACAAATCATTGACTCTCCTATAATTCTCTTTGTATTCATGGATAGTGATCTAGGGGAAATGAGCATATATCAAAAAAAAAATTGACTTCCGTGCCTAGAGTACCAATCTTTTCAACCCTTTTTGCTTTCCCTCATGGCACAAGAATAAATCACATATGAAGACATATAAAAACATTTTTTTTTGGTAAATGTCACTATATGTTCATATAATTTGTCACTAATAAACTTTCCCCAATGCATTTGCATGGGATTTTCCATCAGTCTAGATATTATTACAAACATCCAAGGTTCAAATTTACTGGCATCTCGTAAACCAGTCATCCTACTCAGCAGAGTTATAATATCTTGAATATCTTTGTTGAACATAGACCTTTGAATTACTTTGCTCTATGGTTTAATCGGCTCTTGGCACCTTTGGGTACTCATAATTTCTCTGTTGTGAGCTTCAACATTCTAATATGTTTTGGCCTTTGCTTTCATATCAACATTATACGTCTGGGTGAAAAAAAAGATGCTCAAATGTGTATGTAATTTCTTTCTATGAGAGGCCTACATAGATTTTCCCCTCTTTTTCAACAACTCTTTTATTTGGGTTATAATAATTCATGTATTGCATAACCAATTTAGGGGCCTCCATTGCTGGCGGAAACCCTCCTGCTAAAAGTAATCCATTTTCCATAACATTTCCAACACACTGAGAAGAATTTTCCTGCCATACCTAGGTGCAAATTTTGACATTAGAAGTCCACCCCATATGAGTATCTGTAACTACCACATTGATTGGTATGGCTTGTGAACTGCAATATTTAAATTCATCTTCTACCTCTGCATCAGAAGTACTCATCTTCACCGGTGTGTTCTGCATTTTCAAATGTGTGTCTTATGTGCGAGTTAGGATTAAATTTAACCAAATTTCTTACAATTTATAAAACTTTCAATTCACCTTTCGGCTAAATTCAAATCAAAGAATGATCAACATTTCAATTTCTAAAGGGAAATACCATCTTTCGAGATTTTCATGTATGAAAATAATTAACAGAATATCAGTTATTCGAAACATAGTTGGTTTTGGTTGATAAGGACAATATTTATAGAATGAAACTCCAAAACCCTTGGTATTTGTGTTCTCAATTTCTCAAAATTTACCTCTCCTTGCACGCTATTATTATTTCTTTCTTTCAATGTCCTTTACAAATTTGCAGCATGACGCGAAGTGGAGTGCTACAAAAGCAATTGTATGCTTAAGGTGGTGCCAAGTACATGGGATTAGTTTTCCACCTTCATCAATTACCTGTTATAATGCATCAATTTTTCAAATAAAGGTGCAATCATTACAATTAGGATTCAAATTACGAATGCCTAGATTTATGTGTGGGCTCGCTACTAGAGGAGAAAGACGACACGATGATCATACATGACACTATGGTGTCACTCTGATCTTTTGCAAGGAATAAGCCATTAAAGATACATGATCAATTTGTGATCACTAGGATTAAAACCTCTAGTATCAACTTTTAGGAGAAATACCGGGATCTGGGGCACTTACCTCCAAGCTTCAGAGAAAACCGGAACAAAAGGAAAGACTGGGAACCAGGTTCAAGAGAGATTACAACATTTCAAAACACTCTCTGGTTTCCAAGTTCCAAATAAAAGGAATGAAATCAAACTACCAAAATCTAATACAAGAAAAAATATATCACCGGATTGACACTTCTGGTGGATGACATACTAGGTGGAGCTAGGACTAACTGAAGATACAATTCACTTTGATGCAACTGCACAATCCCAGGATTCCAGTTTCCAGTAATATATTAAACTTTATGACAACACCGAAACACAAAATCCAAGAAAGAAATAAGAATAAAACAAGGACCAAGTAAAATAAAAAATGAGACTAGCAACCGAACAAACCGCAAAATGATGCCAAAGCAAACGAAAGAAAAAGAGAACAGGAAGAAAAAGGGGTGCACATTTTGCAAAATGGGGTGTGTTGTGAGACCACACAACAATGTGGAGCTGGAGTATGTAAGGAGTGGATTTATGGGAGTTATTATAGGTCATTCCAACCTATTTTGGGGGTGTACACATTTTGGTTCTCTCTACAAGGCGTGTATGTGAAATTTTTAAGCCGATAGATTATGTGATATAGAGTTCATGCAATTAGGCTGACCTAATTCATGTTTTGGTTTGTTGTAGTATATATGCAAGGTTGATTCATTGTGTGAAGTATGAGATGAGTGTGTGTGTAGACTATGCAAAATTTGATGTAGTGTATAGTGTGAAAGGTGTAATGGTGAAGTATGAAGTGTGTTATGTTAGTTTTTAGAGATTAATTGGAACTGTATCTTCGACATGTTGCAGATGCATTATTAGCAATTATTTTTGGCAGCGAGCCACCCTTTCCTTCTATCTTTTTCTATTCTGAGCAATGAGCCACTAGTAGTGAGCCATTCTTTCTTTTTGGACAATGAGTCCACCATTTTGTAATCTCTATTATAACCAATTATAATATATTGTGAGCTAATCCTCATAGTGATTTTTCCCTTTCAAGGGTTTTCCATGTAAATCTGGTGTTCTTGTGTTCCTTGATGTGATGTGTGTTTTACATGTTCATTTCTATTACTATAGGTTTAATGTGATGCTTTGAATGGATGTTTAAATTGATGAAGTTAATGAATTTTAGAGAATATTGATTCACCCCCCTCTCAATATTTCAGGTGTTCAACAACATTAAATTAAGAACATCATGAAAGTACATATGACGTTAATCTATGGTTCCACAACCACATTTTCTTCAATGAACAATAATCATGTGGAATTGTGGAAATCAATAAAAAGAAAACACGTGTCATAATTTCTACCATTTTGTAGCTTCCCTCTTCCTTTGTGAATTTTTGTTTTTTTATATTGAATAAATACATATTATATTGAAGATATAAAGTGTAGATTCACTTAAGTGATTTATTTTCAACACATGTAAAAAATTAATTTTAAGTGAACGCTAGGAAATAAAGAGGGTCGGGGAATCTCATGACGCAAGTGGGACATAAGGTTATGGCTTAGGGCACTTGAAAAAGGTAATGAAGGATTATAACACGGGTCTAAAAGGGTAAGGTTTTTTAGGTTTTTAATAATGCACATGAATAAAAGGTCAAATTTTGATCTTTGTAAATCTAATAGCTCTAGGGTGATTTTGAAGGTTCAATTTTGTAAGTCTAGCACTTCACACATTTCATTCCAGAATGCAACTACAGCTGTCCATTGAATGTTCATCGAACTATGAAACTTTGTGTACATTAATTTTAATTTTCTATTACAACTTAAGAAAATAGGAACGGATCGAAGAAGTCCATCGATTCATCGAACGATGAATTATTTTTGTATATTAATTTAAATTTTTTAGTATATATTTTTTGATTTATAAGAGCAACCTAGGGTTGTGTGTATTATATTAATCCAAAAAAATAAATTGTATTTACAGAAGCTAGATACATCATACAATTAGGGCCTAACCAATCCCACGTATAAAAACATTGACCATGACATCCATACCATGACAAAATATTGTTACAAATGATTAATAATTTAATACACAATAAACTTTATTCAAAAATTTAAGTAGTTAAGCAAAATATTACATCAATACAAAAGACTAATCTATACAACTCTCACTAGAGCTTGCAAGATCATAAGGTGGCAGAAAGAGAGGACATACATGTGGGTCCTCTTCAACATGCTTTATGAGAAAATGAACCAAATTAAAAATATTATATGATTCAGAGTATAATGATTCACCAATAGTAGAACACGAATCATTCAAATATCTACTAAAATTGAAAGGTTTGTCGCCAACAATTCCATTGACCATCGCTTATAGAATTGAGACACTATTGTCACCATTTAGTAGCTTGTCCCTATCAAGAAAACCACTCGGTCCCACCGTGGATAAACTAAAGCTAATATAGTAGCTCTCCAAAGCTTTAGAAAGAGCAGAAAATGAGAAGAAAGAAAGCTAGAGATAACTCCCAGCGAGGAACTTGACCACTTTTTCACACCAAATAATACCCATTAGATTTGAAACAAATAAAGAAGCAACCTCAAATGGGAGAGCCGAAGGATTATTATGAAGCTAGTCTCTGCCAACCACTATTGTAATAATCGACTCCACTTGATCACATTGATATAAGAAAACACAATGTAGCTTCTCCCTTGAGAAAGGTAAATTGTCTCTAACACTCTAAATTGGAACCCCATTTCAAACCAAAAGAATAAAATTATAGAAGTGGGAAAAAAGAAAAAAAGCTCTAAATCAAGCAAAAAGAATGGTTGGTCATGAAATATATAGCTAAAAAATTAAAGAACGAAGACATCAATACTTTGCAGTAACACATGTGAATTAAATGGTTGTTATACCTTAAACATTATCAATATCCACTAATATGTCACAATAAATTTTTCTCACTTCTTATCAAAACTTATAAATATGTTGACACTTGCCTCCATTTTGGAGACTTTGTGTAGAAATTTGGTTTCTTGGAAAATTCATCCCGGAATAGAAGTATAGAGTTTGGAATTTTTTCCACCCACACTTATTGTTATTCACATACAAGTTTAATTTTAATAACATAAGAGAATTATTGAATTGTTACATTAAAAAAATATTGAATAAAGATGTAATAATATAAAGCTAATATTAATAAAAATAATATAATATACATGTCGACATTTATATCTTTGATAATGTAGCACGTATAAAGGTTCTTGCAAAATGTACATAAGAAAGTTACTGAGTAACAGAATCCTTCTAGTAGCAGAAGGTAATATTCACATACATTTATCAAAATTATGACAAATTTCTTCACATACATTTATTAAAATCATGAAAAAACTTCATTCCTCAAAAAATCATATCCCACGATGACCAATCGATGATGTCCCATTAAAGTGACATTGCAAAAAATTTACACAAAAGAATGCCAGGTTATAGTGGCTCCTTCGTTTAAGAAGTGTGGAATATCCCTTGGTGCAGGGATTCCCACTCCAATGTGCATAGTAGCCAAAACATCCCGTAGGAATCCTAGATAATCATGTCGAACCATTAGACTCGCTAGGAACAAATCAACCTGTGAAACTCCAATGTCTAACTTAAAGAAGCCATGAACCATGAAGAAATACCAATGTTCACCCGATATCTATCTACAAATTCTAATATATTTGTTGTGTAACCTAAAAAATATGTGTAAGTCTTTGGCTAGTAATTGTGCCTAGGAAGGCTAATTGTCATTAAGGACTAGTTAGACAAATTGGTGTATCAAATTCCATAACAATTTTTAACCAAATCTTTAATCAATATTATGATGAACTTCATCAGTAATGCCAACTGAATTTATTAAAAAAATGGACCTTATTTTTGCATCCCACTATGGTGAAGCACGAGCTGATAGTTAAAAAATTTAATACAAAATATATTGAATAATTTTATCAAGGATCTCCATCTTGTTATTTGACCTCAATTTACATGTTTTAAATTTAATTTTGTTAGAAAAATAATTAAATTTAATTGAAAGGTGAGCGAAATTTCCAATTCTACATTTGCACTTCATCAGCACATGGGAGAGCCATTGTAAATGTTGTTTGGATTGACATTTGGCTTCAGGAAGAGTACTTCGAAGCATTGAAAATATAGAGAATTAAATGGCTTGTTGTACCTTAATCATTATCAATATCCACTAATAAGTCACAATAATTTCGCTCACTTTTGATCAAAACTTATAAATATGTTGACACTTGTCTTCATTTCAAAGACTTCATGTAGGAATTTGGGTATGTGTAAAATTCATCCCAAGATAAAATGATATATAGCATTTGATATCTTTTCCACCCATGCTATGATTTTTATCGGCATACTATTTTTATTCACCACAAAAATATTTCATTGGTTTGAATACAAGTTTAATTCACCAACAAAATTATTTTATTCGTTTAAAAATAGGTTTAATTCACCAATGAAAATATTTATTGGTTTGAGTATGGTTTAATTCACCAATAGAAATATTTTATTGGTTTCAAAACAGGTTTAATTCACCAATGAAAATATTTTATTGGCTTGAAAATAGGTTTAATTCACCACACAAAAAAAAAATATTGGTTTAAAAACAGTTAATTCGCCAATGAAAATATTTTATTAGTTTGAAAACAGGTTTTAATCACCAAAGAAAATATTTTATTGGTTTCAAAAAATTATAATTTTTCAATTTTTCTACAAACTTCTATTTCACCCATTGAATTTATATTTTTCCCGAAAAAAGAAAAAAATTGTCAATAAAATTAATATTTTTGGGGGAATTATACAAGGTATGTCATGTTTTTACACCTTTTCTGAGGGGGATATTAAAGTTGTCCCTAATTGATTTTCCACTAACCCATTACATGATCATCATGCATTGTATTTCACCCATATTTAGGGCAAGTTGAACTAACAATATAGTAAATGGGTAGAAGTTCTATAAAGCTACTCATTTATCCTAAAACATGAAAGTGGGGAAGTCCAACTAGGTTGCAAGTGTGCTCACTCAATGATATTTATTGGTGAATGATATGTGTATAAGATTTAATGGTTTGACTCAATGAATGAGAAATACACATAAGATAAGAATTTCAAGCAAGTAAAATAGACATTCTCAAAATCTACATGCATGGACTAATCAAATCAGTCATAGTATTTCCTACTATAGATGCATAAAAATGTCCTCATAATCATTTGCATATTTCATTTGATCATCTGCATAAGCATATTCATAAAACCATTAAAATATTGCATATTTCACTAAATACATTTGCATAATCATTTACCCCTCTGCATAGTTCATTAATCCATTTCATTTAAATATATTTGCATAATCATTAAAATATCCCTTTCATTAAACCATTTTCACCCATTTCATAAACACATTGGCATAAGCATTTGTCTATTTCATAAAAAATTATCATCAGTTGTATATTCGTACACAAACCAATTTCATTAAATCATTTACATAATCATTTATTCACATTCATAAGCTTCATTTGCACAATCATTTTCATTAACTCTATTTACATAACCATTAAAATATTCATATTCCCTAATATCATTCATGCATTTATGAATATTCATAAAATCCGACATAACCATTTATCCCACATTCTTCCCGAAATGTGGATCTACCCATAAGGACATCTATAAAAGCCCTATTCCTCCTCACTTTTGGACAACTCCAATTTCATAATTCTCAAATCCATTCTACATAACCTCATGTGCTTTTGCTACAAAAATCTGAGAGCAAAGACAAGATCTTGTAGATAGGATAACAATGGAGTGATTTTCCTTTTGAATGCATTTGCTCTGATTTCTTAGAAATTAGTATTTCATTTCTATATTTTGTCTTCATTTTGGAAAAGCTCTATTGGAATGATGTTGAATGCAGGTTGATTCTCATTTTTGAATTCAAACTTTTCATTTTCAACATCATACACATAATGGTGAACCCGACATAAAATTAGTCTATGGTTGCATGCTTTTGCAACAATATTGTAGACAAAATTTTGTTGAATCCAAATATTCTACAATATTTAAACGTTTTCCCATTATGGTTTAACTGATATTTTATTTTATGGATGAATATTTGGATGATAATATGAATTTGAAGCTAACATTTTATCAGATTTTTCATCTTTGCCATGCATTGTTGTGCAGCGGTTGTAAGAAATTTGGATGAGTATTCGCTCATAGTTTCTTCTGCAGGTAAATGTGAAGCGTGATCTTTCATTCATTTGAGGAGTATACCATTGAGCTTCTTGTGGTTTGACATCGTGCATGCATGTCTATCAGAATGATTTGAATATTATCCCATGTTTTAGAGCTCTTACATAATGCTAATATCATGATGCCATCATTGTTTACAATTCCACAATTTGCATTAATTTTTAATAATGAATTTCTAATTGCTAATTTCTAGTTGCTAATTTCTAGTTACTAATTTCTTATTGCTAATTTCTAGTTGCTAATTTCTAGTTGCATAATTTATAGTTGCTAATTTCTAGTTGCATAATTTCTAGTTGCTAATTTCTAGTTGATAATTTATTGTTGCTAATTTCTAGTAACTAATTTGTTAATTTAGATTAATCTTAACAATTAATTTAGTTTAGATTAATTCTAGTTTTGATTAATTTAGATTAATTTTAATTTTAGTAATTTAGATTAACTTTAATTTAGAATAATTTTAATAATTAACTTTGTTAATTTAGATTAATTTTTGTTGTAAATTAATTTTAATTTAGTTTAATTAATTTAGATTAACTTTTGGTTAGTTAGATTAGTCTAGTTAGGTTTAGATTAATGTTATTTTCCTTCTTAGTTTAATTTTGATTTTGTGGCTAATCTTGGGCTTTTTTGTAGGTTCATTTGTCCAAGACTTGAAAAATAAAAAAAACTTATACACGTTTGTCAAAGACTTGGAGGCTTGAAACTACTAATGACATTTGGTGCAAGACATTTCTTGAAGATTTGTTTTTTTAAAGTCGATTGTCTTTTAGTATAGCAAACACTTTGATTGGTGCTTAAAAATAACTTTGTTTGTCGTGTTTGGTTCTCTTGCACATTATGTATTACCTGAGCTAGTGTGTACATATCCACTCCCCTTGCACACTTATGTGATCCTAGGTGACGAGAAATACACATTGGTCTCCTTTTTATTTTTAGTAGAGGCTTGCTTGGGGATTTCATCACCCCGGGGTTTGACCTCGAGCATGTTTTCTAGCGGGCTATAACAAAGTGGGGAGAACGAAAGTTGTACCCCAAGGAGTGGCTAGCATCATTCGAAGCGAAGTCGCAAGACCCTCAATCCACCAAGACTTGCTAGTGATGAGAGTGGGATCGGGCTTCCCATTTCTCAGGCTATTACAAATGGAATCTTTTTTCATGGTAATCCCCTACTAGACACCTCTTGTTTTAGAATCCAAAATTCTTCTATTTGATGGTGCAGGAGGTCAAACCTCTAAAGCCATCCCACGTTTTCATAGTTCAAAGTTGAGATAGAAAATTCCTTGAGATCTTCGGGTCTTTGGGAATTCAAAGTTTGGTGTGCGTGAGAAGTGGGTTTCGTGGAGGGGAGCCAGTGCCATGAAACTTCTAAGTTATCCACTCTGAATAGGTGCGATTAGAGAAATCCAAGTGGGAACCCAACAAATATTGTCTCTGCCAGCCTAGGATTTGTACCTGAATGTTCTTTTATTGCAACAACAAACAAAACATTGTGTTTTATGTGTTTGTTTTTCAAAAAAGAAAACAGACCTTACACCTAAAAATTGTAACGCTTCACAGCTTCAGACCAAGCAACATTTTCAAACAAAACAATCAAAATCAATTCAAAATCTTTCCAAAATTATATTCAAACCTTTGAGATCCATTTTCAGACCAAATTCTTATTGTAATTCCTATTTGAAACCAAAAACTTGCTCCATTCACCTTGCATATCATTATTCCATCATTAGGTCACCATTTTAGTACCTTAGCGTCCTCATTACTTGCATATCCCAACATCACATTAGGCTACCTTTTTCAAACTTTTAGTCTTGACACCTTGTGGATTTTAGGATAGAAGAACTCTCTATACCTTGGTATGAATCATTGCTTTAACAAAATATTGTCATTTGACCAAGTCACTTTTTAACTTAGTCCTTTGTCATTTTGGTGATAATTTCCTACTCACAAGTCTAGTTGGGAAATTCACCTTGTCATTATTTTCACTTGTCTTAGAAAAGGCCATTTGACAATTCTAGTTGAAACAGTGGTTTACCTTTGGATGGTTAGTGATCTTATTCTTACATCTTTCAAAAGTGTTTAAGCCCTCAAGTTCATTATAGCTATCCATCACCTCTTAGTCATTTGCATCCTTCATACCACAACATTTTAGACATAAAAGAGATTTATCATACACTTTAGACTTCATAACATCTGAAATTATCATTATTACTTTAGTATTGCATACATTATCCTCAAAATACCAAAAATATCAAAAAAAATAGTTGCATTACATTTAGGCATACCTTATTTCAAAAATACAAAAAACATATTTTTAGTCTCATATCATCCACGTTCTCTTTGCAAGTCCTTTCATGGTTGAAACTAGGTCACAAATAAGACAAAATGATATGGCTTTCCCATCAGATAATGAATTTGTTAACCCGTTTGCAAACTCCTCACGTGGGACACCAAGACCCTACAAATCCCTATTGGAGAAATTTGTCACTACAAACCAAAATGGAAACATTATCATAGAAGAACTAGAGGTTGTTGCCCAATATCCTGAGTTTTCTTCTTTTGTGGATGAATTATTGGCACAAGACCCTCAACATTACCTAGCTAAACTATTGATAGAAGGTTCCACATTGCCTCCCAATTTTGATGTCAATACATTACGAGCACCATCCATATCCATCAACCAAACTCAAGGAAATAATACAACTATCTCTAGTAGTTATATCCCACATGTTAATACATATATACCATTAGGAGGAAGCATACAAGACGCAACAACAATTCACACCTGGAATTATTTGGCACACAAGGGATGACCTTTAACACAACGCAACCAATGACATGGTCCCTAACACATTCCATGTCACAACCCCTTGGTTATACACCTAATCCATTTAACACAATAAACATATCTTCAAATTCATTTGAATCTCAAGTTCCACGAACACCATATCTTCAAATCCATTTGGAGCATCAAGTGCCATGAATACTACATCGCCAAATCCATTTGGAACATCTAGGGCCTTGAACACCACATTATCAAATATTTTTGGCACAAATAAAAGGACTAGAGTTCATATTCATGGAACTAACACAAACACCAATGTGCCACAAGGTCCTAACACAAGTGTTCCTCAAACAAATCCTCAAGGATCTTTCCAATTCAACACTCAACATTCACAAGGTCCAAATACTTCTAATTTTTTTCAAAAAAAATCTAATACTTACATCCCGACTCAAAATTTCACCTCACACATTCCAACTCATACTACACACATCCCTCAAATCCAAATTCCTACCTCGACTTACATCTCAACCATTACTCATACCATCCCGACTCCGAACAACACCAACATATCATCCGTTCAACACATTGGATTGCAAAGCACAAACAATGGGCCTTACCAAAATACAATCACAAATACTGTACATACAACACTCACACCATATGATGTCCTAGCCAATCAAATGTTGGCCTTGAAAAATTAAATGGAAACCATGACATTGTCAAATAAGAAAACTTACTCTATCCAAGAGTTATGTCCTTACCCATTTGATAGGACATTATACATTCCTCCTCTTCCTCCAAATTGTGTCATGCCAACTTTACCTAAATATAAAGGAAGAGGAAACCCCATTGAGCATGCGAGGGAATTTCATATGACCTTGATTGGTATTGCTTCAGAACAAACATATTTAATTAGACTATTTCCTAGGAGTCTCACAAGACATGCTTTAGAATGGTTCTCCACCTACTGACAAGCATATGATCATGGGACAAACTTGTTGACAAATTTATCACCCACTTTTCCTTCAATATCAAAAAATGACATCACCATTGCTACCCTATGTCAAACTAAACAAGAAGAGGGTGAAGCTTTCATAACATTCTTCCAGAGATGGAGAAGTTTAGCTAGTCGTTGTCCTGTTGAAATTCCTAAAAAATAGAAAATTATCATGTTCATACAAAACCTAAACACAAGCTTAAAATATGCATTGGAGGCTCATTGTTGTTCCACATTTTTTGATGTTGTTGAAAAAGGGGCCATCCTTGAGAAATCCCTTATCGCTAAAGGCGGAATTAAAACTTATTCCAAAACACAAAATGCCCAAGGAACATCAAATGATAAAAACAAGTTTTGGTCTCGTAACAAGAATGTAACAAATGATGGAGTCGTAGATGCAAAATCTATGAACAATAACACACCATATGTTTCCAATCAAGTAGCTAACGTGATACAAAATAATCAAGGACGAGGACCCCCAAGACAACCTAGGCAATACACATTGAGACAATACACTCCTTTACCAAAACCAATTGAATTTTTCCTAAAGAAGCTAGTACAATCAAATGTCATACAACTCCCAGAACTCAAACCATATGACCCAAGACAATTCAAACCCTCTTGGTGGGATGACAATGCTTTTTGTGATTACCACCACATCAAAGGGCATAATACCTTGTCATGTTGTTAGTTGAAGAGCATGATTCAAGACCTAATTGAAAATGGTACCATTGAGGTTGAGGGACAACAACAAACCTCCAATAAATACCATACAATTTTCAAGAATCCATTACAAGACCATGGAAAAGCCTCCAGTTTGGTTCAAAAGATAGACAACCATGCCAATTATACCAATACCTCTTTAGACTACACAATTATCAACCACATCCAAGTTGTTGTTGGTCATGTTAACACAATCACCATTAAGAAACAACCTGAATGCATCGTCACTACCTACAAAGCTAAGGTTACCATATTTGGTCCTCCTCCAAAGTAGCCACAATCCAAATCCCAATACAATCTTGTTGACCAATTGGGAAAGACACCTGCACATAATTCCATCCTTGAGCTTCTATGTATATCACCTGAACACAAAGCTATCCTCAATAAGGCTCTAAAAGAAACCTTTGTCCCTACCGACCTGGACGTCAACCGATTTAAAGCCATGGTTGGATATTTGGCCAACTCCCACCATGTCTCTTTTTCTGAAAAAAATTACTCTACATCCAAGTCAAACCATAAAGACCCATTACACATTGAGGTCTTCATCAAAAAACACAAGGTCAGACGAGTCTTAGTAGATGGTGGAGCTGGATTGAACATTTACACTTTAAAATCGGTAAAGGCATTGGGCCTCTATGAAACATGTGTGGATAGAACTAAGAGAATTTTCATCAAAGCCTATGATGACAAAGAACATTCTTCTAAGGGTGTTATCACACTACCTATCAAGATTGGACCTGCATTACTAGATACCACATTCCAAGTCTTGGATCTTGAATTACCATACAACCTAATCCTCGACTAACCATGGATCCATGCCATGAAATTTGTCCCATCCACATACCATCAATGCTTGAAATTTCCTTACAATAGAACCGAAATCACAATCATTCGCGATCTTGACCCCTTTTAATATTGCACCAACTTGAGAGGGGTCCCTGAACATCAAGTGCCTATAAACTGTGAAGTTACAACATCCACTCCATCCAATTACATTGACCCATCCACTCTGACTAAATTCTCCACGTTCTTTATTTCATCTGTCAATCCCAAGATTTAGATCCAGGACAAAGGGTGTGGGGGATATCATATGACCACTTCCTACTGCATCACCAAGTTACCAAATTCTCCAAAGTCCTATGGAAAGCCCATCTATAAGATGGAGCCTAAATTTTTCATTAAAATTCCTCCCACCACCACCTTACAAGCTGGGGAGAATTAAACAAAGAAGACATTGATGATATTTCAGACTAGATTTACAAAGATGAAGAAAATTTGCAGTTGTTACCGACAGAACAATATGGTAAAGGATTTGAACTCATGAAACAAAAAAGTTATGATGGAATTAGTGGGATCAGCATACATAAAAAATGGAATGAGAGAAACCTTGACGCCTCTTAAATGACCAAAGAACTTGGGGATAGGATTTGTACCAATTAGGATTGGCAATTCAAGCACTAAGGTACTTTCAAATATGGATGTGAGTGCTTCAAAAGATGTTGAGAAATCTGAAAACCCTACTGACCTCTATTATAGAAACACTAACTCTAATGAATATGAGTGGGATTATTTTACTACCAATGACTATGTGCTCAACTATGTCTTTCATGAGTTTGATACACCCTGCCCATCCTTTACCAACTTCATGGATATTAATATCCATGTCGATTCCTTTCACAAACCTGACCCACCAAAGACCACAAAAGAAAAAGCATGGATAGAATCCTTTTAGGACCTAGATAATACATCTTTCTTTACCCTATTTGTTGCTTCCCCATCCTTTAGTAACACCGATGATGCAATTCCCCTCATTTATCTGCAATTAGTCGATTGGGACAAGCAAAATCCACCCACCTTGGACATATTTGAAAATGATGAAATCATCCCTAAATTCATGGGACTATGAGAAGGCATACCACATGGTGACCATAAGGTTTGTTTCACTATAGATCTTGATGTTGCGGTATATTTTGGTGAGACTGTTCCACCCTCTAGTCACAAAAATGATCAAAAAAAAAATTAAAAAAAAAATGAACAGTCTTTAGGTGAAAACTGCAAGGCGCTTTCTGACCAAGAAAAAGTAAAAATAAAGGACGTATCCAAGGGTGAAAACCTCTCTGAGGTACCCAAGGATGGAAAGTTGTACTTTCTCCTCATTAACCAAGAGAGATCCCCAATGTTGATCAAAGAAGTAATGGAATTCAATATAAGTACAATAGAGAATCCTAAGATTGTTCTCTTTGTAGCATCCCTGACAGAAGAAGAAAAACTAGAATTTCAAGACTTTTTCACAAAATGCCAAGTCAATTTTGCATGGTGTTATGCTGACATGCCAGGGTTGGACCCCACATTGGTCCTGCATCATTTATCGTTGCTTCCAAATGTAAAGCCTATCAAACAAAAGCTTAGAAAAATGAATCCTTAGATAGCTCTACCGATTAAAGCTAAACTTAAGAAATTATTGGATGTTGGTTTCATAAGACCTATTTACTATGTAGACTAGATCTCAAACCTTGTACCAATGAAAAAACCAAATGGGAAAATCTGTATCTGCATAGATTTTTGTGACTTGAATAATGCATGTCCAAAGGATGACTTCCCACTTCCTAATATAGACATCATAGTAGATCTACCCCTTGGGGTATAATCAAATCTGTATTGCTCCCGAGGATTAGCATAAGACAACATTCACTTGCCCATGAGGTACATACTATTGGAATGTCATGCCCTTCTGACTCAAAAATATAGGTGCAACCTATTAGAAAGCTATGGCCACCATATTTCATGATCTCATGTACACATTCATGGAAGACTATGTTGATGACCTTTTGGAAAAATCTTTGACATGTGGGGATCATTTGAGAGTCCTAGAAAAATTTATCAAAAGGCTTGAAGAATATAAAGTCTTCCTAAATCCAAAAAAATGTGTCTTTGGTGTGACATCAGGAAAACTCTTAGGATAAGTAGTTTCCTGTAGAGGCTTTGAAGTGGACCCTGGAAAAAGTAAAAGTTACATTAGATATGCCTCCCCCAATAGGAATCATTCAACTTAGGACATTGCAAGGCCGACTTCAGTCCATCAAACACTTCATTACACAACTTGCAGATAAATGGCATCCTTTTCAGTATTTGTTACATAAGGGTCTTCCTTTTATATGGATAGACAAGTGTGAGGTATCCTTTTAACAAATTAAAGAGTACCTCTTGACACCTCTTGTTTTGATGCCACCAATAGATGGTAAGCCCCTAATCCTTTACATATCAGCTACCACTTCTGCATTGGGGGCATTGCTTGCACAAAATGATCATGATGAGAAAGAATGGGTGATCTATTACATTAGCCATACAATGGTTGGGTATGAACTCAACTATAGCCCTATTGAACGTGCTTGTCTTGTTGTGGTTTTTTCCACTCAAAAACTAAGACATTACATGATAAATCATCAGACAAGACTAGTAGCTAAGATAGATCCTCTCAAATACCTACTCAATAAGGCAGCATTGATAGGACGGTTGGCTAATTGGGTCATGATACTCAATGAGCATGACATACAATATGTGGATTTAAAAGCAATAAAAGGATAGGTTATTGTAGACCAACTCTCTGATACACCCAAAAAAGTTGATCACCCTTTGGTTTCTAATTTCCTAGATGAATCAATATTTGTACTAGACACTGGTGCAACATGGAAATTGTACTTTGATGGCTCATACACTAGTTATGGATCAAGTGCGGGAATAATATATGTCACCCCTCAAGGTGATACTATTCCCAAATCCTTCAGAATAGCCTTCCCATGTACAAACAACATTGCAAAATATGAGGCCTTACTAACAAGATTGTGCATGGCTATAAAATGGAAAATTTTAAGTCTGCAAGTCTTTGGTGATTCACAATTGGTCATCTGGTAGGTCAATGATGACTATGACACTAAAGACAAGAAATTGACTCCATACAAAAGAATGGTTGATAGTTTTAAACTATATTTTGCAAATATTACTTTTTGTTCGATCCCATGGATTGAGAATAAAGCAATTGATGCCATGGCCACCATTGGATTTCTCTTGGACATTCCCAACAATATGTCATAGTATGAGTTCTTAGTTGAACAGTTGTTGGTCCCTACCTTTTATGTCCCTAAATTTGAGATGGAATACGAAATTGTTGGTCCCAATTCCCCATGGTATCAGACCATTTATGACTATTTGCATTCCTAGACATTACCCCCTACCCTATCTAGTAACCAACGCAAGTCCTTCCTTTGCAAAGCCGCTCACTACGCCATCATCAGTGACACCCTATATAGACGTGGCGTAGACAATACCTTGCTCAAATGTCTCAACACTAACAAAGCACAAACTACCTTATGCAAAGTACACAAAGGTATATGTGGATCCCATTCTAGTGGTCTGAATCTAGCTAAAAAGATCATGTGACTAGGATATTACTGGCCTACAATGGAACAAGATGCCTATCACTTTGTAAAGAAATGTCAACAGTACCAGATACACAGTGACCTCATCCATGCACCTGCACAAGATTTATAGTTGATCACTTCACCATGTCTGTTTTCCCAATGGGGACTCGACCTCATAGGAAAAATTCATCCCACCTCATCTAATGGCCACAAATTTATCATCACTGCAACTGAATATTTCATGAAATGGATTGAACCTATTCCCCTGACATACATAATTGGTAAACAAATCTCCAATTTCATCCTCAATTATATTATATGTCGATATGGTGTCCCACAATCCATCATCGTTGACAACGGTCGTCCATTCAAAAATCAAGATGTTTGTGAGTTATGTGAGAAGTTCCACATCCAGCACCACTTTTCCACATCATGTTACCCACAAGGTAACAACCAAGCTAAGGCATCCAATAAGACCATAATCAAAATTCTTAAAAATACTTTCAATGACGTTGGTTGTGACTGGTACATTCAGCCTAACCCCACCCTATGGGCGTATCACATAAGCATCTGCACACCCACCAGTGCCACTCCATTCACCCTAGTTTTCGGTACCAAGGCTATCCTTCCTATAGAGGTCAAAGTCCCCTCCCTATGGGTTTCCTAGAAAGGTCTCGTTGAAAATGAGGAGTATTGTATATCTCAACTGCATGAATTAGAACTACTTGATGAATGTAGAAAGAATGCTTGACTCATCTACAAGCATACCAAAATCATCTTTTTTCACAGATACAAAAAAAGGGTTTTGGTCAAACATTTTGACATTGGTGACATAGTGTTGATGTAAAATCTAAAAATCTAGCAGAACATGAGAAACTCGATAAATTTGAGCCCAATTGGCTGGGTCCATATGTCATAACAACATCCTTTGGTTCTAGTGCTTATCAGTTATCCATGCTTGAAGGGGAACCTTTGTCCAATCCCATCAACAGCTTGCACCTGTGCAAGTTCTATAACTAGTTTCAAAAAAAATGAGAAAAAAGTCTTAAAAAAATACAAAAAAATGAGAAAAAGTCCTAAAAAAATACAAAAAAAACAAGAGAAAAGGTCCTGAAAAAATTTAAAAAAATGACAAGTCCTAAAAAATGCAACACAAATCAAAAAATCAAAAAAATTGTTACCTTGATGAAAACCTGGCAAACAGATGTCTCGGTGACACCAAAAATAAAAATAAAAATAAAAAATAGTGAAGAGAAAAATTTCATCCAATAGTGAAAACCATGTCAATGGTGCTTTGGATAAGTACCATGGTGAAAACCTAGAAAACAAGTGCCATGTGTAGTCATTCTTTACTTTGTCATCTACTATCACTCTATCTATTCTTCCACCCTAATTCATACTAACACCTTTACCTTCAATCATCTTCCATTTCACATCCATCATTAGGCCTTGTTATCTCTATCATGACTTCCAAGCGGTTGACGTCTTGCATACTTTCTCTTGCATCTTATGTCCATAATAAACCCCTGTCCCATCCCATCCTTATTGGCTAGTATTATACTTGACTAGGGCAATATCCTTGACCTACATCTTCACTGGATTCTACACTTATCATTGGAGGTCACTATACTCAAAAAGACAAAAAAAATCAAAACATTCCAAAACTCCAAAAAAAATCATAAAACTTCAAAAACCAAAAAAAAATTAGGACATCTCAAAACCCAAAAACATTTAGATAACTTTCAAAAAATCTCAAAAACAGAGTCAAAGTCAGTCGTGTCAATATTTTTCATTGTCGAACTGTGTTTCCTCTGTGACTGGATGTATGCAAGGTCATCTATCGATGTGCCCCTGAGGCATTAGGTCAGTCCTTTAAGTGTTGTCAAATAAAATCATGATTCAGTCCTTTGTCATTGAAACAAAGTCAAGGGTTATGTTGAACTACGAGGTCTCTATGCATTGCTACGTAGGCAAGGCCATCTATCAATGAGCCCCCAAGGCCCCCTAGGTCAGTGTTTTAGGGTTGGTCGGGTTAGTCAAAATAAATTGGACACTTTCAACTCAGATGTGACATAATCATGTGAACTTCAAACACAAATCCTGAATCAACAAGACACGCAAGCCAACAAGTCTCCAAGTCAAATCGGTCATTTTTCAAATCAATCAAACCAGTCAAATTGATCAAAACCAATGGTCTTATATAGGATGTGTCCTTCCTAAAACCAAACCTTATCATCGTCACACTTTTTCATTTTCCTTATACAGGTAGTTGCATGATCGAAACTAGACTTGACATCTTATACAACATGTTTATTTTCCTAAAACCAGGCCTTGTCAAAATAGTCCACCTATCACTCACTTCGTCACTTAACACACTGGAAAACACTTATTGGCAAACAATTTGAATGTCTATTGACCTTGTTGGTCTATTATGTCTCATATTTTGGATTTTCTTCAGCCATGTTACTAGCCACCTCGAGGATGTCCCACAAAGGATTTAGAGGATTGATGATGTCTCATAACTCATCTTTTATTTGGTTGATGTCTACAGTTTGTCTTAACAAAAAGACTAGGGAACCTTTTCCCTAAGTATGAGTTAGGACATTCCTTGTCTATGACTATCTGTTTTACAAATGGATGACCTTGCACACCGTGTCCTATGTCATACCGTGGTGTTTTTATTTCCATTTTTCATATTTTAGCACTCTATGATGATAAAGCACTATGACATGCACAAGAGGCTTCATCACCTTCATTTTCCCTTCATATCTCTTTTTCATCTATCATTTCTTCCATCATTTCATCTTTTCTTCATCATCCTTATCTATTTTCCTCTTATCATTTTTCTCCTTCATCTTCCAGTCCTCTCATCCATTTCGAGAGCACACTCGTGTTCTTTGAACTTGCATGTCCTCTCAAGGGGGCATACCATTACCTCCTCGTCATTCTTCCTTACACTGGCGTATATCTTTTTCTTTGAAACAACGCAATAGGTCGCATTGTCTCAAAGAGAGGAAAAATGTAGACACATAAAAATGTCCTCATAATCATTTGCATATTTCATTTGATCACCTACATAATCATATCTCCATATTCATAAAATCATTAAAATATTGCATATGTCACTAAATACATTTGCATAATCATTTACCTCTCTGCATAGTTCATGAATCCATTTCATTTAAATATATTTGCATAATCATCAAAATATCCCTTTCATTAAACCATTTCACCCATTTCATAAACATTTATCATCATTTGTATATTCATACATAAACCAATTTCATTAAAGAATTTACATAATCATTTATTCACATTCATAAGCTTCATTTGCACAATCATTTTCATTAACTCTATTTACATAAACATTAAAATATTTATATTCCCTAATATCATTCATGCATTTATGAATATTCATAAAATCCCACATAACCATTTATCCCACATTCTTCCTTAAATGTGGATCTACCCATGAGGACATATATAAAATCCCTTTTCCTCCTCACTTTTGGACAACTCCAATTTCATAATTCTCAAATCCATTCGACATAGCATCTTGTGCTTTTGTTGCAAAAATCTAAGAGCAAAGACCAGATCTTGTAGATAGGATAACAATGGAGTGATTTTCCTTTTGAATGCATTTGCTTTGATTTCTTAGAAATTAGTATTTCACTTCTGTATTTTGTCTTCATTTTGGAAAAGCTCTATTGGAATGATGTTGAATGCATGTTGATTCTCATTTGTGAATTCAAAGTTTTCATTTTCAGCATCATACACCTACAAGCTAGACTATTCTTCAAGGGAATGTAGTTATGTATACCAAAGGTATTGATGCATGATAATCTCATCAAGGAGAAGCACATTTGAGGCATAGCCAATCACTTTGGTACTGACAAGATGGTAGCCTACCTAAGTGAAGCATATTTCTAGTTGTATATGTAAAAAAATGTGTAACATTTGGACAACAATGCTAAGATTTCAAATTGGAAAAATGGAGAAGCCAAAACATAGGGTTGTACCAACCTTTACTGATTCTCAAGAGGCTATGGGAAACTTGAGCTTGTATTTTTCTCTTGGGTTGCCAACAATGTGCAATGGTCATGACTCCATACTATTTTTTATCAATAGGCTCTATATGATTGTGCACTTTGTAGCATTAATGGAAAATAGTGATGTCACATAAGTGGAAAAAAATTCTTTAGGGAGATTGTAAGGTTGCATAGATTTCTACTCACCATTATGTTAGAGTTAGACACAAAAAATTTGGAAAATGTTTGGAGGATATTGCAGAAAAGTATAAACACAAAATTGTAATTTATATTAGCTTATCATATCATCCTCAAAATAATGGGTAGATAGAGGTTCAATATAATCCTCATAAACTTATTATGATTTTTTTGTGGGATAAATCCATGACTTTGGGACTCAATCTTGGCATATGTGAAATTTTCATACAATAACTCAATGAGCTATAGCACTAGGAAGATCCCATTCTACATAATCTATTGGTAGAGTTAAAGGGGAGTTATAGAGTTTCATGAGATATGAAAAATTAAATGTGGTGCACATAAGTGGAATATTGTATAGAAAAGATGTGTGGCATGCACAAATAAATCAAGAAGAGAAATGGATAATATTATGAGGGTGAAAATAAGCATAAAAGAGAGATGGGATTTTAGGTTGATGACTTGCTACTAGCACATTTGTGCAAGGAGATCTTCCATAAGGGAACATATAACAAGTTGAAGTGGAATAAGATAGGTCCATGCAAGGTCTTGTGCAAATTCAAGAAGAATGAATATGAATAAAATTGTCATGAGGGATTGAAATAAGAAAAATAATTAATGCCACAAATATATACCCTTATATAGAGGGACAACCTAATAGTTCAAGTTAAGCAATGATGAAGAGGAAGTAGACTAGAGGCACATGTGAACTATGAAATTTAGGGAATGAGAAGAAGTGGAGAGATTGTTGGACACAAGAATCAAGAAAATGTGTAGAAATAAGTATAGGGAGTACTTGGTCAACACAAGGGTCATAGATTCAATGATGTGCTATGGTTGAGCACCTCAAAAAATTTCTAGTATGACAAGGTAGAAGTATATTGACTAGACCAAACATGAGTAGGGGCTCATGGTCCATTATTTTATAAGGCTCTTGATGTAGGAGGATATGGGCATAGAGAAAAAAATCTACACAAGTGTGCATAGTAGATGGTGCAATAGCATACAAAGGATGGAAGGCACATAGCACATGCATAGTAGCAGGAAGAATAGGCACAAAATGGATCGCAAAGTTTGATGATGGGTAGTTAGAGTAATAGACACATGGTGGAAGTAAGTGTGGTAGTTGGTAATTAGATTGCATGTCAAAATAGTTAGTGTATGTCATGGTGGAATATCCAATCTACATTAATTGCTAGAATTTTTTGGATCAACAATAGATTTTTTCTTTAATGCATGAGGTTGAGTTGGTGGATTGGAATGTAGTAAATTTTGCATTAATGAGGTCATTATTTGATTTTTTGTCACCAAAATATCATTGTAAAATTTAATAAATAGTTGAGATATGTACATAGTCAGGGTCTTATTCAAAAAAATAGATCCTGCATGTGTCAAGTCTGAGCATATGCTTTTTTTGGATATATAAATTAGGCACAAAATGGGGCCTAAGACCAAATACATAATTTAACCATTCAGGGAGACATTACAAAACTACAAAAAGACCAGCCAGAAATCAAGTCTTTCCACCGCTACTAGCACACCTTCCTAGTCTACTACCTCCATATCCACCACATCTAATTCATCTCACACCTCCTCCAAATGGCTAGGGTCCTCTTTATCCGCTAGTAGAGCCAGAACCACCAACTCATTCTCAAGGATGTGTGCCCCCAATAACTCCTTCAGTAGATTTATATTACTTGAGACTTCCACCATGAGAGCTTCTGAATCCTCTCCAACACTCCATATGACAAAAGGGATCCATAATCCATTAATTAGTAGAGATAATTGTGGCTAAACACCACCTATCGATCTCATCCCTAGCCCCCCATGGCCATGCTCAAGTAATATTCCATGGCTTCGTGCCATCACACCTTAACTAGACACCTCATCCGAAATCACACCATTCCTTTCTCCTCTTGTGCTTGCAATAGCCATTCCATAAACATGGATGTTATATTTGTTGAATATTTGGAATACTGAGAGGGGGAATGAATCAGTATTCCATAAAATCATTCAAATAAAACCCATCTAAACATAATGGAATATATGACTGAATCAACAAGAGAGAACATGGAAACAAGACAATGCATCATCACACATGAAAACCAGGATTTTTATGTGGAAAACCCAAAAAAAGAAAAACCATGGTGAGGACTAAATCACAATATATTATATCCGGATACAAGATACTACATGGCTCACTATCAGGACTCACTTTCCTTGAAAGGCTCATAGCCTAAGTACAAAAGATGGCTAACCGCCAAGATACAAAAGTTATGGCTCACTACCAAGAGTATGAACTTATAGAATACACCTTTTGTGTGTAGGGTTCAGTTCCAATGAAGCTCTGAATAAGAAGTACTGCTTCTCATAGCAGTCGCTTACAAATCTATTTTGATCCTCAACTTATAAAGCATTTAGGCTCACATATTCAAAAATTCCTTAATCCTTTTCGCACTTCACAAAACCTATCTTCCTTCTCTTCCTATATTCACACCTTTACACTTCTTCTCCATACACCACACATCATCATCATCATCATCATCATCCTTCAAAGAATCTTATATATATACAAGTATATCTCATTCATCAATTAGGTTGGCCTAATTAGTTGAAAAAGAATAATCAAAAACATTCTTGTCGGAACCATATATTGCTTAAAACATTTTTATCCATGTAGCGCATCATATCAAGTTGGCATACATCTATAGAAAACATCCACAAAGTATATCTAGTCTTCTTAATGCATGTCATACGTTAGGTTGGCCAAGACTAGGACTTAACCACAAAAACTCCAAACCAACATACAATTCTCAAATCAAACACCTTCCGGATCTGATATCACATAAATTTCTCATCACATCACCATCATAGAGTCTACCATTAGAATTATAGCATTAGAATGTTCTCCTTAAGAAAATGCAGTCTCCCACACGGATATGCAAAGTAGAGAAACAATTGTAGAGTACAAAGTTAGACTCTATCAATGATAACTTTTTTGTCTTGTCACAAAACTTCTCAAGATCTAGGATATAGATATCTGAATGAGTCATGATAACACAGTTAAGATACCAGAGTCATATCTTTTCTTGCAGTGAATTTTGGAGTCAAGAACTAACGCACTGGTTTGTCAGCAAAGAACACTTCCAGTAGAGATTAGCTTCCAATAAAACAAATAAGCTTTGCATACTGTTGTCACTATGTTGACATCAATGACAACATAGGAACAGCCAGATCAATCTATATTCACTTCATGCTCATGTTTCAAGACTCCATATTTCCAACAATCTTCTCCTTTGGAATTGATGGCAACATATATATCAAAAACATTTTTATACCAATAGAAAGCAACTAAATACTCCCCCTTCCAAAACTATTCTTTACAACAACAAAAAAAATTCCTCTGACTATCTCTATATCTCTCCCCCTTTGACGTCAATGAAAAAGGATGTACAGGGGTCTGGAATATGTATACACATCAAAAATTGACCAAAAGAATGGAATGAACAAAAAAATAATGTATTATCCTGAAGAGGAGGAACCTTTGAGATTCTTTAGGGTATCCTTCCATGAAGCTTTGCCTTCTTCCCAATATTCTCACACTTGCAAGAGTCTTGTATAATAGTTCAAGCTTAGTCAAAGACTCTATACCATCTACCAAGGTATTGGGACATAAATTAACTTTTGATAGACCATCAATACTGTCAAGAGCACTAGATACAGGGATATGTAAAAGTTCTACCATATCTTTGAGTGCCATAAACTGCTTAATTATTTATTTTCCTTGATCTTGTAGAGAAAATATTTTATCTTGAAGCTACACAATATAGGACCATCTCTAATTATTTCTATCATCTGCCAAGCTATACAAATTTTCTTGAGTACTCATCTGACTTTCACTCTTCCTTATCTCATCTCTTATATTTAGTGTACTATTTGACCAATTTGAATAGAAAGAAAGTAATTCCTGAGCTTCTTCCTCACAAACTTGTACATCCTTCAATTCCTTCAACACTCTGCGGTGTGCATCTACACATTTCCTCTTGATATCTTCTAAATTTTTTTTTGTGGACTTAATTCTATATTGTACTTCTAACTTGGAGATATATGCTTTCAAAGAATTAATCATGCTTCTAATATTTTCCACAACTGACATAGATGAATCGAAGTTAGCATCGGGGATTACCTTCTACAATTCTTTTAAAGCTCCTTGAATGTTTATGCTTTCATGCTCATGTTGAGCTTTCTCTGATTCACTTTCTTTTGCAGCTTCTTTCTTGACAACAATACCTTTTATCTTCTTCCCTATTTTGGTTGCACTGCCAGAGGCTATAGAAATTTCTTCTTCATTACGATTCTTGGGGCTGTCTAAGAGTATTTTTGCATAACGATCAATCTCAGCCTCAGTCACTTTATAATCCAATTCAGATATCCACACCAGTCTTGATTCAACTGCTTCCATATAACACAAATTTTTAGTTCAACAAGGAAATTAATATTTCTGGAGTACCTCTCAGTCACATTTTCTAGAATCCTTGTTCTTTTGTTCATCCTCATCTACAATAATCCAAAGAATGTAGCAAGAGCAATCTCTTGAGCATCTGAACCACCAAGTTTTATCACGAAATTCCTAATTTGATGAGCAATGGGTTCTACATTTGTCCATTATATCCTACCCATTACCGGTAACTCTTTCATGAAGTAAAAGAGTAAGCAGACCATCAAAGTTCCATATCGAAATGCATTTTTCTTTCTCTTCTTGATTTCCTTCAAGATCTTCAAAAGATGTATTCAAAGTAGCTCACACAGGTCATAATCCATACCGCTCTTAACCATACCAATAGCAATGTAAATAGTAGTAGTGGAAACTGTTTGGTTATTTCTAGGTAAATAAACTTTGTGACCAATAACCATCGCAACATACCTAACAACTAGATCTTTAGTTGTTCTTAAAGCAAGTTCTTTACCTTCGAGAGTTGCATATATCATCTCAATTATCTCTTGTTCACTCATAGAATTTCATCTAGGAACTAGTCTAGAGGAACACAAACTAGTTATGTCTCGTATTGCATCTATGGTTATCAAGTGAGCTCCATCAATCCACATAGATTCATCATGAATTCTGCTCAAAATCATCTAAATATATTTCTTGTCAAATTCAAATAGAGGGGCTTTTCACCATACATCCAACTTCTTCTCAACTAAGATTCTATATGCATCATGATTTTCTTCCAATTCATTCTTCCACAAGATACTTAACTAAACCGGTGACATAATTTCCTCAATTCTACTATAAACATATGCATAGATATCTTCAGTGGGCAACACTCTAGGAGGAATGCTAGAGAATGCACCAAAGGATTCTTCTGACATATTTTTCAAATATCTCTTCAATTTAACTTGTGATTTATTTGAAATATTCACAACCTTTGAATTATCCATTGCATAAAATCAAAATATTGTTGAAGAGAATACATTTGTAATTGACAGCAAAGAACATGATTAGATGTCCAACTTTCGAAGCACGCTTTGAACCCACTTCAATTTCTCCTTTATTTACCAAATTATGAAATCAGAATTGCCTTTGTTTCTTTAAAATTCCTCTACACGCTTCTTCGTATTCACAAATTCCTTTCAAATGTGAATTCATTAATACATCTGAATTTATTTCTTTCATTCTGAATGCTTTTGCAATAAATGCTCCAAATTACAGGTAGATCACCTCAAAATTTGAGTGCATTTCCATCCTTTCATATTCTACAAACTTTATTCTTCACACATGCGACTAAGAAATTCCTTGAATTTGTTACCATATTAAATATGATTATGTCATGATGTGATAGCAATTATCGATGAGGGGTTTATTAAAAAAATTTATAATTGCTCCCCCTTAGGCACTCCCTAACTCAAAATTTGATGGGTGTATCTGCACCAGAGGATGACACAAATAAAATCGATGCTTCGAATTTAGCTTGCTTCAATTCTCCTTCCTTTCTCCAGATTATTTTCATCTCTTTCCTTACTTCTTCCAAATCTATAATTGGTTCATGCTTTCTTGTCAGATGGGTATTTTTTATCCTTTTATTTCTGCAATCTCTAACTGATTATTCTAGATTATTGCATTCATGACAAAAAACATTCTTCTTTCCATACTTCCTTTTATTCAAACTATATTCACACTTATTAGCCTTGTGTTCATTCTTCTTGCACTTAAAACATTCACCAGAGAATGATAAAGTATCATTCATTCTACTTTTGTGGTTTGTTTCCCTATGTCCAAATTTACTACAGGAATAACAAACATCATTAAAAGATAAATACCTTTGAGCATTAGGCTATATGCTGGGAGTCCTTCTGGAATTTCTTCTTAAGTCCTTGATTTTTCCATCTTTGCATTGAGTCTTCTTGTCAGGAGGTTTCTTCATTTTTTAACACTGTCCTTCTTCATACACTAAACCTCTTTTATCCATTGTAGGCCTCTGAGAAATAATCAACTCATCAAGCATCGCAAAGCTTACCTTGAATTTATCCTCGAATATTTTTCCTTTTCTAGATCTGATCTCAAAAATTTTATTTCTTTCTTGAGCTTGACATATTCATCCATCTTCTCTTGAATTTTAACTTTCTGACAGTCTTTAATTCTTTTCTTTTCTTCCAATTGTTGTAACAGACCGATGATATCATCATTTTCCCTTCTCAATTGATCATAGGCTTCTTCATATCTACCCCTTGGATTCTTGATGCAATCATTTGCTTCCTTCAACTTTTCTTCAGATCTTCATTTTCTTTTGAATGATCAGCAAAGACCACTTTCAAAGGAAAAAATTTCTTATATTCAAATTTTGAGACCTTCCTTAAGCTGTTAGGCTCCTTTAGAGGAACCAAGCTCTAATACCAATTGTTAAATATTTGGAATACTGAGAGGGGGGGTGAATTAGTATTCCATAAAACCATTCAAATAAAACCCATCTAAACATAATCACATATATGACTAAATCAACAAGAGAGAACATGGAAACAATACAATGCATCATCACACATGAACACCAAGATTTTTACATGGAAAACCAAAAAGGGAAAAACCACAATGAGGATTAACTCACAATATATTATATCTGGATACAAGATATTACATGGCTCACTGCCAGGACTCGCTGTCCCTGAAAGGCTCACAACCTAAGTACAAAATATGGCTAACTGCTAAGATACAAAAGTTATGGCTCACTTCCAAGAGTATGAACTGATAGAATACACCATTTTTGTGCAAGGTTCAGTTCCTATGAAGCTCTGAATAAGAAGTATTGCTTCTCACAGCAGTCACTTACAAATTGTTCTGATCCTCAACTGATAAAGAATTTAGGCTCGCATATTCAAACATTCCTTAATCCTTTTCCCACTTCACCACACCTCTCTTCCTTGTCTTCCCATATTCACACCTTTACACTTATTATCCATACACCACACATCATCATCATCATCATCATCATCATCCTTCAAAGAATCTTATATATATACAAGTATATCTCATTCATCAATTAGGTCAGTCTAATTAGATGAAAGAAAAAAAATCAAAAACACTCTTGTCGACACCATATGTGATTTAAAAAAAATTTATCCATGTAGTGCATCATATCAAGTCGACGCAAATCTATAGAAAACATCAATAAAGTATATCTAGTCTTCTTAATCCATGTCATATGTTAGGTCGGCCAAGACTAGGACTTATCCACAAAAACTCCAAACCAACATACAATTCTCAAAGAAAACACCTTCCCGATCTAATATCACATTAGTTTTTCTCACCACATCACCATCATAGAGACTATCATTAGAACCATAGCATTAGAATGTTCTCCTTAATAAAATGCAGAGTCTCCCACATGGATATGAAGAGAAAAGGAAAAATTGTAGAGTACAAATAAATGGACTCTGTCAATGATAACTTTCTACTCTCATCACAAAACTTCTCAAGATCTAGTATATAGTTGTATGATTTAGTCATGATAACACGGTTAAGATATCAGAGTCATATCTTTTCTTGTGATGAATTTTGGACTCAATAACCAATGCATCGGTTTGTCAACAAAGAACACTTCTAGTAGAGATTAGCTTCTGGTAAACCAAATAAGCTTCTCATACTTTTGTCACCATGTTAACATCAATGACAACATAGGAATGGCTAGATCAATCTATATACACTTCATGCTCATGTTGCAAGACTCTATATTTTCAACAAAATCCAAATTAACTATGAAATGATATGTGGAGAAGAGAATCCTGGCTCCCAATATTTGTTTTATCACCTCCAATGTTTCTACATCCTCTACATTCAAGAGCCTCTTCGGCCCTATGTCTGATACCACACCATGGAATTCCATCTATCGTTCCTTTGCACCCAAGAAAATAGTGGTTTTCATGGTCGATACTAGAAATTACTCCCTTTGGTTGTTCATTCTAAAAACTATACATCGCCACCTTCATCCTTCTATATTTAAGACCCCTTTCGAACCTTTCCTTAGTCCTAGGAGCATGTATCCTTCCAGGCTAGTTCACTCATGTAAAGTGACCAGTATTGATCATTGGAATATCATTAGAATCACCAACAATCATGAGCGCATCTTTAGATAATTGGTCAACTTCAACATTTCCTTCCTTGTAAACATGAGATATATTAAACACTTCAAATCCTTCTAACTCTCCCATAATTTGAATTAGCCATTTTTCCAATTTCTAGTTTGGAGTTGCATTGATTACTATCATAGAGTTTCCTTCAAGATGGATTTTTGGACACCCTAGTCTTTTGCAAATATTTAAGCCCAACCATGCAACTTGGAACTCTGCTTCATTATTGGTACCATCCCTCAATATTTTTTCCCATCTGGCGATCTATTCACCATTATGATCCCTTATGATGCATCTTGCACCTGATGGGCCTGGGTTTCCTTGAGCTACCCCATTAAAAATCACCTTTACCCACCCCTCATCTGGTGGATACCACTTCACATCCACTCTAGGATTTCTACTAAGATCATCCTTATGGACCCCATAGATAGGGGAAGTTTCAGAATATGTTGTAACTAAATTCTCTATATTAGATATTAACTAGTACTTGCACCTAAAGAAGGTTCAAGGATTACACTGATAGAAAATTAAATATATGTTAATATGCTAGAGAGTGGTGTTTTTGTATGGGTGTGTATGGATGCAATGTGATGCAAGTTTTAGTTGCATGTGATTGGATTAAACAATTAATAATAAGTGCTAAATAATTAAATAGAATAAACTTTGAAAAATCTAGATTTTTTTCACTTAAACAAATCTAGATTAATAATGGAATGAAATAAACTTTGAAAAATCTAGACTTTTTCCTTAAAGAAATTAGGTGTTATTTAATTTTGAAATATTTGTGTGCAAATTTAAAACATAAAGCAATGCAAATGGAAAGAGGAAGTTGCCATCAAATTAGAAAAAAACACTCCAAATGGAAACAAAATGTCCTATCTCACTTTCAAATGATAAGTGAGATTTTGGAGGCTTTGATATTTTTGAGCTAAATTACCATTAAACGAGAGCTAATTTACCATTTAATAGTAGCTAAAACTTGTTTTCCCATGACTCAACAATTGTTTACAAGCGTGAAACTTGTTTTAGGCTCAAATCTCACACTATATACATAGCATATTAGTTAATCATTTTGTATTTTTTAATTTGAACATTTGGTGAAAATTATAGTGAGTGAAAAATAGCAACCGGATAAAATAAACAAACTATGTAAAAAAAGAGTTACACTTGTTAAAATATAGATTATTATTGTAACTATAATAATATTTATATGCTTAGATTTATATATAAGTAATAATTGTTTATAATAAGAAATATTTATATAAGAGCAATTAAATTAATATATGTATAATAATAATTAAATATATGAAAAAAATTATTAGTAAATAATATATAAATCAAGTTGCAAAAATAAAGATCACCACAAATATTTATTTATTATTAATAATAATGGTTAATATTAATAATCAAATTAAATATTAAAATGAATAACATTGTATTAAATAATAATTGTTTTATTAACAATGATTAACAATAATAACATATTAAAAAAATAAAACTCACGATACCATAACAAGCGAGGAATATTTACCTCTTTTAAAAAAATTAATTGAATTTGAAATAAAAGAGGTAAAATTTATTATTATTCTTTTAATATTTCACATGAAAAATAATAAACATAAAATTTTGCTTTTAAAAAAGCCCAAATGAAAATATTAAAATAATAAAAGAAAAGACATATTATTTAGTTTATAAAAAAAAAATTACTAAGTTATACACATGGTAATACATTAAGGAAAGTCAAATCTTTAAGACTTTTCTTTAAAATGACTAAGTTTTATCTTAAGCCCTTTTGAAGTAATATGATCTTTAATGGGAGTCCAAATTCGTTCAAGTTTTGACTTTACTAGTAAACAATTATCGGCAAATCATTTCATGATGCATGAGACAGGTTTCGGTTCAAACCGCATTCACAATATATATAGCCTATCGGCTAATAGAATATTTTTTCCACCATTTTTTATATGTTCTTCCTCATTGTAGTTGTTATCATTTCTATTGTTTTTTTGTTGTGTAAGTGGATCCTTGTTAACTATATATCTTATTGTGAATACAACAAAGGGGTAAATCATATAGTGGAAGAGAGAACCAACAAATATTTCTTTGAATCAAATAGGATTTGAAAAAACCACTTATAATAGCTAGTCCAGATTGTGCTAAGCCCCTTCCAACTATTTTCTTTCACTTCTTTCATACTATAATAGTAGTCCTCTTGAAAAATAATAATGAAGAATTTGAATAGCATGTTGTATTTTTAGAAAATCTTTTCAAAATGTTGAGCTAAATTATTTCATCACATCCCTATGCACTAATTAAAGACATCAAGAATTTTAGACCATACCCTATTAGGGCTAGTATTGTGGCATATGTCACTCACTCAACCATAAATGATATATTCATTAAGCAAGAAGTATCTAATCAAAGACATGGATGGATCAATAATATCCAAGAGTTTGACCTCAAATTTTGAATAGTAAAATTGGTTATAGGTCAAAGACTCACCAAGATTTAATCACTGAAGAAAATTTGGAAGCTACCCGTGATATGTAAATATTATGTTTTATTTAGTGAATATGACTTATTTTCCTAACATGAATACTAACAAATAAAGAACCTTAATGCTAGCCACATAAAATTACATTTTGATAAATGGAAAACTAATATGGAAGAAAAGGAGTGATACTTAAATGTGTAAATGCAACTAAGTCTCATAGGATTATAGAAGAGTTTCATCAATGAGTATGCAAAGGACATTTCATGGAAAATACTAATTAAATATTTAGAGTAGGGTATTGATGGTTTCCCTTCTTTAAGGATGTGGCCAACATGGTTCAAAGATGTGATGCATGTCAAAGGTTCTCTAGCAAGATGAAAGTTGCAAGTGCTCTACCCCCTTCAAATAATATCATGGAAGCTCTATTAGTAATGGGCTTTGATCTTATTGGGGAGATTCTTGCAAAATCTAGCACTAGTTTTAAAGGGATTCTAGTAGACATGGATAACTTTACTAAATGATTGGAATCCACCCCAACAAAGAAGGTTATTTTTGAATTTGTAATGGATTTCTTGTTGACTAACATTGTTACCAATTTTGATGCACTACAAAGGATTAGTACTGACAATGGGACATGTTCTTTAAAGCTTGTGAATTTATAGTATTATGGAGTAAATATAGGATTAGCAATTCTTCTACTTATCATCCTTGAGGTAATGGATAGGTTGAGTCTAAAAACAAAAAACTAATGGGAATTATTAAGAGGACTCTATAATAAGATAAAAGAAGATGGGATGACAAGTTGAAACTTGTTGTATGGTTTGATAGAGTTACTCCAACGAAAGCTATAGGTATAGTCCATTTTAATCTTGTTTATGGGACAAGTGTGGCACTTCCCATAAACTTAGAACTATCTATTTATCAGCTTTTGCAATAAATTGGAAAAATTGAAGATAAATTATTCACTTAAAGGATCAATCAATTGAATAAGTTAGATGAGTCAAGAAGGACAACCTACGGAAAAAATCTAGCATATCAAAAGGTCAAAAATAGTTGTTTGAAAAGAAGGTGAAGTAAAGGAACATTTATCTGGATGAAATAATTTTAGTGGAATGTCATGCCTAAAGACAAAGGTAAGAATGAAAAGTTTGATGGTTTGTGGTTGAGCCCCTATTTTCAATGAAAATCATTATGGGCATCAGATATTCTTTATGAGAAGTTTGGAAACTGAATTTCTAGAGTTGTCACTTCATGGGAAACACTTAAAGTAGTACTTCTCATAATGGAGTTTATTGAAACCCCATATACTTCTTTATTCAACTAGGACTTTTTATTGGTTCATAGTGTAGTGTTTGAGTGTTGTGTTTTTCTTACTTATGTCTATGTTTGTAGTTTATCTTTTTTGGTCTCTTTCTTTTTTATCTACTTTCTGAAGAATATTTCTAAATTTTTATTTTATTTGCAATACATTCATATCCCCAACTAAAACCATCATTGACATTGAATGTAAGAAATTAAAAAATATGATTCTATGTGTTTCCTTCTTGATCCTTTGACCATATATATGATAGCAATGTTCCTTATCCTGAAATCTTAGTCTTTGTCTACTACCTTGATCACATATTTTTTCCAATAATAATTCAAAGTGACTTTTCACTCAGCCTTCTCGCCTTTGTGTGAATTCTTCCTCTTGAAGGTGTCTTCTAGAATGAATTTAAATGCATTCGCCTTCACCTTTGTTCTATTTATAGTGATTATTCATTCAATGGGTGGGAGGCACATTATAATGTCATCATCAAATGGTGAATATTGATTCAGTTTGATCCAATGGCTCACACTCTCCCAGGAACTGGCAATGTGTGACGACCTCTTTCAATATATGTGACCGTTGATTATCTTTGATTGATATTGTGTGCATGATCCAAAGTGGAAAAGGGCATCTCCCTTTGAGGATTACACCAATGGAGAGCCCCAGTTGTTTGGAGAGCCCAGTTGTTTGAATAGGATGTGTCTGTTTGATCGTGCAGTCCACGAAAGTTTCGTAGGGGCAGGGTAGCTGTGAGAGGAGAGGCTAGCGAAATTGTTTGGCTAATTGTGAGGGTCCCACCATGTTTGTCTCCATGCTATTGATCTATCTTATATCAATGGCTCCCAAACAAAAATGTGGTAGTAAAGAAGATCATTGAAATCAAATTTGAAAAAGATGTGATTGTATCTTGTATTTGGATAGGATTTGAATTGCAGTCTGAATGAGTCGAGCTGCTCGGTATGGAGGAGCAGTTGTGAGCAGCATGAGAGTCGATACTGCTTCCGAACGTGAAAATGACAAGTTAAATTGCGTTCAATCAAACACTTGTGAAACCTATTTAAACCAAAGAATTGTCTGTTGAAGTCAAAATCGGTCCAAAATGGTAAAAATTTGGGGCGGTTAAATTACTCTTTTGTTTTTCTTTGCGATTATTCAAAAGAAAAACTTGAGCATGGATTTTTCTCTTGGGTTGCCAAGAATGTGCAATGGTCATGAATCCATACTATTTTCTGTCAATAGGTTCTCTAGGATTATGCACTTTGTAGCATTAATGTAAAATAGTGATGTCACATAAGTGGAAGAAAAAAACTTTAGAAAGATTGTGAGGTTGTATAGATTTTTACTCATCATTGTGTTAGAGTCGAACACAAAATAAAAATGAAAAAATTTTGGAGGATATTACAGAAAAATATAAACACAAAATTGTTTTAGTTTAGCTTAGCATATCATTCTCAAAATAATGGGTATAAAAAAGATCAATATAATCCTCATAAACTTATTATGATTTTTTTGTAGGAGAAATCCAAGACTTTGGGACTCAATCTTCGCATATGTGAAATTTTCATACAATAACTCAATGAACTAGACCACTAGGAAGAGCCCATTCTAGATAATCTATTGGTAGAGTTCAAGGGGAGTTATAGAGTTTCATGAGATATGAAAAGGTAAATGTGGAGCACGTAAGGAATATTTTATAGAAAAGATGTGTGGCATGCGCAAATAACTCAAG